>KZ308173.1:261692-470873 GCA_000376725.2 Ladona fulva
GAGGTCTTGCGGATTATATATAATAATAAAAGAGGTATCTGTGTTATATAACTGTATTGTTTTAGCTTAGGGATATATTGTATTGTAAAAGTGTAATATTTTGGCAAGATGATTTATTTTCTTTGATATCAATAACATTGTAATAACGTTTCAGTCTGTAATATCCAATCAATAACTTTGTAATAATTCAACATTATCTTCAATTAGTAACATTGTAATAATTTCAAGAAGCGTTGCATATATTGTGCTCTTATTGTGTCGTATTTTAATGTATTAATAATGTAAAATATTGCTATGATGATGTTACCACCGAACTAGTAGTCCATCTGTAACGTATGTACTAATAATCATAATAATATAAAAATATATTCATTAGTTATTATTCGTACAACTATGTCTATTCAACTTAGAACTCTCGAAATGTGGCATTGATGTACACAAGCTGCAATTACACCGTAAAAATGATATCACTATCATGAAATGAAAGTAGTTGCGTGCGATGCATTTTCATTTCAAGGTAAACATTTTACTTTTCCGTTTGGGAATACAAATTGTCTTCTTTTTTTTCGGCGGGAAGTTGACATTGACATGATTGCCCCCTCCAGTAATGGGTGATAGTCCTGTTCAAGCTGGAAACCGATCTGTTGACACTGGTAGACGTGGTCACGCAAGACTAAGGTTTTTCGTAAGTATTCATCTCAAGAGTATCGTTCGATGAATTAATGTTTTGAGTTCTTTCGCGCTGTTGATGGTCGATCAAAAATGAGTTTAGTGAAAGCAACACCTTTGAGACGCATCTTTTCCTACTCTGAAGAAGTTCACTCGGAAAAGAGAGCGCTACGTCAATAGGGAAATTATAGGGTTAATTCCGGTCTATATTTTTTGTGAATAACTAATATCTGAGCGGATCTGGAGAGGGAAGAATGCAAAAAGAGGAGTACAGAATCTACCTTTCAGAATTCTCGGTACTTTGAGAATTATTTATATAGCTGAAATGTATTGAAATTATCCTCTTTTAAGAAGCATGGATACGAATTTTTGAAGTTTTATACGATTAAAATGATGATTGAGGGAAAATATTAAGAAGCCGATTGAGTTATTAAATCCTCCTCTCATGAAGTTGAATAACTGCTTGTTTTTCTATGGAGTAATCATTACGATCTTATCTTCGAGAAATACCTCCAAATTTTTAATCAATTTGAAGTTGACAAAGTAGGATTGAGGTAAATCCATAAATCATAGAAAGAGGGAAATAATGTATCAGAGCAACGCGGAAAAGCAAAACTATTACCAAATGTTACAATTACACCTCTTAACAAAGATTGTAAGTTTATGAGGGTTCTTACTTAATACTTAATTGAATATTCGATGCATCAGTAATATAAATGAACATGCTAAACTTAATACAGAGTGCGAGCGGGGCGAGGTTTACTAAAGGCAAGGTTTTCAACATTTAATTGCAATATGCTAAAGGCTGAAAAGGAATTTAAAATTTACGTTAATAAATGAAGCTAGCATGCATGGAAGGCACACAACATCTATATATGTACATACTTTGCAAGCCATCTTTCGGCCTATGGCCTGGTGGTGAAAACACCAAGCGTTCGAGTTACCTCTTTATCTCATTGTCATCGCGTATCGTTCGCGGAAGGAATTAGTCCTTAAAACGACTTGTCCTCGCATCTATTTCTCTTGTTTTGCGCTCGGATTATTATCGGATCGGCCGAATATAATCGATGCTAGTTTAAAGTGAATCGAATCGTTTCAATTTATTCTAATAAATCAAATTTAAATTAATAAACAATTTTTATGACAAAGTTAGAATCACAAAAATTATTCTAGAGGAAGAAAACATCGGGACCGCAGTCAAAAATGCTGTTTAAGATCCTTTGGTATCTACTGGTAATCGAAACCTTGGCTTCGTTATACGCGATGAATGGTATCGGCTTTGATATTGTATTATTAACACGTTCACTGCGGATACCTCCATTTCCAAGCCTTTATCACTCCAACGGTGGAGTGATCCGAAGTGAACGTGTTAAACTACCAAACATTCACTCTGGTTGAGTAAATAAACTTTGATTTCACAGACTTCCTGTTTTTGCAGTTAAACCAGAGTTCTTTTGAACTGTGCTCTCCGTTTTGATTCGTATTCTATACGTATTCTATATTCACTTTTACTGACGAGTTTATCAGCTACAGTATTTAATTACATTAGTGAGTTGCTCTTGTACACACATAAGAAATTGCGAGAAAAAGCACGTGATTATGACGGGAGACGAAGAAAAGATAGGAAGCGAAAAGGAGTGCGAGTATAGAGGGAGCAAGTGGGAGAGAGAAAGAGTGGGGGGCTACTTTGAGTGGGTCAGTCGAATGGAGGTGAGTGACCCGCTACACCAATGAAAGTTACGCGAGCCTATGTTGGCAGCACTGGCTGTAACCCACTTTTTTCACTGGGCCGGAGAAAGAGACCTTTGGTGTCGGCGGAGCGGGAGGTTGACCACCACCATCAACAACACCCCCTGCGCTTACACAGTCCCTCCCCCAACCCTTTCAACTCCTCCGCTTTATTCTTCCCGCTCTGTCCGTTAAAAAGGTGCGTATTTGACGTTGAATAGCCGTGAGAGCGGGAACCAGAGGATTGAAGAGAAAAAGAGAACGTAAGAACGAGTTGGGGCAAGGTGAATTGCAGGGCGATTATCAACAGCTGGAGTAAAAGTGGGAATGGACGGGGAAAGTGGAACAGAATGTCTCCTGTTGAATTTGTCGGAAGTGTTTAATTATAGTTCGAATCCGTGAAATAATTGGGAAGACCGCGAGCTGAGGTTGCATTTCATAAAATAACAGGGATTTAAAGAAAAGTATATCTATATTTACAGGATACTGGGGCTAAAATACAGACAAAAAACTGCTGTAATAAGCATCTTCGCCCTTTTTAAATTTATGTTTTTCAGCTTGCTAGACTCTGTGAAAAATGTGACCATCAGTAATTGTATGAAATTGAAAAACTAAGCCGTTGAAATTTCTAATACAATTTGGAAAACTTGGTTGACTTTAATCCTCGTTTGGCTCTGATAATGGATCTGATGTAGATATTTTGATTTATCTGTGTTTTAATACTTACCTGTAAAGTAAGCTAACTTTACTGTATCTGTAAAGTAAACATCCGTATACGTAATAATTTCTCTGTATACCACGAAATTGAATATTCAACCATATTATTGGGATGCTTGGTAACGATAGCTACTTTCAAGCATATCCAAGACAAAACAAAGACGTAAAAAATAAGTCCTCAGAATGAAATTCAGTCATAGGCGAGGTCTTGCGGATACCTGTCATCTAGAATGAAGAGAGGCGTTGTAATTTTTCCACAACAATTTCTTTAATGAAAAAATACGACCAGGTTTCAACAAATAATCGTCATCGTCAGATGATGACGAGTATTCGTCAAAACCTGGTCGTATTTTTTAATTAAAGAAATTGTTGTGGAAAAAGTACAACGCCTCTCTTCATTACATTAAGTCCTCAGAAATCAAAGAAAATCAATGAAATGCCGTAAAATTATTTCGTAAAACAATAAAAAGCTGTATGTCTATTACTTTATGTAACAAATAATAACTCAAGAGGTATGGAAAACCATGGTAACATCAGACAAAATTATTCAAAGAAATATCTCAAAATAGCTAATAGAGAATGAAAGTTTTGCAAAATAATTGAAGGATGGGAGCTCTCATTAGCGATGTAAAATAGTGCGAAATTCTAGTAATTGTGATCAAGTCCCGATGCATGAAGCTGGCGGTTTGATGATTATCTGGTCGCCGGCTGGAGAGGATAAGGAATGGCATGTTTTCAAAAGGTAAACTCGGTTCTTTCACTTCCGGGCCAACGTACCACCACTGACCGAACACGTTTAATGAAATCTTTAAGTAGAGTTCATTCTTGAGAGCCGAAGATAAGAATTGCAGAGCAGTTGAGCATTTCATTTTAATTTAATCTACGAACAGCTCTTTCGAATCGTATGGTTGAAGCAAAGGCCATTTTTGATGTATCTCTTACTTAGACGAATTCAAACGAAAAAAAAGAAATACGTTGACGAGCATGTTACTTGTTTAATGCGGATACAAATACATCTACATAAATACCCAGGAAGCCGCCTTTCGACGTGTGGCAGGGGGTGAAAACACCGAGCATTCAGACTATATTTTAACCTATTATTATCGCGTATCTTTCGCGGAAAGAACGAATTCTTAAAACGACTCGTCCTAGCATCTATTTCTCTTATTTTATGCTCATTATCGGATCGCCCAAGGTAGCAGGAGGGGTCGCATAATATCGACTTTCCGTAATCGTACTTTCCCTAAATTTATCAAGCAATCGCAGTCTAGCAATTCTAATCTCCTATCATTTTAAGGATTCCCAACCTGCGTCTGAGAACATTTTGGTAACGCTTGCTTTTTTGTCGTAGCACTTTTTAACAAATAGTGGTAATAGTGGTAGTGTAAAAATCTTTGGTGTATCTTGTTATATATTAACTTGTTAATGAATAATTATAAATAATGTTTTGTAATAAATGTGTTGCTAATGATAATAAACATTATTATGTTATTATCATATTAATGTAATGATGTCTTCGTTTAGGCGAGATTGAGACTAAAAATAATCACCGTAATAGATTGAAATTCGTGGATTAGTTAAAGTAAAACGGTAACTCTATATGCTGTCCTGTCTCCAGACAATTTCTTCATTCCCTCTTAAGAACTGACTTCGACTTTTATCATTCAGCTCAACGTAACCGAAATCTATCTATTCTGACACTGTCTTCCCCTGACAATAGCGTCAAAAAAATTATGACATTTTGAAAATAAATTAGATGAAATCTTAAAATTTAATTCATTTTTGAAAGCAAAAGAAACACTTTTATAGTTAATAATATTAATGATTTATAGAATTCAAATTACGAAGTTCACAATCAAAAGGAATAATAATTTACAGATGCTCAAAGATGAACATGCAATTAAAAGTTCCTTTTTACAATATGGTATTCATTTTCGTAACTATTGCAAAAAAGAAACAAAGAAATGACAATTTGGGCTATCCTGAATCGCGGAATCGGTCATTTGGAGAAGCTATGTAAAATACACCTTAAATTATACAGTTCCCTATTTTTTATTTTGGCATATCAATAAATAAAAATATCATATTAATTAGTAAATATTAATAAATATATTCTTACGAATCAAGTAATATTAAGTATTTATCATAATAATAATTCGTGACACATTTAAGATATTAAGATTGTTAGATACGCCTTTTAGGTGGACATTCATAAAGATGATAACTAGAATGTATGAATTTTCCTATTGCAGCTACGATAACTTACGTTTTCTATCTGTCATCACGAAATATCTCGGAAAGAATTCTGCAATGTATATTCTTTTTCGCTGACTGCCGCAAAAGTTGCCATCGATAAGTGTATAACAATGAGGAAGTGAAGCATCCGTTCTGATAGAATGAGGGAAATCCATAAGGGAGGAAAACGAGAAGAGCGCCGAAGGCTACAATAATCGAAGCAATGGGACGAACTGTGGTTAGGATTCCGTAATCGAAAGCATTCTTTATCCACCGAAGGAGTAAGGGCACTACTTTCTTCGGGAATCGTGTAGGAAGTGCGAAGACAATGCTTTAATGACGCAATGAACGAAAGAATGAAAACCAAAACGGAAATTAGGGATGATCCACCAATGGGAATTGTGGAGCGCCGATGAATTTGCGGCGAGTTAACGAATCAATGCGAGAGAAAGTAATGCGGTTTTAGAGAAAGAGCATTTTACTTAAGGTTATATTGGATGATGTGTGAATCAGGGAAGCGACATTGAAGGGGAAATTGGGAAGAAAGTGAGAGTTGAGTGATCACGAAAAGGTGAGTCGATGGTTCTGAGAAAGTCCTAAAAATCTATCCCCGGAAATCCTTCTAGTTTTAAAAATAAAGACGTGTCCGTGACGCAAGTTAGGTTAACTGCATTGGTTGTTCTAAACTACATTTTACTCGTGTAGTAAACTCAGGCACGTCATTCAAATGGTCATTCATAAAGAAGGTAAGACAGAAAACACGACTGGATTTGGTACGAGAGTAGATAACTGTTTCCGGAAATGTTTTGGAGAATCCCTTGTGGTTTCATTAACGCTCACTCCAAGCTCCAAAAGTGCCATATTAAAGTGGTTGATGGTAATGACTAAATTGAGAATAAAAAATAGTAAAAAATATGGTTACCGAAAACCGTCGTACGAAACAACGGTTCGTGGACTTCTTCCCTGGGACTAAAAAAACCAGTAATGTTTATTGTGCGAAGATCGACTTTAGGACAATAAATGTTTTCGCACTCTCTTATGCCCAATGACCAAATTGCCAGACCATAGTTTCATTTCTTCAGCCTTAGATAGGCTTAGAACTTTCCGGAGGGCGCTAGCAGCCATAGAAAGTATCACTAGAATGGTTCTGGATTGAGAAATACACTTTTAGTTTCAACGTCTTGTCTTACTCATTTATTGGCATTTAAAATATGAAAGAAATAAATATCTGAACGTTGTCATATATATTAAAGGAAATGGGGGGAAAAAGCTGTAAATAATTAGTTTTAGTTATACCTTCATTATCTAGTTAAGTTTAGGTTAGGTTAGGTCACTTCAAATATAAGAGCCTATCTCCACTACTTACTAAAATAACAAAGAAATAAACTAATTTAATTTAACCTGCGTCGTTTGTTGTCTTATTAACATTAAATGAATTGAAAATGTACTTATTTGATTTTTGAGATTTCATGGATTGATGAATAAAAGAATGTTTATTTTGGCAAAGTTAAATGTTAGCAATTCACTGCGATTTTAAAACTAAATATCTCTAATGTACTTTAAATATGTTGTTTGTTATATTATTCTATTCGTCTTATTCGCTTTTTTCGCTTTAGCGTGTTCTGTGATATAATGGTATTTTAATCGATTAATGGAAAATGGAGCTATTACATTTTTTAATTGTACTCGCAGTTAGAATGTTTCGGATGATTAGTTGTAGTTAATTTTAGCCAAGGAAAAGGACACGACAAATGTCTGACAGAACCAGGGAGCTAACCCGGATTTTCCACTTTTCAGGACTGATTCCGGCGTAGTTTAATCGATTAACCGCCGAAAAGTTTGGATATACGTGTTCGAGTAACAGTATTGTCAACGTCTTTTATTTGTCCGTTTCCCGATGGTATTTTCCTAGGTAAACGCCTTAAACGTGCAAAGTTGCTTTACACCATTAACCCTGTAGTTAATGATGACATGCCGAACTTTTCATTTATTCGTAAAGTACCCCTAATTATTCTAGTTTCCAGAAATTCTTTCGCGTTAAATCTTCGTGAGAAAAATCAACTCCTTCCAATTCGCATCACATCACACTTACGCCCTTTTTGTATTTCTTTTCCTTGTTTTCTCGTTTTGCGACCCATTTGTCTCCCCATGACGGTTTGTTTTTCTTGGAAGTAGTAGAAATCAGCAGAGAGGAAATAGTTTTTTCTTCAGCCATTTCGTGTAAATCCGGCCTCACTTTTTGTTTCCGAGACTTTCAGATTGGAATTGATTGTAAAAACGTATTTAAAATACTTGATAAAATAAAATAAATATATTAGAAAATCAATCAAGGAGGAAAAGTGCTCTATTAGAAAGCTATAGCTGATGATTCTTTAGGGTGAAACCTAGGTTAGTCATTCAGATTCAAGTAATAATATCCCAGAACTAAATAATCTCTCTAAATAACAAATTGTTTCTCAGTCACTTAGTACTACAAGTAGAATATTTAATTGATATCAAATAAACAATTTTATTTTAAGGAAAGAATTTATATTCCGCAAAAGGATTTTATTCAATTCAGTCCATTTTCTTGTACATCGTGGAATATAACCATATTTCTTCGTAAGATAGTGCATTAAAACAAGTTCTTTAGTTTTGTAACTATATTTAGTTTTTTGTTAAAACTTATTTATTTTTCCTATCAATTATAATTTATTTATAATTGCTTATAATATACAATAAAAATATATTATTATAATGAATAATTATATGATGTGACATAACATAGCTCACCTCAACTCAACATAACATAATATATAATTACTTTCGACATTTTTTTTTTGCTTTTCGTTGCCCCCAGTTCACATAAATGTAATCCATACAATTAAATTTTGAAGTGAATTTGATTTTCTGCTTCATTTGTACTGCCAATAATAGTAATTTTGGCTATTTTAATACATTTTCTTCTTTTTTTCCCTTTGACGTATCTTGCAAAATATGTTAAGTGCAGCTTTATTTCTCTATAGCATGACATTATGTTGTTTCTTGATGGAAAAAGGAGAAGACGCAGACTTACATTATTATCATTTTGGTTATTGCTTTCATTTTACTTGTATTCAACTAACATTGATTCTTTAGATTAGGGGTGTTTGAACTTTTAACTTCTGAGAGCTGCAATATCTCCAATAACAACTGCCCTAGATTATATGGTGACTGTATATTTAATTTAATAAAACATATTTCATTGTTTAGTTATACTTAGTATTAGTATTCTAGTTATTAGTTTCTAATAATAACTAGAAAAATTTCTATTTCTATTTCTTGTTTCTGTTAATTTCAATACTAGAATCAATTTCCATATAAATGGAAATGATTCTAGTATTGAACGTTTTAGGGTGTGGATTCAATGCAAATGCTGTTCTTTTCCGTTTAGTTATAAGGTTTATCTGTATAAAATTTTAAGTGAGATTAAGTTAAGTCCCCACTCAGTATTGATCAAAAGGCCGCGTGCAGTCCGTGCGTCGCAAGTACGAGACCACAGTCTTATACAGAAAATAGGGAAAAAATCATGATCACGGCGCAGTGACTTATTTAAATGAAAATCCGATATTGGCTATTTTTAGACTATGAACTCTCTGTTTCGAAACATCGAATGAAATTCCTTCTGGCAGGATCGCAGAAACTAATTAAAGCTTTATTTGTCTCTAAAGGGGAGAGAAGTTGGTGAAAATATGCCGCATTTGAAGAAAAATGTAGAGCTTTGTTACATGTTTCTGCTCCCATGACTAAAGTAACAGAAAAAACATTCAGGGCCCAATCATGAGGACATAAATCACGAGCGACGAATAGCTTTTATCGATATGAGCACCTTTTTTCTAGCTCGCAATAATTTTCGTAATTATGCAATCATTGCTTTCCATTCGTTCTCATGTGCACTTTCTCTCCAAGTCGTCCGGCGGCAGGAGATCTCGGGTATGTGATGGGGGAGAAAGGTGTCCGTTGGACCGGAAATTCCCCGGCCAATGAGCGCGCTGCACCGGGAGGAGATCAGAAAGGTCCCTGCTCCACTTGCGCGATTCCCAGATTGGACCATATGCTGCGAAATGCGAACTAGGAAGCGAAGGATAAGCGAGAATGGATAGGGAATGGAGTTAAATAGTTTCAAGCCATCGTTTCTTCACACCCGGCCAACGGTATTGCTCCCGAAGAGGTAATCAAGCGGCCAGAGAAATAACTGAGTCCACTCGAGTGGAGATGTTGGCTCAGGTATCCCGCTCTTGGCGTAACGAGAGAAGGATGCAATAAAATTGAGCAAACAGCATGGAGATAATCCTCCTGATCCATCTTCTTAATCGCTCAAAAAATCTCAAATGTAGTTATAGGAGCATGAGTTATTCATTGAAAAGTCTGACGATTCAAATTGGTTTTTGTTGTATAAATTTCAAGTAAAAGAAAGGGGCCAATGTGTTTACTAATATTCCTTACTATTTGTTTCAACTGCATCTTGATGAATGAAACATTTGTCATTTACCTATAAAATATAGTAAAATGCAGAAAAAATACGACTGTGGTACCACAGTTTAGGTACCGCGATACATACGAACTTTACGACATACGAACCTTTTTCATACTCCTGTTTCTCCTTTAGAAACGAACTGAATCTCGAAATACTCCTACTAAAGTTCCTAAACATTCAGCCCACTTATCACTTTCCATAAAAATGCGTTTATTTCAATTACTTCAGCAATCTCTCTAAGATGCTGAGTCTGTGAAGAATCGAGATCGAAAGCTGGTTGAATTCTCATCCAAATCATTGATTCATTTTCGTTACCCATTATTAAATTCCACAATAGATGTCATTCATAGGATCATCGTGCTGCACTAATGTGGACATATTCCTCTCGTATAATTTTTGCACGTAGAGGAAAGAGAATGCCTGCCTCACCCCTCATCTTTTCTAGCCTCATTCCCTCCCTATCACTTTCTGAATCTCATAGCATTGACAGATTGCTTAAGTAATTGAAATAAACGCAATGTAATAGAAGGTGATAAGTGGGCTGAATATTTAGGAGCATCTACTTTATATTTCTAATTTCACCCTGAGATAAAGTCGCATTGCCATTACTATTAATAATCAGCGTCATTCATATCTCAGTAGCTTATTTCACGACGGCCATAAATAAGAGTGAGGCTAAGGTAAATTAAATATATTTTCCTCTTTCTTTCACGAAGAGCATTTTTCGCTATTCAGTGGAACCTCGACTTACGAACTTAGTTCATTCCGGTTCGAGGCTCGTAACTAGAAGCTCAGTTTTCCATTGTATCTATTCGGTTTTTTCGGTTCGTATTTCGATATTCAGTTCTTTTATAAGGGTATATTATGGATAAGTATAATTGGAAGGTGTTTCTGAAAGAATTATCTGAAGGATGATGATCTATTTCTGAATTAATAAAAATACTCATTTTGGAAAATTTGTAAATAACTTTTTATAAAGCATACGCATATTTTATACATGGCTCACAACACGTTCGTGAACCTCTTGAAAACTTTCCAAGGGTTGAAGACCGTGGACCTGATTTTATCAAAAAATTTTCTTATGTGGCATGCCTGAAAGCGCAAGAAAGTAAACAGGTAAACAAGTTATAGTGTTAAGGAGGCCAGTTATTTTTATGAAACAACATAATTCGTAATTGACCCAGGAAAGAGTGACTCTTTCACTCAGTAATGTTATTTCTTATTACAGGAACAATAGAAATTACTTCCATGAAGCGTTAACGACTTTATTTTGGAATTGTCTTGCTTTTTAATATCCAACGTGGCTTCCAACGGACTTTAAGATATCTTCAATAGCATATATTATTTAATTGAATTTTCATTTAGATAGAGATTTGTTATTTTATTTCGTAAAACAGTATGTACCTGGAGGAATTAACGTACTGTTCTGACTGATTTTTTCTGATACGATATCAGAAATATGGGTACGTTCCTTATTCTTAATTTGTTAGTCTCTGACTATTCATTTTATTCATCCTTTAACTCTTCATTGTCTTAGTCAGAACCATTTTCTAAAAATATTAACCGTCTAATTTCAATTTTAATTCCATTCTTTCCCCTTGACCGATGTAATTGCCATTAATCCGTCGGGCAGCTTTAGATTTAAGTTTAAGCGAAAGCTACTTATAAACTGAAAAAATCCCGAATGATTTCATGCTTTCCTGGCGTGTGCTGCAGATGAAATCCTCTCTGGTTCTCCACCAGGTTAGATAATCCGTTTCCGGCGATTCGATAGCTAACACTACCATCGTCCTCAGGGCGTTGAGTGACTCTCAACGCCTTGAGGACGATGAACGTCGGCTACGGAATATCTAGCCTGGTGGAGAACCAGAGAGGTCTTCATCTCCGAAAAATCTTATTACGAGTTCCATTTCTTTCGCGCTTAGTTCGTGAATATGCATTCGTGAATCACATACAATTACATACAATTTTATTTAATGATGTTGCCTTTATATTGCATCATTGCATTTTCAAAGCGTTGAGTATGTGTCGAAAATTGCTGTTTTCAGCGTTAATTGGAATGAATGTTTTCAATCATGTACAGGCGGGAACTTTGAGATAACACGTATGAAAGAAAGAAGATTAATGACGAATAATGTTTGGATAGCTACTTAGATAATAGGTTTCATTGCGGTAATTCTGAAACTCTTTGTGCACAGGTGGTAGATTAAAAATTGATAGAGGGAATTGAATGAAAAAATCTCTCAAGTGAGTGTAGTTTTATCAAAATTTTCCGGAAGAAAGTTGAGCAGCTCTGAGGATATCAGAAATCAAGCTGATATCGGTACTCTTCAGAAGTTTAATTCACAAATCATCGAAAAAGAGCTCAATTATCTTGCGTCTATAAAGCAAAGTGTAATTCCTCTCATTAATTAATTTTTAATTTAAAGATAGCGTAACCTTACTGCACCACATGGTATGAAGATAACGGAGAATTTCATGAGAGATGATGTAAGCTTTTAGTATTTTTGTGAGTGTATTTCGTTTTGGCTGACGATAAGTTCTGAGTTTTCCAAGTTTTACTATATTTTATGCTTGATAGTCACCTCTCTATTTTCATCGAACGAGAATTCTTTGTATTAGTGCCATTTTCTCGCTTTCCTTAATTTTTGTATGCCATGTTCTTACACCAGTATATTTCTCCCTAATACTTCCTCCAGTAGTATGTCCTATTAATACTTCTGAAAATCCTTTTCCAATTATTTTTTCTTCAAAATTATTTCCACCGTCAACACCCTGGATATCTACTTCTATTTCTTATTTTAAAAATTTCCATAGGTCTTTTATGCAAATATTTTTCTATAATTTCTTATTACCCTGTTGCTGCTTCATAACATAATCAGAGCCAAGTTTGTTATTTATCTCCAGTTATTTCGTACTACCTACCGTTATTTCGTACTAAAAATTCTAAAGCTCTATATCCTCATGCCATTTAGTTCTCATGAAATACTTTTTATCGTTTTTCGAGTTATTTACAGACTCTCTTATGCTAGGAAAGAGAACCAACATCATAGGAAAATCTTACGACTTATTTTTTCGCTAGTAATAATTTGCTTTCTTTAATAGTATGCATTGTTTGTTTGAATTATTACGTCATTACTCTCATAACTGACACGTTTATTTAATCATCATACATAATTTTCGTGTTCTATTGATCGACGTTATTGACGAAATGGGTTGTGCGCTAATTTTCTAACACTAAGACCCGGGCTCGAGTTCCAGCTTACCCGATTTTTTCGGGTACTACAAAGATGTTTGTGCTCCTTGTTTGCGTGTTTGATAGTTCAAGTTATTAAAACGGGTAGAATCTGGGCTCTTATTTCCGTTAAAGAGACATAGTGGTAACAATTTACATTTATTTCGCACTTTTACATTTCATTAGTTTTCATCTAAAGGGCTAATGTAAATGTGGAATCACAATCAGAATCACTTTGAACAGCTTTTCAACCCGTGAATCTTTTCAACTCATCACCTATCTGTACACCGTTGTCTTCCTGAAACCTTGTTAAACATCTTGAAATGTGTTATGTGATTATAAAAGAGTGCAATGATCCCAAAGTTGAACGCCGATAGATATTTTATATGGTAGAGTTTTGATGTTCATGTATATCTAGTAAATATTTTTATTATCTATCAAGAGAATAAACAGACTATACCATAAATAAATGCATCTAATATATGAAGATATAGGCAAAGAGAGCGGGAATGAAATTAAAGGTAATCTAGCAAGGGCTTAGAATAACTAGCTGATGATATGCAACGTTACTTTCTTGTATATCCTTATTTTTATCATATTCTCTCTCGCTTAATCGAGTCTTATCATTTCCTTTTGTTGCTTGTTGAAATTCACACAGTGTTCATTGCTCGTTGTCTGTTCTCGTCCTCTCTAGATATTCTTCATCACGTAACACTTTTTGAGCTTAAAAATTGAAATGGAGACTATTATTTTTGATTGATCTTTCTGTAAGAAAAACATTTGTACTAAATTTATTCATCCAAGGGTCTATTTGAACCTCAACCTCCCTGATAGTAGCAACTATAGACTCTGGAGAGGGAATAAAGGGGCTAGGTCAGGTGAGGGGCTAGGTACTCTACCTTTGAGTCCCTCGCTGAAACAAAATGCTAGAAGTGGAGCGTGTCCATTGTAATGCGGCACCCGGTGATTACTCGTTTCATAGCATTGACAATGAGGAATCCTAAGGAATGCCATTATTTAGTACCATTCGCATATCAGTAGCTTTCATATAATCACAGTTATGAACAAGACAGATTAAAGTAAATGAAAAAGACATTTTCATTTTCTCTCTGCCGAAAGGAAAATGGAAAATATTCCATTCTTGTTATTTAACTTATTGTAATAGGTAAATATAACAATCCATCGATTATCTTCTTGATATTTTAACTTCGGAAATCATAAAATTGCCTAGTATTCGTTTCTAGAAGGGTTATTTAACCTGAGAGAAAGGCAAAGAAATCCGTACGTTCTCCTATCGCAGGAAACACTTTCATTGCTTTTAGCCCTTGAGGTTAGTGACGAGTTTCATCAGAAAACACTTACCCACACTCCAACGCATCCGCACTCTTTTAAGCGGATAAAAATCGCGTCCGCTCACTCCATTTCGATAATTTCCTATCACCCGCGACCGATCTACGAATTCCCCAACTTTTACTCACGACTAGAACAATTTCACCCGCAAAAAACTCACGCCGTTCCATTTTCACGAAACGCACGTTTGGTCATCGCGTCGGAAACAATTCCATTCGCGAGGCTACAAATCTCGAATTAATCGCGTTTCGATGCGAACGAATTTTTCCTTTCCTATCGCCGTTCCGTGCGAATCGCCGTCGCTTCACAATCTTCAAGGGCGAGAGGGACGACCTCTTTTGGGAGAAATCGGCGCCCTCTGATGTGAGAAAAGTGGGCCGATGCTCAAGATGTTCCAAGGACGCAGCATCCACCCCCCGGAGGAACATCCTCTGATTTACGGTTGGAAGTGTTTAGGGTGTGCGGGTGGAGGATGATTGACGCCAGAGATGGGTTTCACTCCCTCAAGTTTGGGGCCAAATAAGAAAGGGGTGTCGTAAGCCGGTGTCGGTTGGTCACACTTGGGCCCCCGTCCAAGCCCCTTGTCTTCGGCCCTTTCGCGTCATGAATGCGGGTTGCGGATGGATTTTCAAGAGGGTCTCCTGTCTCGCGCCGCAAAAGAGTTTGCCAATTTTCTGCACTTTACATTGTCATTGACGTAATCGATCGGAGCCTCTCAAAAAGAGTTCTCCAATAATAGGCCTAACCGTGAACCTAAAATACCATATTAAATAACTTAGCATTACTTATAAACATTTTAAAATTTGTTATTCCTTTGGGATCAGCCGCACGACTTCATCGTGCAAAAAGTTAGGTATAACACCTTTACCTTTATACTTTAAAATGAATCAGAGATTTTTTAAGGTAATTTATAAGTAATGTGTAAAATGTTGAAACAATAGAAATAAATTCAATGTAAAGGCTTAGAAATTAATAAATTAATTTTTCGTAAAAATTGGATAGACAAAGAAAATTTCGTCATCTGCACAACACAATGGGTACGAGAAGTTACTTACATCTGTTTTTGAGGATACGAGAAATTATTTTTTTGCCAAATTTTTTGATATTTTCTTTGTCGGATACCTCTGGGATTACCCTGGTATCATTGTTGAATATCTATGTCTTTGTTTTCTGCTTTCAGTTCACATATATTGTTTGCACTTTCTTCCATTTAAATGCACATTCAAAAGTAAACATTTGTCCGTCATCGTGATCTCAGAAATATGAAATCGATCGAATGTGCTTTTCGTGGTGTAATTAGTAATTCCTCCATTTATTCAGTTACGTTAACCATATAATGTCCAGTAGGTGGTAATTTGTATTGTATTTATCAATTTTTATTTCCACGTTGAAAATCAACAGGAATTTCGTTCGGCTATGAATAGTTACTGAATGACTTTTTAAAATTAATGGTTCATATGCGAAATCCCCCAAATTTATAGTCGTCCCTTTTCTAGAATTCTCCTGAACGGTGAAATGAGACCTTTCATATTTCGTTTAGATAGTTATTTTAATCAGTTGAGAGGTAAATCACTTCCTATAAAACAATTTTTGCTCAACATGATACTTATATTGAAATTGTTCTGTTACTTTACAACACGAATTTTTATTAACTCTAACAAATGAAAAAACGTATAACTGCACGATAGAAAACAATCATTAACTTAATGGACAGTAGCTTTATAAGAGGAAAAGATAAGATCTTTTATTTTGTTACGGGGGATAATCAACATAATGTAATTGTCGAGAACTCTTATCTATCTTCGCTTACTTTATTCATACAAATCTACAGAATTGGATGAACTAATCCTAAATGAAATTCCAAGTCAAATGAAAAGGTAACGGATACGTAGAGGTAGCTATATTTTTGCTTCCTCGTTTTAAAATCAGACGCATTAATGAGACTGTTATCGATAGATAGGTTAGAAAACACTTGTGAAACCGTAAAAAAATCCATAACACAAATCGAATGCATTTGATGCAATCAGAGAAAAGTAAAAAGAGGAGTATCAGAAAAAAGAGAATTATTAATGAACTTTTGGATTCGAGAATTGCAGCATTGTGTGGTGAGATCCGGACGCATAATCCAGGCTATATCGCATTCCCTTGTTTGCATAACAACCGTGGGAGGAAATGTGAAGGACGGTATTTTAATCCTCGCTGTTCTTGTTCTTTACAAAGAGGCAAGTGCGTACAGTCGTCATCAGCGTGGGCTGTTTTGTAAATTACTTAACACCCACCTTCTCACCATCCTGAGGGCTATATTAAGATGTGAGTAACGTTTTAGATGGAGGAATTTATACTTTTACTTTCGCCAAATAAGCGTTACTAGTAAATTTTATAAAGACTCTTTATATAAACTCTAAGGCTGAACTACTTGAACGCTTTCTTTTAAGAGCACCTACTCATGTCTTACATATCTGACTTTAGCATCTGAATTTCCATCTTGTAGAAAAATATGGTGAGTGAAGATATTCATCTAGGACGTATTAGAAAAGATATCTGCTTAAATTTTTGACAAAACATAGCATATTTGATATGTATATTATTATTACATCTCATATAGAAATTAGTTTAAAAATAGAATATCACAAAGAATTACGTTCTAATGCAGCTTAAGTTTACTTTTAGGCTGGGATAAAATTTATAGTTCTTGGTAAAAAGTATGGAATAATTATGTATGATCGATGAATTATATTTCTGCAATACACAAGAGAGACAGGACCGATTCATTCATTAATGAAGGACATTTGTAATATTACCCAGAAATTCACAATAATTTCTGGTTTATTTAATTTATAAAATCATTTTTGTGAGACATAATTATGAGGAGGAATCAAGGAATACCATTAAAATATACCTTTTACTTTATATTGCTTTAAATGCAAGATTAAGTAAGGTACTTCGTTAATTTTTTTTAAAGTGAAGAGGTTAGTTTTAATTTTCACTTATAAGTGATTAATGTACACAAACTCAATAGTAACAGCTTAATTGACGCTAAAAAGTATCATAGATGCCTATGCCATATTTTTTGTATTCCACTGAACGTTTCTGATTGGCCAACTCAGTACGTCTTTGCACATTTGGCCAGTGCAAGAATGCGTTGGTGCAAGCTGTTATTTGACGCAACGATGGGTGCGCTCCAATGACTAGACCCACAAATACTGTATTCGAAACCATCCTTCGTTCCTTGCACAACATTGAGTAAATTCCTGTCTGATAGGACTTAAAAAGCACCACAAATACCATCTGCAGAGGAGCTAATAACGGTGTGTTGGCTCATTTATGTCTTACGTAGTTTATGCCATAAAATCCTTCCCTAATATTTATCATCCTTAATCCAATTAAAAAATCTTATTCCCACACTAGTTTGACTGCTTACCTCTAAAATATTAATGAAATGAGTTTTAAAAACGGTTGCGTGTAATAAGGCAAGGTATTAATATGAATCTAATTAAATTGGTAGTTAATTAAGAAAATCATACTTAAAATTTATGAAGAAGTCTCCTTTTTTAGAACTCCGTTGCAAAAACGAATGAATAATCACTTTGTAAAATGCCTCATAACTTAATTATTTAACTATATAATTACGTTAAATTTTGTGTAGTGATTATTCAACCCATTTTAGCAAATTTGACTTTTTCTTCGTAGTATTTGTAGATTCGATGGGAGACTCATACGACCACTTCTTTGTAAATAAATCCGCGTTATTAAAGCAGATGTCTAAGTCTTTGATGATTAGGCATATAGAATTGAACATGGAATTAATACGTAAAAACTACGAATAAATATTATGGAAATTTTTGTATTGAAAATAAAGATAAGATAATTGTCTTGATAAGTTTGCCACTGGACAGTAAAGACATTTAATATAAGGTACTCAATCACCCGGATTCCTGTTGGTGAAGAATAAGCAGTTATTTTTGTTCTATCAATTCATACCATAAGTTTGCCTCGCTACAAAATATGGCCATTCACGAGCAAGCTGACCCAGATTCATATGTAATGCCTAACAATAAAAAATAAAGATTTGGATCAATTAATCCGTCCAGTTAATTCGTTGTGAATGAAAGTTAGATGACAGGTTCCGGACGCCTAAACCTAGAGGCGGTATCCTTTTTACAGCGCTAGATTAGCTGCCGCAGATGAACACATCTATAATCTAATCCTTAAGTGACTTAAGCGCAAAAAAGTGTATAGGCGAATTTAGATTTCACAATTCAACTTTCCTATAGGTTATCCATATGACAGTAAATTACTTTCGTTCAATCTCTGGGATTAATTTCCCCGAGCAGTTTTTGCTGTAAAACGTTAGACCTCCTTTTCTAGTAATATAAGGATGAACAACTCTTAAGTAGAAATAAAACAAGATAAGTAATCATATGTAATACTTACAGTTATTTTATGATTTATTTGCTGGTGAAATAAACCAGTTATGCATAAATTGTTTCCTTTAGATGCGTGATAACTTATTTATCCATCTCCATCAGAAAGTAAATTTGAATTCTTTCTCGAATTCATACAATTCCCCTTTCTGAGACAGTTTGAAGTTTACCGCGTTTCCCCGTAATTTTAGCGATATCCCCTAGATGACGCTGCCGATACGTCTTTCGAAGACAATCCTACGGCGCGATCTAACGGCGCATCCGAACACCACCTTTCACTCTCTGAAGCGGTTTGCCTTGCTCTCCTAACCCTAGCATTTTTATAGTATATGTTGTAACAGAGATAAATGGGTGATACATTATCTGTTTGTAACCCAGAGTAGCTCTTCTTTCTGTCCTTTCAGAGATTACCTCCTACATCATGAACATCTTACATTGAAGCGGGAAATTTATTTACAGTTTTCTTAATCGAGTAGTTTAGTCTAATATATGGGAATGACTTTTAGAGAGAAATCAATAATTAGGAGATTGAATCCATTAAATCGCGAAAATTGTGTAAATCGTATGATGATAAATGCATCATGAGGTTCATTCGGGAAAAACAGATTCACCTCTTTTGTCTCTATATAGACAAGGGTAAAAAATCAGTACTTGTATTCAGCTCGTACCTGGATCCCGACTGGCTAATATTATATTAGCCTACCCTTACTACTAAATACTACTAAATACTGCTATTGCTAATTTCTTTTACTAAATCTTTTTTTTGCGTCTCCCATCCGCTGATAGTATATTCATTTGAGGGCTAAATACCACAATACTCGAATGGAAATTGAACTTTCTATGAAATGTTAGGGAGAATTTCTCGTGTATTTCTTTTAAAACTGTAATATTAATCGAATAATACATTACCACATCCTTAAAGTTGGTTTCAATCGTATTCAGAATTTTCATTAGGTGATTGATCATATTCTTGTCAAAATGGAAAGAAAACATCCAGTTTTTGGTATTTGCTACACCGAGGAATCCGATTGCATATAAAAATCCTCTATTAAATTTGAAATACAAATTATTGCTGTGTTTACTGTATGTTCAAAAGTTTTATTTAATGATTGTGATGTTTATGCTGAAATTAAAAAAAGATTGTTTTGTCTGTAGAATTTCCGTTATTTTTAGTCTTAACCCTTTCCATAAGCTTTGAACATTTCGTACATGCTCTGGGCAATACATCAATAAGTATTCATTGATACCGGAAGCTTGCAAGACGGATGCGTGTGTGTTAATTGGATTCTAGTATCGTTTACAAGAATTACTAGATATTGAAATACAATAGAGAGAGGCAAGGGAAATAAAACATGAAAATTAACTCTAACATGTACAACGATTCATTTCTCTCCAGCCGAGGAGAGAATGGTAAAGTGAAAAACATTTTCTTTTTGTAAATCTGAGTTTCATTGTTGTTTTAGAGGAATATGGAATCGAATTTCACATCTGAATAGTAAATTTTGTATTATAATAGGTGAAAGACGTGTAGCCTTGTACAGAGAGCAATTTAGGAACGGATTCAATTTTAGAGCGAAAAAATCAGAAAGCACGATCTGGTGCATCGTTTCTTCGAAATAATTTCCTTTCTCCACTTTCTCCAAATAAAATAAAAAGGAATTGCGTTCACTCAACTCGGCCGCGCAAGATAATGTTTGGGATGAAAGTGATTCGGAAGGGTCGAGAATCTTCGGGTGTTGTAATTAACATTATCGTCCAACTCCCCTAAAGTCTTGATGTGTTTGTTTAACTGCTCGTGTATTCGCGTTATTTGTCTGATGACTACAATTTGGTGATCGCCCTACTTTCTGGAATGCTTGCCGTTGCCATTCACTGCAAAGTACTCCTAGAATGGTCTCGACAAGAGTTATAGCATGCGGTTACAAGCTAAGAAAAGTCATTCGGTCTATACTTAGTTTATCATATCTTTTGTCATAATACAGAAGTAGTGGTGTTTTGATACATTTAGTTAATTATCTATGCATGAAAAGCATTTCCTTGAGCATTTCATCATTATATTAATAGTGCACTGGCAGATTGGGTCGAGAATCCCTTGAAGCGTATCTGATCAGGAGAAAATATGATCTCATTTTGTTGCCATTCAACGATTGCACAACATTAAATGTCTACCGAGGAAAAAGCATTTCATTATTTTGCCTGTGAACATGCAGTTTGGGTCAGTTGTATGTCACTCATTCGACTCATTTTTGCACTGATTTGCAGTATACTTGGTAATTGCGCTCATTAGGGGAAAAGCATTACCTACATAATACCCGCGGCAAAGAAGTTTTTATTCAGAGAATAATGCCTGAGGGGATCCCATTACAAAAACATTGTCGCAATCCATGTATTTACCTTTATATTCAAAGGTATTTTTAAATTTTAAATTTCTTATAACTTATTTTGATGAAAATTAGCTTCATTAATAAAAATTTACAGTTTTCGTTGAAGAATTTCTTAATCTCTATAGGAATGATGAATGAGCTTTGCTGAAAACTGCTGCAAGTAAATATGGATTTAATAAAAAGATGATGTTGTTAACTAAGGATGGCCATCCTACGGCGGATCTGCCAAAAATGGCGTATTATACGATTCGTAAGTTCTCATTTGACCCATCTACAAATTAAAATTAAATAACTTACACAATCTACTTACTTATTTAGACAGTTACATGATCATAAACAGAAAAAAAGAACCTATAGATTAAATCTAGGGAGCGCAAACAGGATGGTTTATTCGTACGTATTTACTGTTATACGGTATTATTATATGTTTTTATTACATAATTTAAGTTTATTCTATTTGTTTATGAATATCATTTATATACTAGTTTATTCTGACCTAAATATAGTTTATTATTTAAGTCGCATCTCGAAGAAAAAAGAAATAATCGAGCTGCGAAAACGCATGAACTGCGAAAGGCTGGCTGTGAACCATATAAACACCGCTATAATAAAAAAAAGTAGTTTAACAACTATTGACATTAAATATCTCGTATGTACATATAGTTGGCTGCAAAGCACGTATGTTACAAAATAAATCGCGAGAAACTGCATCTATTTAACTAAAAGTGCTCTTATTTTGAATCATAGTTGCATTAACTTGGAAAGTGAGTGGACGAAGCTGGAATATTGTAACGTGGCTTGTGAGACGCTTTCTCTCGCAATAGTTAAGCTGCATGCTTTCTAGAACCGCACCCCACCACATCATCCCTCACATCTTACTTTTGACCTTTTAAACCTATTTGTTTACGGAGCGATCTCATCGCAGACTGGATTTTGAATCCTGCCTCGGAGAAGTTGAGAAATCATTAGAGAGAGAAGATCAGTGGGTTTTTTGTATCAGTTCTCTAACACTCCAAGCCTCCTCTTATGAACTCAGAGTTAAGAATTACCTCAGTCTCTTTTTGCGTACTAATACCAAGTCTATAAATATATGAACTAATGTAGTCTTGTATACTACGTGACGATCCAATGTTTTGTTTTTATCTAGATATTTGTTAATCTCTGATGAGAACTGAGTGATGGGAAAAAGGCTAAAAATAAAAAAGAATAATTGCCTCCTCTTGAAAAATTCTTCCTAGTACATACATACTTTTAAATTGGCATTAATTTCTCCTATATTCTTATGAGGAAATGTATGCGCTCGGATACAAAAATTCGAGTTGGTCGTCATCAGGGGGGTAGTTTATTACCACAAAATATTACAAATATTCCGTTTATTTTTTCAAATGTTTTCTTAGTTTTTCTTAACAGTAGTTTTATTCTTGCAATTTTGAATCTAAGACAACATTTGACGTCTAAGATACTATTTTTGCATGACCATTATTCCTAAATTATTTTTGCAAAGAAATAATCACTACTTAAGGTTAACTTTATGTGCATTTATTACAGAAACGCTTTGACTAATCTGAGGTATAACTTAGGATAGTTCCATCCATTCTATCATCTACACATAGAACACGCAAAGATTGAACTGTTTTTAAAGTTTAAAAACCGTGCAACTCTAGGTTCTAAAGCTTTAGGTGAGCAGTCATACATAAAAACTCTCTACTTTATGTATAAGATGTGATTAGCAATAATATTAATTACATATAGTATCCATCTTCTGGTAAATATTTATAAATTTATACGAGGGCTGTATGATAAGTAGTCGTGTTTAGCGACTGATGGCACCACTGACACAAAATGTGTATGCCGCAATTTAACGCCATCTTTAGATATATGACTATCAACATTTCAGACAGATCAATCGCGTAGTTTTGTTTTGATAGCTGTTGAAAGTAGTCAAGTTCGTGTTTGCTTGTCATCATGGGGAAAGAGCAATATCGATCGATTTGGATAGGAAGACGTGTGAGGAAATCAAGGTGAAGTTGCATGCTGTTTATAAGGACCATGTACCTTCGATGACTACAATCAGATATTGGTTTAATGAATTCAAGCGTAGCCAAACATCCGTTTTTGATGAAGAGCGCCCAGGCTGTCATTGAGGTGACTACGGAGGATATGGTTAACAAAATCCATGATATCTTGCTAGCAGATCGCCGTGTGAAGATCATTGAGATTGCTGACATTGTAAACATCTCAGTTGAACGCATACAAAGTATCCTACACGAAAAATTGGGCATGAGAAAGCTATCGGCGAGATGGGGGCCGCGTTTGCTCACAGTGGAGCAAAAACGGAATCGCATGACAACTTCGGAGCACTGTTTGAACCTGTTTAAGCGCAATCCGAAAGAGTTTCTACGGCTTTCCGTGACTGTTGACGAAGCATGGATCCATTACTACACGCCAGAAATGAATGAACAGTCAAAACAGTGGATTTCACCCGGCGAACCTGCTACAAAGAAGGCTAAAACGGTTCCATCGGCCGGGAAAGTCATGGCCACAGTTTTTTGGGATTCGCGAGGCATCATCTTCACCGACTATTTGGAGAAGGGAAGGACAATCACGGGGCAGTACTGTGCTGATTTATAGGACCGATTCGATGCTGAATTAAGGAAAAAACGGCCCCATTTGGCGAAGAAACAGTGCTCTTCCATCGTGACAACGCACCAGCTCACTTATCTGCAATCACCACAACAAAACTGATCGAATTACGGTACGAATTGTCACCTCATCCACCCTATCCTCCAGATTTGGCCCCATGCGATTTCTTTTTGTTTGCAAACATAAATAAATCGCTTGGGGGAAAGCGATTCACGTTAAACAAGGAAGTCATCACCACAACAGAGGCCTATTTTGCAGAGTTCGACAAAACGTATTTTTTGGATGGCTTGAAGAAGTTAGAATATCGCTGGACTAAATTTATTGTGTTGAAAGGAGACTATATTAAAAATCGATTTAAAAGATGTTTAAAAGAATGCGTTTATTTGTCTAACTTAGAAATTGCGAGAACCTTTATGACATTCACGGAAAGCTTATGAAATTATAAGTTTGTAAATAAGCCGTCCTCTTGATGACGAAGACTAATGATAAACGCTGAGCTAGTATGTTTTCACGTAAGAATAAACAGGGAATTTCGGACCGTATAGAATGAATGGTAAGAAGATGATAGCCTATTTGAAGAAGAAGCAAATTTTTGTGATAACAATATTTACATTAACATCTTTACACATTGTACATGAGTAATTATAATAACAATAAACAAATCGGAGAGACACAAGTCCAATCGGAAGTGATTCTTTATCTGCAGGAATTTCGAAGGGAGACATATATTGTTTTATTAGTACGGGGAGAAAGGGAAATATTTTTGGGAGACTTTTTAAATAAACAAGGTGTAAGAAGGAAAGTGTGTGTGTGTGTGTGAACACTATGCAATATATATTGCAGTATTCAACAGAATGTTATGAAGATATTTCTTTAGGGATTTCGCTTATATATCTCGCTATAAACTTTATTATGATTGGAATAAAAAAAAATAACGATATGAATAAGTTATGTATTATATTATGTTAGTTTTACATTTCAATTTAATATAAGTTTTGTCATGATTATTGTCGAAGGAAAATTTACCAATCGCAATATTGATACACATTTTTAATAGTGTATTATTCTATAAATTTCCGCTTGGGAATTGCTGCCCTAACAATTAAAAGAGAGAAGAAAATAGTATTTTCATTTTATTAATAAAATATTTCATGGCTAAAAAATTGAGAACATAAAACGTTTTTGGAAACCATTATATGTATGATGTTGTGAATTAGCGACTTTATTACTACATAATACAGTGCCCATGAAACCCTTCTGGCGAATAATATCTTATTAATATTATAAATGTAACATATATTAATGTCTTATAGAATATATTAAGATTTCATAGGCTTACGATTAACGCATCCTTCCTTACTTGTTGAAGGATCGGATGAATTCAGTAATAGATATAAATTTTTAAATAAAAGTATAAGCTAAAAAATAAGTCCCACCTCTATTAAAAATGTCTTACAATTTTTAACGGAGGAATTTACTAGCAGCTAATGACTTAATTTTGTCAAATTTCGATGTAGTGGTGTGATATCTTTTTTCATATGATTTGAATTACTATTTTAATGGTATGCAAAATTCACTTTTTCAAAATTCATTTTTTTTCGAGAAGTTTATAAATTTAAATTTCGCACTAAGAAATACCAAATAATTAGAAATCATGAGAAAAGAATTATTTGAGTAATCAGCTCATATCAATGTATATTCAGTAAAATCTCACTTTCTTCTAGCGTACACTATGCACCGTAAGGAACATTTATAAGAATTATTCAGTCCTTCATTGACTAAATCATAATTCATCAATAATAATGATCGTCTCTTAATGTTAGGGAGCGATATTCTCCTAAGATGAAATCAAAGCCGTCCAAGGATGGATCGTGATCCATCGATACAATTCCCTATTCGTTTGATCATTGCATTATAATGCTTCTGAAATCTGTGTTTCTGTCCCAATAGTCAGCATCTCGCTTTTAGAGGGGCATGTGAGATGCTGGCTAACATGCCAAGGACAATCATACGATAGTCCGTTGGCAACGTGTAACTCTTTGCTGCAGCAAGAGAAAGTTTTGCGAAGATGACGGCATGGGCAGTTATCCACCGATTTTTCGTTTACGAGTTACGAATCAGTATAACCGAATTTTTTGAGTATTCAGCGTATTATATTTAGCTAAGTATTTGATTTAGCTAAGAATTCCTTCATAGAGGGATTAAAGAGTGGAACAGTTTGCTTGAGCAAGTCTTCATAACCTTACCTAAGTAGTTTAGAAAAAGATGCAGATTTTATAGAGATATAGAAATGTAAATTTTGTACGAGTAAATATGTTATTTAAATTTAGATTCAATGTAATGTAAAGGGTGTAACGTGTAATAGCAGTTATCTCTTGTGTATTATTTTTATTTTTGAATAAGTGTATACTAAGTGATTAAGATACCACCAGACTTTTGTCAAACCGCGGCCGAAATTTGTAAATAATGAATAAATACATCAGTATATATTCTGTAAATATATTCACTGTCTATGCATTGTTCAGTTAACTTGCTTTAGGGGTTCGTTGAATGAGATTTATGAACGTCACGGCTAGATAATCAAACGTATTGATACGAATTATCAACCTTCGTATTGATAGACATTATAAACCAACCAACCACTGCATTGAGAGTGAGGGGAGTGGCCCACCTCGGATAATATTACTACCGTTTATCGCCTGCGACCCAGTTTATCTCAAAATGCTGTTAAGAGAGTAATAGGTGAGTGGACTAAGACTTCCAGCGATTGCTTCGTCACTACATTCGCCTTGCGATTAATATTTCTGCCTACTCATGGCAAGACGGCTTTTACGAAAAATAGGTTAAGTTTCCTAACGAGGGAAAGAGACACTAGTCACCCTGCGCATAGAATAAAAACTCTCGGAATTTTCTTTCTATTTTATTGTGAGGAATCTGACTTAGCGAGTGACCAAAACAATTGAGGGTGTGAAAGCGGAGAATTCTCGCTCTGGATTGAAACTAAATGCTGGAATTGCATTGCGCTCCGGAGTTTTCTTTTTAAGAGAAATTTCCTAGTGTCTCGGAAAACAAACATGTATGAAATGTCTGAGAATCCGCGCACTCTCTATCCCCTTTCTCTTTTCTTTAGCTCTCTACTCATAAGGCAATTATTTTTGTTCTAATATTGGGTTCGCTAACCGGAAAGATACTGCCAATGTGTTTTTATTTTCCAAATAATGTTTCCATTTGGATATAATTCTTCTAATCTACTACTGGCATCCATCGGCAAGCTTACCCGCTACGGGAGCCGTAGCGTGCTTGCTTAACTGAGGACCCGGGTAGGAATTTTCGATTAGTGTAAGTTTACAAATTAAATTCAAGGTTTAACGACAATGTACCTGTTAGACGAGACAGGTGCACTGTTTACACTGCACAGTAAAGCAAGATAATAATGATGATAATAATGATGTTAATAATGATGATAATAATGATGATAATAATGATGATAATAATGATGATACTTGAATAATAATGATGAAACTTGAATATAAAACCTTTAGTTGAGATGGGGAAAGCATCGTTTTCACCCATATTTGAAATTTGATTTCAACTAAAAAAAATACTTAGTATCGATATTAAGCGGAATGAAATTTTAGTTACTTATAGTATTTATTCGTGTTCACTGTACATTATAATGTTAGGAGATTATCATATTCTATATAAATAAAAAATTAAAGAAATCACGCACTTAAAAAGAACTGTATGAAATTACTACTGTTAGCCATAAGCATTGAAAGTTTCTTCTGTTTGATATCACCTAAAAACCCTCGAGAAAACAGTTTCTTTTAAAGATTTTGAAACATTGAGAGTGGAATGCTGTGGTCAATCGCATGTTTATAATAATAAGGTTAAATTTGCAATGAACCCATCGCCTGAGAGTACGTATAAACCACTCCAAATCTATTAAATAAAAGTGAAGTTAAATGATCCGCATCTTAGGTAGCTCTGTTAAGATTAAATTACTCATTGCGAAAGAATCCCTCATTCTCGGATGCAGCGACGTTTAGAACGATGAAATCCTGCTGAATTTGGTTGTTTCCAATTTTATGAACCGTATTAAAGTCGTGACCGTATTTAAAATGAAATACATAAAATTTAGTAATTTCAGTACTGAATATGCTTAACTAATTAAGTCTCCGGCGAGTTACTTGGATCAAGATGTTACCCAACTGCGTATCCATGGTTTTCTAATAAAAGCAGAAGTACGAAACTGTCACTCGCTTTCATCGTACATCACTCCGTGGATGTCGGCCAATCTTTAAAATCATTATTCCAAATGCGTTCTGCCGTTCAGTGATGAAATTCTCTTCGTTGTGACTTTGGCACACAGGTTGGGATAGGAAATTTTCATTGCGTACAATAGCCGCATTTTTTTTAAGCTTACAGAGGTGAACTCAGGATTCGTGTTCATAATGTGCATATCGAGTAGCATTTATAAAAATTAAATCAGTACTTGTATTTACACGTATCACTTTTATTTGTGAAAAAAGAGGCACCCTTTATTTCTTGTACCCACTCCAGAAAGAGTAAATATCATAAAAAGTTTAAATTCTTTGAAGCAGAGAATATTGTTTGTTTCAGTGTTTTGTCCTTTTTGTCAATAGCATAGAATGATTCGAGAATTTTCAACTGGGCTAAGTTTTCGAGAATATTGTGAAAGGGCTTATTTTGAGTATTTTCGCTAGCCACACCTCTGTCATTTCATCGTTTCTCGGTAAGGATATTAAAGTTAGGGTAAAGGACACCTGCCAGAAAGTAAACGGAGAAATTGAAGTTTTTCTTACAGTTCTACTGGTACAGTTAAATAAAATGAAAATTTCCGATACTTGAAATGAATTATGTGTTACAGACTTACATTCCTTATGAAAATTTGGAAACAATATTTTTTGTATTCCGATTAAGGTAAGAGCCTTCGATTTTCCTCTCTGAGGTTTTCATCAAAGGTTTTTGTGAGAACCGACTTAATGGTTTTCCTTGATTTGAAGCTCATTTTGCGCTGAATTGCCTTCTAATTGTAATGCAAGCATCAATGGTTTACTTCTATCCATTTATTACATTGCCTTAAATGTTCGAGCAGCAAAGAGTGAAAAAAATTGAGGTAACATTCGGAGAATATGTATAAGTAGCAAATAAAAACTACCATTAAAATTTTAAATTGGGAATTATTTATTTTTATTACTGTACAACATAAAAAAAACAATAAAAGGAAAATTTTTATCGTGAAAATCTCTTTCCACGTTTCTCGAAGATGGAATTAGGGTAATAATTACACTGGAAACGGAAACGAGTTTTTGACGCCGAAAATGAAGACGGTTTTGTGTTTTTGATTCCGAAGGGATGGGTTGAAAGATGGCTTCGTATGTGAGGATTTGAATTTAGTATCGTCTGACTCCACTATGAACGAAAACGTTGTTTTTCCTCAAGTTCATTCTGGCTTTGCTGGAGATCCGTAACTTCGCTAGAAAGGAATCACTTCTAAGTCACTCGTTTATGGCGTGACGGATTTTGTTTTCACGTTCGAAAAATAATTTACTCTCTCGTTATTTTGGCACGCGCGATGAGTTTCCCTGATTTGCCGTCCCTCTTCCGGTGGAGCGGCTGCATTTCCTCTTCCCAAGTTCGCTCACTCGCCGAACCCCGACGCCACTTCCACGATCGCTCCTCCAGATATCCAACGCAGCGCCGGTCCTTTCTTTATACACAGGTGCACTGTACAAACGGCGAATGAGCGGTGCCACGATTTGGGGACAATTTTTATAATAGAGGATGATGGTGAATTTAAATGAGGGCAGTGATGAGACGTGCCTTGAAGTTGACTATCCTCTCGCTGGTCTGAGACAGGCGCTGTTGGAAAATGATAGGATATTGTGTTAACTATACAATATTAATTCGATTGATTACTTAATTTGTGATGATCATGGAATGAGATTAATTTGCATTGATGGGGAAGTTGAAGAAAAAATTTAAAAAAGTAAATTGTGTTCTAGGGATATATTTTAAAGAATGTCATATAGAAGATTCATTATGATCTACTCCCGGTCTTTTATTCAAAGAATAAAGTTGACAACTGTAGACTTATTGAGTCTGCGAGAAAGAATAATGTTCCTTTTGAAAAGTATTTAAAACTGTAATTTAAAATTGTCTAATAGATTTTGGCTTCATTTGTTTTCTGTTAAACACACACCCATGTCTTTAATATAATACCGTTCAAAAGTGATGTTTTCCTTGAAAGTGGGAAAATCATTCGATTTTATGAGATATAGGAGAGAAAAATTATTTTTCTGTTTTATTATGTGATGTAGCGTTAAAACAAAGATGTTATAGCTGTCTTACATTTTCCATAAGTGGTAATCAGACATCAAAATTTTTAGGAAATTAAAATGTGGCCTAATGCACTGAATCATTGGGAATTTCGGTTAACCTTGCGGCGTATTTGATAATTGATAAGGAATAATAGCTATGAGTAGGGCTCCTAACTGCCGGAGAATTAGTTACGGGAGTTGTCCATTCCAAAACAAAAATATTAAAAAATAGATCTTGATTTGGCTCGATCCTCTTATATTACCCCGAGTAATAATTCTGGTTGATTTATTGCGATTTCGGAAAACAAATAATAGAATTTAGCCGATAGTTTACTTATCAAAAGAAATACCCAAAGCATTTCTAAGTATTTGGAAACTAAGATGGAACATTATTTAGATTTTAGAGGTTTGGTTAATTATTGTGCAAACTGAAGGATGAGTCTAGTTAAGTAAAAGCGGGAGAAAAACGCCACAATCCGGGAGTCAGGCGTTGTTAAAAATGACTGTCGAATTCCGAGAATTTGCCGGCGAATCTTGGAGAGTTGGCAACTTTAGCTATGGGTGTTATTGCCTCGAGATGAGGTCAATTCATCTCGACTGTGATATGAGGGAAAGTTTTACTTTCTCTAAAACTTGTTGAAGTTTGAACGGAGAATCGTTTCATCATACCAGTTAATCTAATATGACATTCAGAGAACAAGATTGAGTTCGAAATAAAATCAGGAACTGAATAAAAATTTATTACCAGGATAAGGTCTTGTAGTAGGTTGGAGATCCCCCTGTTGGCAATGATGAAGAGTCTGGTGAGAGGTCCAGGGATTCCAGAAGTATATCCGTCGTTGGGGTCGAGAGATGGTGTACCAGCAGCAGCACCAGCAGCTGCACCGCCATCCTTTCCAACAGCCACGGATGCAGTAAGCCCAGCTGAGACGCCGTCATTGCTAGATCCGTCGGAGTCAGAGGAAGAGTCCGAAGAGCCACTTCCGGTAATCAGCTGTTGGACGAATGTAGAGAGGGGAAAAGAGAGAGAGGAACAGGAGAGGGAGGGAGAAGAGGAGGGAGGGGAAAGATAGAGAAAGGGGGGACGGGAAAAGTTGAGATTACAGAGTGTTGCATTAGACCCTCAAGAATGCCCTTTCTTAATGCTTTCTACGGGACCAAAAGCTTCTCCTCACAGGCGACGTAATTCTGCACCGAGCTTCACTGGTGTTGAAGCGGAAATCGCTCCATTTGACGATATAATCATCAATCATCATTGAGTACAAGATCAAATCGAACCTTTCTTTCATACCTTACATAAAGTTATGGACAATTACCACAAATTACAAGAAAACATTTGATGCGTGACTATTTTGGTTATGGGGCATAAATGCTGCCATAAAAATAGAACGGAAATTGAAAAACGCAATATAATACTTAAGCTCCAATGATTTTATTAATTCTATAAAATTTAAACGTAATCAAAAACATGGTGAATTTAAAAATTTTATTTATAAATCTATTTATGGAAAATTATTTTTCATAAGTTAGTGCATACCTACAGTAACTAAAGCTAATAAAGCTATCATGCATAATTTAATAAGTGTACTGCTAAATCTACTTGATCTCCTAGAGCTAGGAGTGAAGCAAATGTGCATGTTGAAATGTAGCGGAGAAATTCTACGCTAAATTATCTCCTACATGTTGATGTTCTTAACATAGCTACATACCGTCAAATTCCCGAACCTCTCATCCATCAATATTTCCGTGCGCAAGTAACAATCAATGGTATACAGCGGGTCTAAAGATTGTTGAAAAGAAGGAATTAATTTGTGATTTATCATGAGTAAATGTGGATTGCATGGGTTCATTTCATGTTTAAATTGTTATGTAATAGTGTGTGAAAAATAATACAAGTTCGATGATGTCCCTATTTTGGAATTATAGAAGAAATCTGGCAGTTATGAGTTCATATAATTTAGGAACCCTCATGAAGGAGATATGTGTAGAAGTTATCTTTGATGGAACAATAATATTAAATGCTATTATGATAGTTTAATAAAGCATGTACTTCGTGTAAAATGATTATTAGAAATGGAAGTTATGGTAAGAAAGCGTGAAATTGAGTACACCTTTGTGGCAAGTAAAACTTTGAAATGATATTAGAGTTTTAATAGAGTTAAGCGTCTCATGGTGTCTCTGTGTTAAGTGGATTTTTGAGCTGTAAATGCAATTGAATGGGGAGAAGCATTCTCTGTTTCTATTTTAGCTCAGTGCATGTGCTCAGTCAGTGATTTCGTCCGCGCCTCCAAAGCTATGCTTCAACTGGTTGGTGTATCTAAGAATCAAAATGCCGTGCAAGATGCGTGCTTACTGGGAATCGCTCACGGGAGAATATCTTACGAAGTTGGATAGACTCATCGTCTATGACTTCCTTCCTTGAAATTAACAAACAGGAAATAGTGACTTCTTCTCTTGCAATAAGTAAATTGGAAATTCTATTTTGTCGTGGGAAGGAATATGGATCCTGTTGTATGAGTCTCTCCACATAGTGTAGTTCTATATTACATAAGCCATGAAGAATACAGAGGTTTAAGAGATATGAAGTCATTTAAAATGCAACCGCACAGCAATTAGGTTCGTTGAGTAAAGATAAAGTTCTCATCGATGTTGAAACACTGACATTGGCTTATAGTTTAGTAAACTCATATTTTGAATTCCAATCTTTTTTTGTCCTATTGAAGGAACATTTATTTTTGATATCCTGAATGATGTCATAAAATTATCATGGCGTATCATTTACGTGAATCTAATTTAATTGATATCGTCCGTATCCGGAGATATGTTGTCATTGAGTTATGAGGGATACTGTAAAGTGTTTATTATGAAAAACACATAGATTGCGGATAATTGAGACCGACTGAGATACCGTTACTAGTTAACGGAAGTATCTTCTTCCTAAATACCATAAACTTGACAAATATCTTTGAAATAAATACATCCTCTGATTCACTACATTTCTGGGATTTATTCGTAAGATAATCCTCCCATCTTGCGCTTTGGGTCGGGACTGAGTCAATGAGATGTCATATTTTACTAAGGAGCTGTCGTCTTTGGTAATGGAGGGAGTTGGTGGGTGGTCTAGTTATGCACAAGCAATGGGCAAGGAAAGGGACGGCGGCCCATTTACCGTCGTGCTTGTCTGGGCCCCTGACCTGACCACGATGGTCGAGTTGCTCGAGTCGGCGAGGTCAGTGCCAGCAATCACTCTGTACAGCCTGCCAGCGGTCCGAGCAGATGTGGTGGCAGCACTCTACAGTAGAAGGCAGCCGAGGTGTAAGAAGAGAGAGAAAGAGAGAGAGATAAAGAGAGAGAAAACGGAAAGAGGGTGGAAGAACGTGCGAAAAGGGGGGGAGTGATGAGGAAAGGAATGAAGGAACAGGAGGGGAAAGAGAGGGAGATTAGTCCACGGGGAATCTGATCGTGTGTTGTCCGCCGTGGCTGCGAAATAAGGATCTTAATACAAAGAAAACTCGCCCTTTCCTAGCGAAACGAGCTGCGAATAAAACATAGGTCGTTAGCGCATGCAATCCGAAGAAATACTTATTGGCAGCGTGGCTATCGCGATTGGCGTGTAGCTTCCAGTGTAATGCCAGTTGGGTGAGCTAGATGGAACATGATTGGCTGTCTGTAGATGACGCCTCTGCGTATTCTGCATGGATTGGCGGGAAATCAGGAGACCGTTAAGATTAGGAGGGAAGGAATTGCCCAGTGATCACACGCTTCATATCTTTTCATTATATGAATGTATCCACGCTGCTCTCTGTTTTCGCCGGCAGTTGTCTTTTATCTTATAGTCCAGGCCATTCAGGATGGGATTTCCAAGCTATGGGATGCATAATCAATAGGAATCTCGTAAAACCTTAGTTTTTTCATTCGAGGTTTTCAAGACCAATTTTTTGCTGATACAGTATCTCGCTTTCATATTACGGTGGAGTACGATTGAATAAAGAAGGAAAAGAATATTTGAAAAGGTAAGAAAGAGAGAGTGAAAGTGATTCAAAATGGATCTTGGTTTACTGTAATGAAAACCTATGTTCTCGAATATTGATGTTTAGGAAGGTTTTATTTATAAACAATAAATTTCGGCAGGTATTTCTGAAGTTTTGAAGTGAATAGCATATGTGTTGGAAGTCACCTTCCCACATCGAGTTGCGTTTCATGGTTTCATGTATATCATCAGTCCTCGTATTCTCCGATTAGTGTCTGAATTTTCTCAAGGTATATTTTGCTCTTCCTCTTGTTTTAAAGTAATGTGTAATACTTTTTGGTTTCCATGATCTCAATAATCATCCGACTCTCTTTCTTTCATAATGTAAATGTAATTTTAAATAAGAGAACTGTAAACCGTATACTCGAGTAATATTGCATATGAAATCTGATGTACTGAATGTTCTCATTTTTAATTTGATGTGTTCTTCAGCATAACCGGATGCTTTGCTTATAGATTCGTTAGAAGATGTTTTGCTCAACTTGTGTGCCGATACAGATCGTTGAAAACAGTTGGTACTCGGCTACTTTGTGAGATAATAGTCTCCAGGATGGTTTTAGATATCTTTTAGATCCTATTTTCTTATACGTATCTATCATTTTGCCTGAAAATAACTACAGAGCTTGCTTTGAGCAGTGTTTACTAACTATAACGTATCTATTAGTATCATGATTATAATTTTCTAAGAGACTCATACTTATTTAACGGCCTCGGTGGCGTAGTGGTTTACGTGTTAGCCTAGCAACACCGGGGTCCCGGGTTCAAATGTGTTCGTGACTTGTAATGGTAAGAACGGTCTCTTAAAATTAAAATTCGCCTAATAAAGTCATTATTATTACTTATGCAAAGTTTGTCCTTCTCGAGTATGACAATTAAAAACATAAAGCTGCGCTAGAATCATGAGGTGTCAAATAGATTTACTAATATTACCTCCAAAATAATGCATGTGAAATAGAGATAAAGATGTTTATAAATTACGTACAACAGCGATCAATTATGCAATTTTAAGACAGATAGATGAGCGTTCATTGCAATCCAAAATTTTTGTTCAGTTGTGTTTCAGTTGCAAGTAGCTTTCAGAAGAACGAGACCATCGATAAGGCCAGAGAGAAGCTATTCCTAAATATTGCAACGTCGTTTATAGGTTTTACTAAGATCTATACTCTGTTGACCTTCGACATTTCCTCATGTTCACTGTTGATCACACCTAACAGTATTTAGCTTTGGAGAGAAGTTTGGTGTCTTTTAGATTCAGTAGATATCAAGTGTTTATGAATAACTAATTATCAATCATAGAAACGAGATCAGATTCCTTTCTCACCCTAATGATATCGAACAAGAAGTTGCCAGATCCTCCAGCACTGCCAGAAGACGAGTCTCCACCCCCGAAGAAGAGGAATCTCTTGTCCCTGTCACCGGTATCCGAAGCTGCAGGTTCGTTGTCGGTCTCCACCGAGTCCTCGCTGCGGGCTACGGATTCCTCATCTCCGGTTGCCGCCGTCTCCTGGTCCTCCTCGTCCAGTAGGGCGGCATCACCGTCGTAAGGCACTCGCACTTCGTTGACCCTTGATTCTGAACCTGCGAGATTATCCTCGAGGTTGGGCTCCTGCGGAAACGGGGTACAAAGGAAAAGAGAGGGTGACTTTTGGAAAGAGAAGTTACGTCATCGGGGGTAATGGGCAGGCAGTTAGTTTGATGGTTGAGAGTGTTGCATGCTATGAGCGTGAATGGAATGGGAATCTTTTACCATGGCAAAGGGATGACGTCTTCGTGACACTGCGTGAGGGAAAGATTTATTATGTGAATTCGCTCATTTTCGGACGATCGAAATTTCGTGAATGGATTTGGTATCGGTTGAATCAATCTCTTTGCTCACTTTTGCATCTCTTAGCCATTGGAACTGAATCCAGGGCTATTCTGTTAACTTTCATGTTCAAGTTTAGATTAACCGCAAATCATGCGAAGGACAAAGGTTCACATTTTTCGATCTTCCGAAAGCGACCGAACGTGGAAAGCGATTCAAACAATGGAAAAAAACACGAAAACAGAAAACATACATCAAACACTGTAACAACAATAATAGGTGACGGAAAGAAAAAAATTATCATTAGTTCTTACATAAAAAATTAATGTTGACACTTTTAATTGGCATTCAACATGCGTTATTATTGTCGCTGGTAACAACCGTTGCAGCCCTGCGTGAAATTTGACGTTGGCATCACATGCGTGAAAGGTGTTGATGGTGTCATTACAAAATGCGTTGTTACTCGTTTGCTTATGAATGCGAATGGTGGTAGGTAATGTGCGCGCAATGTATCGCGAGCCTTTAGTGAGCGTGTTAACTCTAGTTTTAATTGGTTAATTTAAATGAGTGATGGTAGCTGGCACAACATGAAGTTTATGAAGCTTGTGGTCGAGGTTGTTACATTTGTAAAACATTGGTTCCATATACCTTCACTCAATTAAAAGCTTTTATCCTTCATCCATTCCTAACCCAAAACACATCGATCTTCATTCATCTAAGGAGAGACAATTTTAAGTCTCACGTCAATCCAAAATGAACGGTTTTAATCACAGAATTAAATTCGGTTAATTGATGAACATGAACGAGCATAGCCGGTGAAATTTGATGGAAAGAGCAGTTATTAGCGTAACAAAAAACTGTTATTAACATAAATTCGCATTAACGGAAGAGCTCAGCGACAGAAAGCTTGGGATTTATATTTAACATAAAATTTTTAACTGCAACGTATTTCAGTTGCAGATATTTAAGATTTAAAGTTTAACATGTTTTTATATAGCAGAGAGTTGGCAGTTTGTCCATCAAAGGGAACATGAAAGCGAAAACATCGAACATTTCGCAAGACAGCAGGCGGAAGGAGAGAGAAAAAGATTTAATTTTTTGTGAGATCTATGAAGTAGTTTCTCTTCTTTACTCCGTTCAGCCCGCGATGCCCTACTTCCAGTCGAATGCACATAGGCTGGGTGTGATACCAAGGAGTACCACTGGTTTTTCATGCGAGTTAAAAAAAAGTGTTATGGTAAAAGAACATGAGGCAAGGTGAAAACACATACAATGGTGAAGAAACAAACAATTAAACTGTGCGACATACAAAATAAATTATTAAAAAGCGTGAGAAGATTCTCGGTGCAGCTTGCACTTCGTGAATGTTATCATGCGATAGGTTTTGGCAAAAGCTGACTACAGGGTTAGTTAGGCGGGATATTTGTGGTGAAGGAGGTACAGACAAAGTTGGAGAGGTGCAGATGGGCGTTGGCGTAGAAGATTCACACATCTACCTTCAAAAGTGAGTAGCGGATTAAAACCAAAATTGCAGAAAATGTTTAAGTCATGTGATTAAGAAAGGTACAGATACAAGAGTAGGATATTTAAGCGGCCCAGTGCATAAAAGAGGTCCATTAAGTAGGTTTGCTCCATGTTATAAACAAAAACGCGGAAGTTAAGTTTCTGCGATTACAAAATGACAGTTGCTAACGTAAAAAGGAAAAGGTGGAAGGGAAAATATTGCTGACATTTTATACAGTTGTCAATTCAATTTAGTTTTAATTACTTTATGTAAGCTATTTGTGTGATATTGTGCTTCCTGACGAGTTATTTTAGCGGATTCAGTCGATTTGATTCTAATATCACTGTCTTATATAGTATTCTATTTTAAGAAAAGATCTGGTACTTTCCTGTTGCATGTCATGAATGAAATTTTCAGTTTAGCTTAATATTTATCCATGACTTTCTTATCTATTTTTTTGCTGACAACAGATGCGTATTTTAGAGTTAGAAACTATTTGAAAAGGAAAAATATTTTATCTTACGACAGAAACCTTTCCCCATTAAACACCAATGATCAATGATTAATCGAAGTAATATTTTATCCAATTATTTTTATCAAAAGCAGATGAATATATGTAACTAATCGTGCACATTTAACACACGTCTAAACCTTAGAGAATAAGTTATAGGATATAAGGAAATGTGAATTTCTTTGCACGATGAAGTCATGCAACTAATCCCACAGGAACAACAAGTGTAAAATATCGACATGACTGGGACTCGAACCCAGGTCTCCCAATTTTCGTGCAGGTATTCTAACCACTGAACTACCACTACTTACTCACAAAGCATTCCCTAAACAGTGTGGAAGAGACGCGGCATGGTGGTTCAGTGGTTAGAATACCTACCCGCAAAGTGGGAGACCTGGGTTCGAGTTTTAGTCATGTCGCTATTTTTCACACTTGTTATTCTTGTAGGATATTGTTATTATAAGAGTTGTGAATACTGTAAGTAAGTTATAATTTAAGTTATGAGACATTCGCGACTTCAGAAAAAAATTAGGCTTCTGTCTTGACAAAAGCAAGAGAAACCGAAACACATAGCGAAGATAAAATGTTCTGTTTAATGCTACCGAAAGAAGCCACTACAAAAGTTAAGGTACGTGAGTTGGACGAGAAGAATTCGCAACGGATATAAAAGACGAAAAGAAGCTAAGAAAGCCTAGTCCCTCAGACACGAATAAATGCGAGGAAAGTCGTCACCAGACAATACGACAGAAACAGAGATATTGAAGTAAAGGAGCAGAACTTCCTTTCTGAACCTTTTCCATAGTTAGGCTTGGGTTAAAGCGTTAAGAAGCGATTCAAAAAGTCCATAGAGGGATTTGGTATCTAAGGCAGGTATCTTTGGCTTCGGAAAAGAAGGAATTCCTCCCGCATAGCTCCGGTTACCGATGTGCTCTCCTGCTCTGTCTGCGACTCCTCATCCTCGTCTAGGCTTGGGGGGAATGTTGGGAGCGTGATGCTAATCCTTCGGGATGTGCCGCCCGAGGAGGAGGCGGAGGAGGAGGATCGAGTATCCCCTCCCCCACCGCCCAACACCAGCCGACCCACCAACCGGAATATGAGTCTCGTCAGGCTTTGAATTTTTCTATCGATTATCTATAAAAACAAAGAGGCCACAGACACACACACAGGCACACAATTGAGTCCTACTCGACGGTCCCTCGCTCACGTGAAGGGGGATGGTGAGTGGGAGAATCCCCCGATTCTTAAATCCAATTCCCGCCGTACCAAACTTGCGAACCTCCAAACAGAAACCTTTTGCTCTACCCTCTCCTTTTAGGCCATAAAGTTCTGATTTCGTTGATTACGATTTATATTTAACTAATTAAGATAGATCGGTTCACATCGGGTGATATGTGGTGGAAGTATTTAACATATCGGTGGGGAGTTGCACTTCCTGATGTTGGGGTAACTCCTCTCCGAAGACAAAGTTCTGTTTTGTACATACTTTGTGGGGGATACAAATATTTAATGTAATTTATTGGTGTATTTTGATAAATTTAACCTTGATATATCTAGCCTCGCTTTGAAACTCACTGTAAAGCATGCTTACAATTGAGCAAAATAAGAGCTCGACGGTTTTATATACATTTACGACATCGCTTAGAAAATGTTTCTATTTAATCTGCCTTAGGAGACACAACACCTTTATTAATCTGGAATAATTTCGATCTATCTTCTTTGATAACAAGAATCGCGTGAATTTCTTCCATTCATAAGGTATAGAGATACCTTTTTGATGTATTTTTCATCCCGAAAACCCTAAATCCTCATAACAAAACTCGAGACTTCTCTAATTTTGTCTACTATATTTATCGGAGAGGTTACCTTATGGGTCATTTATAGTAATCATATATTCAAAGGCTCTGGTTGGTCGTCCGCCAAGTTGGTCGGTGCGGGGTAAATGCTTATTTTTACAGCAGGTGCATTTATATTATCCAAGCTCAAATTACTACCGTGTGTTGATACATATTTCTACAAAATGTTAAACCATCTCTACTAGTTACCAATTTTGTTTTACATTTGATTAAAGCGGTTATTTGAGATAATCAAATCAAAGTTTTACCAGTGTGTTTGTGTATGTAAATGTTTGTATTAGTTTTACTTCCATTAAATCAAAACCTGCCATATTGCATATTGCCCATCAAAAATTGCTGATCGTTTTTCTTGACGCGCTGAAGTGAAATATTGGAAACAAAATTTTTATCGCATGCATTGTTAGCTTCACTACAATATCGAATAATATTTCAAAAATGACTAAACATTTATGTAACAGAATAATTATCTGCTTACGTGCTTTTACTTACAATCATCTTTTTTTAAAGCTAATCATTAGCAATGTTACTTAGCAATAAGATCCTTACTAAATGACACGGAATATTTTGTGCCCGACGCGAGGTTACTGACAAATTATTGTGGAGTAGTTAATCATTAAGTTATCTGATTTCAATAAGATTATTTTGTTTTAATTTTTTGGCAATGTTTCCAAACTCAATCAGCGTTATTACTTAATTTAAACAGTCACATTCTTATAATTTAAGATCCAACCCATGATATATCTCTGTTATATATCTTTCCTATTATTTCTTAAAATATCTATTTATAATTTTAAGGTACTCGTAGAAGGTCTAATCTTGAATAATCGTTGCGTCATTCTCAACCCAAAAATTCGATTCGGTATCTTTTCTATCATTACCTATCCTCTCTCCAGCCAAGTCATACTGTATCAAATCCTGTTTCTCATGTCTTTACAAACTGTCTGCCCCATATCAAACCTTTATATTCATCAGCGAACTTAACCACACTTAGCGCCATTTCCTTTCCTTGAAAAAGAAGCAATCAATCTTTGCGGTATCTTTCCTCCGCCACCACTCGTCTGATGTGGTCGTCCTCGGTTCTGGCACTTTTCGCTTCACCTGTCTGGCTGACCTTGACGTACCAATCTTGGGCCATTTTTGAGACATGATAGATTTTAGGGAATGGATAAGCCTTTCTTTCTTCGACATCTCTTTTATTACAAACAATTTAATTACAGCCTTTAACCTTGCAGGCCCTGTTTGTGACTGCGCTGTTTGGGATCATCAAATCTGATTTCCTATGTTCAGCATTTTAGGTAAGTCATTTTCCTTATTTACATTAACTTATTTTGTTTTATTTGACGAAGGGTCGCAAAATTCTTTCTCCTAATAAGTTTATAAAATGCATCCTGCCTTATGAAAATACGATTATACAACAATGGCCCAAACCTCTTATTCTTCTCGAAAATTTGGAATGATTCGTTTGATAGAGAACAGGGGTGCCTCGAATTGCGAAATTAATTCGTTCCTATTCGAAGTTTATCACTCGAAAATCTTTTATCTCGAATTCAGTAAAATTCTCATGTCGAAAAGCTTTCATGTAGACCGGAACGTAAATCGAGGCAACACTGTGCACACTTTGTTTAAAGTATCTCAACTTCTGTAAAAGGAAGATCATTTTCATCATTATGGAACCGTCCATAGTGAAAGGCAAGCTGATTGCTAAAGACTGGTATTTCATTTATCGGAAAATCAAAATCGTTTCTTCTGACAATTGCTTCAAGTATTGCTACTGAATTATTAATATTCGCAATCTATGTGTATTTATCTAGGTATTCGCACCCGAACGAAGGTAAGTTAGCACGTGCAAAAACAGAAAGCGTGAAAATTACCCACGAAAATACAATTATTTTCTGTACGTTTGCCTTTATTTTACAACTAATTTTCGTTTTCGAAAGAACCGCTTTCTGATGGAAGCCCCGCTATGCGTAATCAATTCCTGATTACCAAATCTACGAATCTGTCGATTCCACTCTAGGCTATCATATCCTGATTCCCAAAGCCATTTATCTTTCTCAGAATTTCTCTTTCTGTGTCAAATTCCGCATTCTTTCGTCACGCCTCCCCCCTCCCCCTCCTAAACCTCCTCCTCTTCCCACTGCCGCGACCTCTACCTCCGAAATTCCCGGGAAGAGGTTCCTCAGGAAACCAATCGTCCTCTTGTCCCGCAGGCTCTCGTCGTGTGACGGCGTCTCAAGGTTCAGCGTTTCCAGCGTCTCCTATAAAGATTGTAAACAAATTAATTAAGAGGCGCGCCCTTATGTTTGCCCACTTGTGTCCGGATCTCTTCAACCTGCCGATAATCATGTAGCTGCATGCATGTGAGTAGCTTAGGAAAGAAGCATTGTATTAGTGAAATCTCTAGGTGTACCATTAGAGAATGAATTACTTAAAGAATTATTACTTACTTCCATTACTTATTGGTTAACTATTAGATATATGCCTAATGATTAAACAGATTGCAGTAAGGGATCCAAGTAAAGACATCAAACTTTCATCCATTCAATTTTTTACCATAGCGTACATGCATACATATGTATATGAACTGCAAAATGAAAAAGTTACCGTTTCCTGTCATGTGAGTTCTTAAAAGTGTTCTTAAACTCTGAGTGGGTGTTATTAAATTCAAGATCAATTACTACCTGTCGTAAAACTTGATTGAGGATGAATTCAGAGAATTGACGGTCTTTGACATTGAACTATGCAAATTAGAGTAAGCCACTCCTAAAAATCTCGTGAAAGTCTCAAGGATTGCTACCCTAGCGGCGGACTGGTTTTATTGGGTGGTACGCGGTGGAGCTTGGAATTTCCTCAAAAGCTTGCAAGGTCACGATATGATTGGAAAAGTGATTGTTCTGTCGAAAGAAGAAGTTATAAATCTCGGAGAAAGCCGTGTTGGGAAAAAACAGTTGTTACTGTATGCAATAATGGTGGTAATATAAGAGAAAGTTATCAGCGATGCTTTGCCTACATAAAGCTGATGATATATAATCGACTCCAGCGTCTCTTGTAGTGATAAATATTTCGCAAAACATATCACCATTGCAAATATTTCACTATGGGTGTGTACATAAGTATCGCATTTTATCATCACATTCTCCTTAATGATTTTGTTATAGTTCGTGGAGAATTGAAATAATTATTCATGCCTCTATGTAGGGGCCTCCCTTTCATGTACATTGGACCATTGAGTATTTAATTGAGTCACTCTTACAGGACATGACTGCAACGCATCAATCTTCCGACAGATCTACACGGCGCCATTCATTCGGCATTTCTTTTCCCCCCCTTTTTTGAAACTTTCGGCGGAGAAAGTTTCAGAAGTCAGCCGTCCATTTCGATCTCCTGCGATTGCTGATAGTAATCGGCGCCGCGAATTCTACCATTATTACACACGAGATATGACGTGAAATTTATGAGACAGCCATTGGTTTAATTTTAGGATAAACTGATATAAACGGAGGAAATACTTGTTAACTTGAACGATATAGGTAATAACCCATGCTGACGGTGCAGGCGGGCGCCGTGAAGGTATGCGACCCGCACATCTTAGTTGTAATGCAGGTCACGCGTTGCAGGCGCGCTGCTACGCTGTTTTGGCCCACGTATTTCGCCCTCCAAAGGAATTATCACAGCATTTGCGAAATGCAGAATTTTATGTGTGGTGTTAACAATTGAAAACGCGCGAGAGGCAGTTTTAAGTCACGGTGAATTTTTCCTTAAAACATTCTCTTTCCAGGAGTTTCATGGTGCAATTTTCCCTATTAAAAAGCTATCTAAAGTTTATATCCACTTCCTCTGTTGCGAAAAGTACTCCCGGCGGTGAAAATATATCTGTGAAATTACATAAATCTAAATTCCACAAATTTAACTACCTTTTTATTTTCAAATAAGGGCTCAGCCATACACTTTTCGATTCTACATTTGAATTGGGCTTCTGAAAACTCATTCCCGATATAAGTTAGCTTTTTCCAGAAAAGATTTTGAATCGTATTCAATAATTTGAAAATTTTACATTCTTATTACAAACGCAAAACGTGTTTTGATAAATTGTGTCATGAATTTTAAGGTAAGTTTTGTACAAGTGACTAGTGTGACATGTAAAATATGCATTCCAATTTGGTACAATGAAAATGCGTCACTTAAGAAATTGTAATCCAACAGGTCTGTCCGAGTCGTATGAAGAATTAAGGAGTATCCTTTTATTCCTAATAGAGGAATGAATTGATTTTATTTACTTACCCGTTTAGCTACAAAATTTATATGATGAAGATCATAGAAGAGTGTATCACCTGTTTAAAAGGTTTAGCTAAAGATAAATATAATCAGCTTAAGATCTACTCAGGCATTAGAATTTCTGTTTTAGAAGTTGTCGCATATGAATGGAACTTTAAATGTGTTCATAGAGATTCGAAAGAGGTTGATACCCAGAAGGTTGATTGATTCTCAGGGAGGTGTGTGATGGTATAGCCCTTAGATGGGTTGGTTATAGCTTTTTTTCGCTTACGTAAAAATACTTCAAATTTGCTGTTTTCGATCGTTATTACTATTTCGTCGAATTGAAACGTTAAAGATCCTGAAAATCAGTTGTTGTGCAACTTTAGAAGAGGAGATGATTCGTCGCTTGCGCTAAAATCTTTAGCAGCGAATTTTCTTCATTACGGAACTGCTAAACGCGCTGTCATTTTATTCAATTCGCGATCGAACGCTAGAAGAAAGTGGGACGCGGAAGGATAACTTAGCAAGGAATTCCGCGAGAAGAGGAACTACAACTTTCACGCTATGGACATTATTACGATACAAACTCGCCTTCTACACTTCTAACGCGAAATATCTGCATGCGAAGCCTCTCTCTTGGAGTACTCGTAAATACGGAGTTAGTGGGATGGGTCAACAAGTGAAAGGATATTGAAAGTGGGTGATGCTGTGGATCTGTTCCGATACGAGCGCTTCTTCAGTCCATTAAGCGCCACAGAGTGAAACTTTCATTTAAAACCGTAAGTGCAGTGATGATGTAATCACATTCAATATCGAAGGCATGATATCGAAGTTCTTCATCAAACAATCCTTAATTGGGATGGCCATACATCTCCAAATAGTATAGCTGGGACCAGAGGAGATGGTGTTTTAATGGTATAGAGAGATTTATTAAATAAATTTGCATAAACTCGAAAAAAGTATTCGGTACGGTTTCTACCTCAAACTCAGTTAGTTAAACAAAGAAACACTAAATATTAATAATAAATCAGGCATGATGATGGCGATCATTCATCAAACCCGGTCGTTGATGCATAAAATAAATTTTGTAAAAGAAATATCAAAATATTAATGAAAATTATTTCCACGTCATGAGTTTCCACAGCACCTCATCTAATACATCGAACTTTAATCTGCAAGAATTTTCAGTTAAATGAATAAGTTAATTGTTCACGTAAGATTAAAATATATTGCGTAGAGCATATCTGAGACTTTCCTTTAGATTTGATCGCTACCGTAGTAGAAATTATGGCAACGTTATCATCATACAAGAAGATATTTTTAGTTAATTTCACTAACATTTTGGCCATCTAACATGTTAACCTTTCGCGATTGTTTTCATATAATTGTCGCCCAATACAAAACCGTCTTTGAAAGTAGAAAAAGTGACATTCGTGGAGGTAGATAGTGCTATAATGTTTGCTTAGAAAACTCTAAATAGAATTCCCAAATAACTCAAAATTTCAGGTAACGGAGAGCGTTGAAGTAAGCTGCATATTTTCTACTCAAATGATTCATTAGTATCTTTATTTATTACATGCATTAGATCTGAACATGCGAACATACGATACGAACATGCAAAAGACTGAAAAGAGAACGCCATTTGGAAGTCAAGGAGAATTTTCGCACAGTCACCGACATTTTCACCACTACGAGGATTTACGGCGCCTGTTTCCGAAGTGGAAATCAAAAATAAAAATAAAGAATGAGGATCGAAAGTTATCGGGTTTCGTATCAGTTGATTTGATATGTGTATTGCGGGACGGCGGAGGCGGCAAGTGAAGTAAAAGGTATAGGCATCGCAAATAATTTCCCAATCGGTGGCAAAAGATTACTTATTTCGTAAAGAGAGAGTCAAGAAAATAAAATACGGGGTTTTAAATTAAACAAAGTAAAAAGGAAAAGAATGTTCTCGTATAAAGCCACACCGAGAGGGCTCGCCGTAACGTAAAGTCGGTCACAGAGGTGTTGCTCAAAAGTAAAACTTTGAAGTGTTTCGAAATGTGTTTTCAGCTATATCATTGTATTTTGCTATATATGATCATATGGCTCATAAGGCATGTTTATCCTGGTACGATATTTAATTCAAAAATGATTTCCAAATATTGCTTTGTAAATACAAATTATACTGACTAATGATCCAGCTTGTAAAAATCAAAAAAAGTTAAGGATCATTTGGTGATCAGGTGGCTGCCTTTTGACGGTCATATGACAGCTATTTCTATGACTTTCGCTCAGTTTTGTAGAAGTCAAAGTGTGAGCAACCGTACTCTGCGATTGATTACTCCAAATTACGAGCTGTAACTCAGCCACGCTTGGTTACAACTTTCGCAGTTGGTTACAAATTTCGCATTTTCGTAATTATTTTCACATGACTATATTTTTTACGCAAGTTACTCTTGGAAGACGATTATTGCTGCTTACGACATAAAGATCTCGCCCTAATACTACTTGATATCGAGACTTTTACATCTATTGACATGACGCGATTCATGAAAAATATGCTGAATTTGTAGAAGTACTGAAAAACTAGCTACTAAAAGAGATTCAATATCGAACCAGGAAAATATTTATTTTGCAAAGACTTTGCGATTGTCTTTCCTTGTTTTAAGAAAATCATATGTGCAATAGTTCGCTATTACATTTACTCTATGAATGTATACCCAACGTACAAAAGGAAAATTGACTGTTTAAGACTGCTATTGTTGAATCCTCTTAAGCAGCTTAAAGGGGGTACGAAAAGACAAGGTAATTGATATCTTGATTTCTAGTCATTTATGAACGAATTATAGCCACAAGGGATAATATAATCATATTTGAGATTTATTGTAAACAGAATAAAAAGTTGTTAATGCTGTTAGCCCACTTATGAGTGTTCCTATGATACGTTGAGGTAGCTGGGTAAGGTCAATCCTATGAATTGGCAAATGGATAACTTTATTTTCTCTTCACCTAAAATTATGTTTCTAAGATTTTGCAATGGGTGTATTAAAGGTATTCCACAGGTGATCATGCAGACATTTAACCTGTGGGTGCAATGCATCACGGAACTTTAAAGAACAAACGTCGAGTCCGCATTTTCGACTTCATAAACCTTTCACACGGGTAATTACCCTTTCTCGAGGATGTTCAGACGCGTTGTTTGTGCATATAATTCCATTTAAATGTACATATACGTGCATAAAAGAAGAGTGACTAGAGAGGTAACAGCGACCACGTTGAAGAGGTGCTTTACGCAGAACTTTCTCTTTTTCCTTAGTAACCGATTCTGCCGACCATTCCAAGACTCTTTACCCTCTCAATGCGGACACGCTTCAAACATAGCTCTCCCACGCAAAGCCCCATTCCAAACTTTTCCTGTGGAGGTTTTAATTCTGTTACACTTTCCTAAATGCATTTTTTATGATTATTTCTGAAGTAGAATCCTTGCAAACGTACCGGTGCATTTCTATGGGATGTAAGATGGTTAGCAAGGATGTTTGTTTTTAGTGAAAGAGCAGTATGAGTTTGCCGACCGAAGTGGGGAACACTTTCTTTACTATTAACTTGTGTTCTAAGATGACCAAATCTCGTATTTGCTTTCATTTACGTCAGAGATATTATTTCTTCTTACCTACCAACCGAATATGATGCTTAGTACATAATCAGAATTAATTCATTTACTTATTTAGAATATTATGATATATGAAATCCTTTAGCCAAATATAGGTTTCATTTTACTTCACAAAGTCGTGGAAAAACCAAAACTTTTTTTGCAAGGTTGCAGTCATTTTGAAGGAGATTATTTCAATTGAGTTTATTTTCATTCTTCATTGATGCTAAAGCGTTTGTATATTCTCAAAGAAATCTTCACTAAAATGATTACTAACTCAAAATTAGAAATTATAACTTGACCATCATTGCAAAATGAAAGTCGAAAATAATTTCATGTCATACTCTCATTCCATTTAACATGTCATTTTTATCTGAAAATTAAAATGATAAGTTTTACGATCAACATCTCCAATATTTCTTTCTATGTATTCGTACAATAAGTCATATTGAACAGAGATTTATTTTTCCATGTATTTTTAAGTGACATATTTTTACCTATAAATTTAGATATGAGTGTGTTTGGAATAGTTTTTTCTAGCGTGCTACAAGGAATTGAAAGAAATGTCCTTGGACGGAACATCCGTTACTCATTTTCACGTCGTTTGCTTGTCCTCTTTCCTCTTAGTATTCATCCACTTGCTGATAGGAAAGCGCAGGTGGCCATTGTTTGGCAGGGAAATTGACCACACGAGGAATACACGTGTCCCTCCGAAGAAGGGTGTTGCACGCGGTCTCAATCAAACCGCCCTCCCGAAAGGGGTCATTCCGTAATAGCGTGGGCATCTGCCCTTCTCCCTCAGACGCGACGAGCACTTGTTATGCAACATTGAGGTGTCTCGAGAAGAGAAACTAGATCTTAGCGCGTGCCGATCTATTAAAATGTATTCGATTCGCTAAAAATGTCCTTTTGCATTGAATAACGATGGAAAGCTCACATTTCATGTTTCTTTTCGATTTTGCAACAGTTGATGGTGCAAAATGTTTTAACCTTTTCGTGTGATCTTATTGTATAACTGTTTTATGCTTTGAAACAATTTAATGTTAGGTGTGATACTTATGGAGTTATGAATTTCAGGGATTTCTCTCTACACCTATAATACATTTGATTTTCTCGTAACATAATTTTGGAAACATAGCTATTTCCTTGTTGTCACACACAACCTATTTTAGCAAGACTACCAAATGCTTCGTTACTAAATTTAGTCGATTAATCATTAGGTTTGCAATAAATAATGGCAGTGTTCCTAAGACATTTGTTACGCCAGAAAATAAATGCTTGAAGTTTCCACTACCTGCTAAACTTCAGTGGAAGATGCTTTGGTTACAAAAATCGTTCGTTGATTAAGCTCGTAAAAATGATCTGGAAGTGCTCTTCACTGACCATGATGAAATGGGGAATAGAAATACTCCTCAGAAAAACTTACAAAGTATTCTTTCTGAAAGAAAGCATAAAATGAACAGGAGTTAATAGTATAGTAGCAATCCATACCCGTTACTCATGGCACATATATTATCCGTATATGTTATTGTAGGTGAAGGGTTTTGCAATTTGCAATCGCCGGAGGGGTCAGATCGTCTCGAAATATCATTTCTTATTTCAAGGTAAACGACTGACTAAACTAAAACTGACCTTGCTAACCCGTTCTTAAGCCATTATGAGACTGGGATGTTTGTTGTCAGATGTATCCAGTTTTTCAGGACCGTGGAATAATTGGAGCACGAGAAAGTTTATCTGGGGTCGATCTGCGAAGGACGAATCTCAAAAGTGTTGGAATTGTGACGAAACATGATCATTACCACTGAAATTACTATTGGTCACATCACAGAGCTCATTTTGCTCGTCAATCTGTATTGCAACTAATATTTATTGGCAAAACGGCGCGCGGTTGCATATTAAGGGAACGCCGAGAAATTGTCAAACATTATTAAATTTCCTCAAACGCAGATCTGCCTAATAGTACGATAGTCGTATATCTTTGTTCTTATCGCTTGTGTAATGTGTAAGATAATTCTAAGAAGCGTACGAGTGATGGAGTAATTACTATGATAACTACGGCATGGAATTGGAAGCATTATTAAGTTTTCCTATTTTTACCATTGTTTACATTTTTATATTGTATTTTTACTTTTCTGGCCAGTTTTTTTTTCTGGTAGTACATACAATAAATACACCGATAATGCATAGTTAAATTAATGCTTATGTTACCTATTTTAAAAGATTGGGAACTGTAATAAATAGTTCGTTCGTGTATCTTTAATAGAATTGATCAATTGAATTTAATTGAAATCTGTAGTATAATTTAATAGGAATGTTCCTGCAAAAACAACTAAAAATGCAAATTTTCATGACATAAAATGTAAATGGATTCGGAAGTATTCATCGTATTGAAACTTACGTTAACCGTACATAGGCCATCATTCGATTGCCTTTGAGATCGATTGGTCATTACTTAGCCCTTCTGGTATGTGATTAAATAGCTTAAATTAAGGACTAATAAAATTTGCTTTTTGAGAAAATTTATTATTTTTATATCCATAGCAATGTAATTATCAATGCGAGAGTAATTTGAGATCAACTTTGTAACTTTTATAATTATTGCTTTGATAACGTAGGTCTCTTTACTTAAACTGAAGAAAAGGTTGTGGCGATGTCAATCACATATACTCTACTTTATGAACTACGTAAACTATTACAAGTGGATCATTCAGTCTCATAAGTTAATATTTTAAAAATCACGGTGTGGATATGAAAATTACACGTGTCTTCTTTTTAACCAGCTCCACATCAAACATCCGTTCCATATTTCACATATAACCACTCTCTGGCAAGACACCGCGTGCGCTTTATTTGTTCGTAAAGTGAAGATTCTAAGAGGGATGGGTGAAAATTCCACACTTAAAAATCCAGGCCATGAAACATTCTTCTCTTGACTGGTACTTAGTCAGCGGAAGAATAAGAGCAACGTCTACCGCAAGTCGTGTTTATTTTGCTTCGCGAACGGAAAACATCTTCGCTCGCGAAAGTTCCGCGCTTCCTGGAAAAGTCTTTCGCACATCGCGAGGAGCCTTAAACGCCTTTTCTATTCCTCTCCTGGTCATCTGCACTCTTTCGTCATCTTATAAGTAATTTGCGCGCCGGTGCGCGGAGAAATCATGCACCCGTGACGCACTGGAGGAGAAAGGGAGCGTGCTGACACATGTGGTCGCGGAACGAACTAAAACAAAACAGAAAGCAGTCGATACGCGCCCGCCGAAAGATAACATTCTTTTCCTTTTTTTATGACATTAGAAGCGGAGAATTGTTACGGAAGAGAGGGCGCGTGATTTCTTCTAGCTGCTAAAATTTCAAAACATAGAACATACGAGATGGGGAGTACGAGATTGCTCAAGTTTCGTAAACGAAAAATTAGCTGTATTTTTATACGGCGGTTTCCACTCTGTGGACGGGGGAGTTAAATACCGAATCGAACAATAAAAACTTTCCAACAAAGGTATTCAGTGAATGTCATCAAGACGGTCTATATGTGAGTTATGCCAATAAGGCAAGATGGATGAAATCTGAAAATATCTCTTTTTAATGGAAGTAATAATAACCATTTTAATGTTTCTTGGATTCGGGAACATCAATTAAATTTTTGTAATAAAGAGAAATTTTTGTTGAGAGTAATTATTCTAACGGTCGCTAATCAAATTGTATTGTACAGTCTTCAGCAATCTTAAGCTATCATTGTCAGAATCAAGTTTACTTAATTTACTTGTGGGCAAGTAGAGTATTTACTCCCAATCTAAAATTAAAAAAATCGTTTATTTTTCAGAATTTAAGTTTAGAGAACGAAATGTCATCCTCCTTTTTCGATAAAGGCATTTGGAATCGTTCAAAGATATTGTCTGTAACGGGTTAAACGTTCTCTTGTGATCTTGTGCGTCTTACGTACGCCATTAAAGCATTCATATCCCCATTTCTAAGCTTAGTATTCCACCGTTAGTGATCTAAACTTCTAATATGTAGCAATACTCGACTCACTCTGTCTCATATTGTGTACTCCCTCTAGTCTTATTGTTTCCCAAGATGAACTTTACCCCATCAAAGTTATCCATGCACTTCCGTTCGTATTTTCTTGCTCTAAGTCCGGTTATATCCAAGGTCAGTGCAGCTTCTTACTTCGTAAGGCATTACTTAACCCAAGCAGGCTTCCGTGCGATCCATTCCGGTGCATTTCCTTAAAGACGTAGCCTTAGAATAGTTTCTCCTCATTGTCGTCCCAACAGAAAATGGAAGAGTATTCCTCTGTGCGTGGGACTATGCGTTTGCGTGTCTTTTTAGCAGCAATAGGTTGAAAGACTGCTAGTTCTTTGCTTACGAAAATTACCATGGCCAAAAATGTTCTCCATAGAAGGACAAATAATTTTGCAGACGGGTATGCATTTTACCCAATCAGAAACAATAGCCTTTTGGCAATTATAGCAATAGGCAATGGCAATTTAAGAATATTTAGATGTAAACCCTATACTTTAACGCTTTGAATGAGTGAGGATGGAAGCTCGTTTCTTCCTTATAATTTAGTTATTCCACATTAAAGACTTCCGTGCCAATCTTAATGCAAATTGTCATATAATCACGGCGTGATGAAGCATCTGATTAGCAAAAATGCTGCAGCGTTTTCCAATTTGACGCATTTTAATAGATTATGAAGGAAATTATACCGGCAAGTTGTTGCTAATTCATAGCATACTAATTTATTTCATTAATGAAGATCCAAGATTCTCTTCTTCTTTCCTTTACTACTACTTTACTTTCCGTTATTGTATATTTTTAATACTTGTGAAGTTGCGTTGTAAAAAATAATTCTAAATAATCCTAATTATTCATTTTAAGCCTATCGAAAAACAAAATTTAACAAAAGCAAAATTGTTTTCAGACCTGCTTGCTAACGCGTAAAACAATGGTTTATCAAGGATTTGTACTTCCCTGACACGCTAGACCTAGAAAAATGAGTGGAAATTCTTGTATGCCTCGAGAAGACACTTGACTTCTTCCAGAGAATCTAAGAGAATAAGGCCAGAAGAAGGAATCATATTAGTTGTGAATCCTCTTATAGTAGATGACTTGTGTGAGTCCAGAATACATCCAATCCACTGCCAACTCTATACACAGTTTTCTTCCCATTTCCATTCTTCTTGCGGATGACACTTCTTTCGTTCCCAGTCGGAATGTCTGTTGCGCCAGAAGTCAAGGCCAAGACCTCCGCTGGTGTTTTCCTAATCGTACCTGTCCCCCTCTAAACTCCCTTACTCCTGATGAATATTCCATTCTTCTTCGACTGAGTGTAGTTTTTGTCTACCACTTTCTCCATCTCCATGATTTTGATATACTCCGGTTACAGCGAATACTTGATCCCGTCCTATGCGGCTGCGATTCTCGATTGTTGTTTATGGGTTAATTAGTTAGCAAGTGGCGCCTCTCAGCCGTGAACAGTTAGAGCCCCGTTCCTCCGCTTATTTAGGTTTATTAGGTTTATTATCGAGTTTTTCCCTAGCGATGTGTTGACTTTAATAGCCTCTGACACAATTCACTTTCAAAGAAGTAACTTGTGAGTCATCGTATAAAGGAAAGTGCGGTGAAATATTGGCGTTTAAGAAAGATGTTAGCAGTTCGAAAGAAAGTTATTAATAACTCTGAAGACGTTACTCTCTTTGGTTACTAATTGGTGTATTTCCTGCTATCCTTGATCGTTAGGGAAGGATAACGGATATGTTTCTACATTATTTTAAAATTTTAGAAATTTGGAAACCGTAATCGTATGATTTTGTAAAGTATAGAGATTTTGTGACCGTGAGATGCGTTATCAATCAAATATTATGGATTACGTAAGGAATATAGGTAGTTATTTAAACGACTGTTGGTATTGATGCTATTAGTATTCCGCAAGATTTTTCAGAATTAAAATTTTTTAATTTTCTATTATTAACTACCATTTCTTAATTACATGCTGGCGTTCTTCAGTGTAGCCTAATTTTAACCAGATAGAACCATACTCATTCAATTGTGTCGTCGCGCACTGAAATTCATTTCAAAATACCGAGCCAATCAGTTTTGGTTGGATAAATTCTGACGTTTAGATGACAACATGAAAGAAAGCAACAGTTATGAATACGCTACGTTTATCTGCTGTGTTTAACGCAACATATTTGCGCGTAAAAATGTCTCAACACTCGAAACAAATGAGTAAATAAGGTACTTTCTCCAGCTTAAACATAAGGCGAAGAATTCAAAATGTTTTACCCAATTTCTATACAGCTGGGATGTAACATATATAAATATTGCAAATGTTACGTTTTTATTAAGTAACGTACCAAATATTTTCGCAGAAGAGTTTCTCCTGATCTTACGAATGTTACAGGAGCTGTTAGTTTACCGTGCCAAAAAAATTGCGAGATATTTCCGGTGAAAAGTCGCTAGAAATTATTTGACTTCCCGTTGAGCACCTCTCCGTTCCTTGCCGGCATAATACGTGCTTTGGGACATTGAGTAATTCGCTTGCTTCTTTCACGAGGAGAAAGTATGGAGCAAGAAAATTGAAAATTAACAAAAAGTGCTTAATTATTACACACACAGTAGAATTTCACCATTCATTGTCGAAACTATGTAAAAATATATTGTTCAAACAGCTGAAATAATGCTCATAGTATGCTGATGCACGGCTGTTTCTTTGAGATAAAAAGCAAAAACAAAAAATGTACTTTAAACCAGCGCCTCCGTATTCCCGTGTTTCTCGTGAGTCTGCATTCCGCCATAAGGAATTGCACCTTTAATACAGTTCCCTAGCAGTAAAAGTGGTTCTCTTTAACAGTTGTTACATTTTGATCACATCGTTATGGAACATATAATCATAAATACAGTTATTGCAGCAATTTCAAGCAAAAACGTTTAGAAATATTGAAAATTGATCACGACAACGTCATACGCCGCTCTCCAGTCGTTTTATTTCATAACTCACAAACATTAAAACTTCAAGGTACGAAGTGATACCGGAAACGTTAAGAAATTAGGAATTAGAATGCGGAAACGTACCCGGTTACAATCAAATTCCGTTAGGAGTTGTTATGTCCATCCTTTTTAAGTCAGTACGCAAAGCGGCTTCATTTTAAATGGATGAGCTCCTTATCGGTGAAAAGTTTTTCATCGCTGCGTCTAATCGGATTTGCGATTTTGTGCTATATATCCTTGTATCGACTCTATGTCAGTTGTTCTAGAAGGACAGTCTTTATGCAAAAACATGCGTAAAAACAGTTGTTGTATAGCTAATATCTGAAAATAGAATAAAAATAAAATTCCAGTTGTTTCAGGAGAAGCAGAATCGTTATTAAATCTAAGTTGGCGGGTTGTTCCTGGTCATACTCAATTATGTGGAGAAAAGCTTATCACTTGTCATTCTCCACCGCTCATCCGACTATGATAATTGTCTTACTAATGGGAGTTATACAATAGAATATAGAATCAAAGTTTCATCTCTGATTGTCAAAATCGAACATTAAACAGACGGATATACATGTGCACCTTTTCAAGGAGAATGTTAAGACTCTTCTTTCTTTTACATTATAATAGAAAAGAAATGGGAGCGGGAGATGAATGCAGTCCTATTCCGAACTAACGCCGCTGGGATTTCCGCGTCTGTCATCCCGCGGTTGCGTGTCATATAGCGGGTGACGTCAGAATTATTACCCAAAGTTGTCCTTTATGAAGCGCTTAGCGTTGGGAAATAGAAATTTCACACTATTGCAAACTATTGAGTGAAATATACATATAGGAAACACTCTTTTACCATCACAGTGAGTTGGGAAATAGAAATTTCACAACTGTCCGCGGAGGAAGTTTATCTTTTAAATACAAAGTTATACGTTTTAATGATTTAGTCGCGTGGGGACGGTAAATATTTAAAGTTTGTCTCATTCCCTCGCCAATTCGTTAGATGGTATACGAGCGACCTGGTCGTTATATAATATCGTATACTACCTTGCGTAGGATCTGGCAACTGAAATTGTTCTTCGTTCATGAAATTTGCTCAAGATCATTTAAAATTCTATTGAGATTCGAATCACGCTAACTTAATTGATCCACGCAAGAGTAATACCATCATTTAGAAATTAGAAAATATGTCCAGATTATAAAAGAAATAGATTTTCTGTGTTAATTCATGGCGAAAAATATTTCGAATTTACCCAATAATTAATTATTTAATTATTATTTTTAAGGCATGCTATAATTTATGAGATAATTGGGAGAATGTATTACTTCTTGATCAAGTAACGACATGAAGAATGTCTATACTTTTTACGTACCTCTTATAAAAAGCTTAAAGACCATTGGGGTAAGGATCAATTCGTAATGTAGAGCAAACTACATGAAATGGAATAACTAGATATATTCCCGACAGGTACTTCAAATATGAAAGACAAGTATGTACAAAAACATTTGGTTGTTATAGCAATTTAAAGGGCTACCTTGAGAGAGAAAGTAAGGTATATGCTTAAATACAGCGGTTTCTGACAAAAATACTGAATGAAATTCTGTGAGGTCTTTTATTATTTCTTAAACGAATCAACGAGGGTTACCACCGCCGTTTCGACATAGTTTGATTTAATGCAAGTGTAAGTCAAATTTTACTCGGTATTTTCGCGTTAAGATATTTCAGATCTGCTCATTGAACTAAAATAGAATGATAACACAGTGCGGTATCTTAACCATCTAATCAATTATTTTCAGATTGAATATGAGATATTCGTTTTCTTACATCATTGATGATCGCATGCAAGATGTAATTATATTTCATTATTCTTGACAAAGTGATCGTAATCCTGATTTTTTTTTCTAATTCCCATAGCCACGACATTTTCTGAGCCGTTGCAGTTTTGAATGAATATCAGATCGAATCTTTGACTTTGGAAAATATACCCTTTGTTTTCGGGCTCGCGATAGCCAAGTGGGCAACGCGTTCGACTTTAGTGAAAGCGGTCCCGGGTTCGATTCCCGGTGGGGGCCTACGTGCGAAATGATCTAAGCTGTCGAAACACTTTTAACAAAACTACAACTACTACTACCCATTGTTTTCAAATCCACAAATTAAAAAAATAACAATTAATTAGTATAATGGAAGTAACTTCTGAAATACTTGCAATACTTTCCCCTTTGAAGAACTGAATACGCGCATTTTTAACTTCCTCTTCGTTTACTCTTCCACACGTCCGACATCCATCACCTCTCGATGTCCGAAATGTATCAGGCACCGGAAGACCCACTCCGGTTACCGGAAGACGGGACACACCTTTCTTTCTCTCCAAAGAAGGAAAGAATGCAAGCGAATTGGTATTTCGCAATGGTAATCATATTCGCTACTTTCTCCGCCTTCCTCCAAAGCGAGAGCGGGTTGGCGTTGCGAACAATAGCGCGTCATCTCATCTCCAATACGAGAAGAGACCGGTTTTTCGGCGTTAAATTTCGGGGGACGCGGGCTAACACAACACGTCCCCTTTCTCGCCGCTTCTTCCGGTGAGATTAGGCGGAATGTGGGAACGAAATTGGAAGCGATTTCTCAGCTAATAGTTTGTTGTTGGCTGAATCGGGTCGTGGCTGAAGGAGGAAGCAGAATCTCTGCTGTGGTGCCGACACAATAGCTCGTTATCGACCTTTAATGGATGTAATTTCTGATGATTCCCTCCGATATAACGCTACAGTTGCGCAACGTTGATTAGTTATGAAATACGAAACGCGTGTAGTTCTGATGCATGGCGATGGTCTGAAGATGAGTTATTTGACGCAAAATGGTGTTATTAAATCGGTCGATATGCGTATAAATCTTGAACTAATGTCTTGGTGGCGTAACTTCCGTGATTGGGATCAGTGGAATTTTTCCATTAATTAGATGCAGGAACTGGGAAAACGAGCATTTCAGACCAATCACCGTTCATTTGCGTTTAATAAATATTTATACCGAAGCAATTTAATTTTATCATCATTCCTCCGTCCTGAAATAATGATAGGATAGTAAAATTGTAAAAGAGAGAGGGGATATATTGTTTTATTCTTTTAAATGGAAGTTATTTAGAACTCCCTTATGTAAAAAGATATTTAAAACATATAATTTTAACTCTATGCTAACAATTCAAAAGTAGTGAAACTACTTAGACCCTATAGCCACACTGAACTATTAAACCAAACTACATATTATGCAACTGCCCCAGAGACTGTCGCGCACACCCTGAAGATGAACCGTAGCGGACCTAAGTGAATTATGAAATCAGAGTTGCTACTTCTGTATCAAATTTACCTAAGTACTGCTGCATAAAGTTATCAATTTGTCCTGATCTGTCATTAGAAATTCATCCAACGAATATAGAGAGCTCGAATTATATATCCGAATCCCTATATTTTCCTCAAAATTATGATGCAAACAAGGTATATACAAATAACAGACAGGTTGCAGTTAACCAGCAGTAAAAACCACCAAGAATTTCGCAAAAGCGGAAAAATTATTTGGGAAAGGCTGTTACTGTAACAAAAACCCGAGACCACTAATATTTGAAATTTAACACCTGTTTACTCCAAGTGTTTTAAGAGAAACTCGGGGAAAATCTCAAACCTCATCAATGGTCATTTTCTTCATTCCAATTTAAAACCTCCGTAAAAATTCAGGCCAAGGCATTCTGTGAAAAATTTTAACCCACCATAAAAAGATTTTCGATGCCATACTTAACTTGATATGATGGCGAAGACGACGAAACAAGCAAATTTACTTCAAATTTCCTTTCACCTTATTATTTTATTATTATTTATACGAGATTGTTTTATAGGTTTGAAACGGTTTTCATCACCGTCTATGTAGCATTTATTTTTACGAAAATCTCCGGCTGCACCACTTTCGATATTTTTTCTTCCTCTTCAGTCACTTCCGTTGTTTTCCCGTAATTAGGTATTGTATGTGTTTATACCTCCGCTGCAGCCTCCCCCTCTTCTTCATTTCTCTCTCTTCCTCCTTTCACGAAGGCACTTTCTCTCCTGTCCATTGCCGTGGTTTACTCCAAGTGATGCGCGAAGTACACGTCCGAATCTTATTGCTCATCGCGCGTTGCTTTTCTACAGTTCCTTGATTAGCCAACGCGCGATCTGTGAACGGTGTTGCTCCTGCTAAACAAGTTTTAACATGGAAAATAATTCGTACTGTATTTCCGTCGAGGAAGGCCCTTTTTTGTCATTCATCGCGTAAAAATGAGAGCTATAAGACTTATAATAGCGGTATATGAGAGTTATAAGAACGAACGTTGGTAAAAGTTGTGTTTTCCCGCTAAATAACGACATATCTAAAATGATAACCAGTAACTATAACTCAGATCAGTCTCGTTCTGTTTTTAGGGAAGCTATTTTGGTCAAGTGGTAGGCTTCGCTGAGCGGAACAACTAGTCGCTGAGCCTACAAGGCTTTCTTCAAAAAAGGAATGAGTTTGCTCTCCGTAATCGGTTTAGTTAATGTGTTCGGAAAGTGGAAAAAAGTAGGTTCAGGCCTCAGTACGCATGAATTCACTTACGTTTATCCCTTTGTAGTAGGTAAATTGAAAGATTGATACTTGTGGACCCTAACAAGAGTTGAAAGGTGGATAACGTGACGAATGAATGGTCACTAATGAGGAAAATTCTTTATCCCCGCATGTTAAGAAGATTAATTATTGTAAATGTATGTTAATATCTACAATATATCTTAGAAAACGTGTGCGATCTTTAGTAATCTGAGGAAACGGAGGCCAATAGGTTATATAATTAGCAGAAAATCCGAAAATTAGATTGACTCGTGTTAAAAGTTCGTGCCAAAACCAAGAATCATCGTCACGTCATTAATAATCATCGCCATCAGAATTCTATCCTGTGACTAATACATTGGATATGGCCGAAGGCGAAACATGAAAAAGATGGATAGTTTTCTATTCATGTCTTATAGTAGAAAGCATGAGAAGGCGTCTAGATTGATACATTGCCTTACACAGCTTGGTGAGTTTCACAGGATTTGTATCAACTCCGTAGGTTCTGTAGATGTTTTTCTTTCCTTGCGCAGGCGAAATATTTGTAAATATAGCTAATAATTCATAATAATGCATTAATTGAAAGCTAATGACTGGTTACATAATCGGCCGAATTTTCGATACAATAAGAATATTCTTGATAAGATACGCTGCAAGCGTGTACATCTCAGCACATTAGCAGCAAACCACTTCTCATCGGAACGAAATCACTCAATTCAGAAAAGAGGTCAAATGAAACATTTGGTCATGAAATTAGAGATCAATATGTCAGACTCTACTTTGCCCTAATTACTACCAATCGAACGACCTTGGCACTTTGAGAGCGTGAGGAATGCTGGACGGGTAAACGCCGATGCTGCAATCGATTATCGTTCAGTGCTTGCTCATAAATATTGTGAATAAATTACGTCAACTGTAATATTTTATATGTTGCAATATGTTGCAGAGACAAGAAATAGAAATGGTAGAATCCTTTCATCTCTCATGCCGTTTTGGGAGACTTCCATAACGGCAAGAGAGAATGTTTTGGCTCATTAGCTTAGTTGGACAAATTATCCGCCTGAAATATGGAAGATTTCAGGTCCTTTTAATGTCCGTTTTCCTTGGGATTTTTTCACGTGCACGCCTTTACGTGCAGAGTCACACAAATTCTTATAATTTGGCCTCAACTTTGAGGGAGGGCTCCATTATAAAGAATAACGAAAAAGAATATTTTATTCCACGATTATGGTTTCCACTCTTTAGATCATCATCACCTAAAGTGTTAATTTTTCTTTATTCTTTATAGTGCCAAGTCACCTTTACCCTTTTTCTTATAGAAAAGGTAGAAAGAAAAGATTAGGGAGGAAATGTAGAAAGGTATGTCTATGTCTATGTGTATACCCTGCTAGCCACCTTTCGGCGTGTGGCAGGGGGTGCATGCACCAAGACTCTATTTACCTAGTCGATTACTTTCGCGTATCGTTCGCGGAAAAAACGAATTCTTGAATCGGTTCGTTTTCGCATCTATTTCTCTTATTTTCCTCGCTGTATCGGAGCGGCCTATATAGCAGGGAGGGCGCATTATGTCCGCGACGTCTTCCGAGAACGTGGTTTCTCTGAACTTATTTAATAAATTTATCCTTAGTGTTAATCTTCTTTTTTCTAATGATTCCCATCCCGCGTTCTTGAGCATCTCAGTAACGCTTACTGATTTATCATAGCAATTCTTCACGAAACGTATCGCTTTTCGTTGCACCTTTTCTATTTCTCGAATACAGCACTTGTCGGCTGGGTCCCATATACTACATGCATACTCAAGGTGAGGCCTGACTAACGCGAAGTAACAACGCTCGCGGACTTTTTCTTCGCTTCTTCCGACTATTCTCTTAACAAAACCGAGTTTCTTAAAAGCCTTTCCACATATGTTATGGATGTGGGCACTCCATGATAAGTTATTAGTAAGGGTCACTCCTAGATATTTCACCGATTCTTCCGTTATTAAGTTTTTCCCTTGGAGGCTATACGAGTAATCTTTAGTTATCGATTTTCTTTCAAAGAAGTTAATTACTGAACATTTATCTACATTTAGCTCCAATTGCCAATCATCGCACCATTTTGCAATTTTATTTAAGTCATTCGAAAGGATCAATCTATCCTCTTCTCTCTCAATCTCTCTGTAAATTACCGTATCGTCCGCAAATATCCTAACTTTACTATCGATTATTTTGCTAAGATCGTTCATATATATTAAAAACAGTATCGGCCCGATTACGCTTCCCTGCGGGACGCCTGAGGTTACCTTAACTAGGTTGGAGCTATCTTGAGTAAGAGTGATCTTTCTTCAATGGACTCCTGAGAATGTGTCACGTCAACATTTATCAATCTATCCAATTGCTAGGAATGCATTGCAGAAATAGCATGGAAAAATTAGATCTTTTCATCAATATTCCTCTGAGATCTGTGAATGTAAGCGGGTGAAAATTCGTCGTTCGTTGCATCAAGTTTCCCTGATCCTAACTCTCGCCTTATTTTTACCATAACCACGATGCTGGTCATAAGAAAACTCAACGTGAAATTACGGCCATTAAATTTATATAACTCTCCAAGATACCTTCGGTGCGCAAAATGGGAACAAAAGAAAGCCATATCCTTGAGGTGTAATGGCCGGTTTATAGACGCAGTCCAATAACGATTTGGTATTCCATATAGTCCACAACCGTATTGAAGAAACCGGTAGCGTAGATATTTAAGTTTGTCGAGTTGACCAACGCCGGAGGCACGGTAAAAAAAGTTGAGTGAGAGGCGCGCAGGTGCAGTTGTGAGAGCATGTGGTCCAAGAAGGGAAAGGCACGAACGTAGGGGATGGTGGAATGGTGAAGAGATACGGAAAGCATGTATATGACCGCAGTCAGGTAGACGTGCCATAGATTGAAAATCAATGGGATGAGCCGAGAAAGAGCAGTTGTTGCAGTGAGAAAGGCGGGATTTTAAAGGTTACTGGGTTAATCAAACTGTAGGATCCTCAGGATGAACATGCATTACCGCTCACTTTCATGAGCAGGCCGTTTTTTGCTACACGGAGAAAGGTTTTTATCCATCGATTTTGAAAAGACGGCTGTTATTAATAAGAAAGTCTATGAAATTACCTTCAATTAGATTAAGTTAAAATTAAAGTTGTTTTCACGGGTTTTGGTTAATACTATTATGTTATTATTACCGTGAATCTAATCATAAATACAGGGACGTATTCTAATCTAAGCTAGGAGAATGTAATTCAGCTGAGAGAAATTCTGTATTTAAAAATAATATGCGCTTTTCTAAATTACTGTTCTAAAAAGTAGTTAAAGACGAATTTCACTGTTGAATTTGCTTCAACCCTAAATAAGAAAGCGTTCTTGTGACGAAATAATTCGTAGTATTATATTTTCTAAATGTGGCCGAATTCTCGAGAGATACTATGCTCCAATTCTAAAGGAAGGAAATGGGAAGTGCTTCAAGGAGAACAAAATAGGAAAATACTCAAGTACCTCTATGTTTTATCGCAGTTTAGGTAATACCGCATCTTTTTAATCTATATTTCTTCATACACGGGCGAGTAAATCCTCTCTCTGTACTTGCTTTGATTCGACAAATTTTCATTTTCTAATTTCATTTAGAAATCTCTCAATATATTCGAAAACATCATCGATTACATCAGATTTAAGGGATTATACACAATCATCAGTATTTATCTCAACAAAAACAGGTCCGCAGGTACACTCTTCATCAGGCTCTCTCTTGGCTTATACAAAATTATCTAGTCCTGGAAAATTCTGAACCTTTCCGGTTTACGAAACTTAATCTTACTATTTCTTATTCTACCAAGCGACTTTTTTCAAAACTTGACAAACTATCGTCATACACTATGGCTCAGCACGCTTATATTTAATGCTCACGCATTTTTTTCCAAGTACCACGTTACTCAACTTATTAACTTTCACCCTGCAGGCGTTTTAGGATCGTTTCCACTATGAAGTAAAAAAATACCCTATAAAACTGTCCGAAAAGCGCTTTGCCATCGAGAAGAAAACCTAGTGTAAATTAGAGTTGGCCTTTCTAAAAACAGTTTCGTAAGATCGCTCCAATCTTTCTTTACCCGTCAATTATGAAGACTGCCTCTGGCGAACTAAAGACTCTATTTGCGCTACTAGCTGCTATTCGTGATGCTGGTGAGGATTCACGTTGCTTCAGCTGCAGTTTGAATATGATTGAAATGTAGTTAGAATATATAAGTCCATACATTGGTGCAAAATATTGTTCTAAAACCCAAAAACTCATTATCAATTATCCTCAGATTTCTTTGCATAATCTTTCTTCGTTCTACCCAATTTGTTTTTACTTCAAAATTAATGGGTGATTTTCTTTCCTTCGTTCGCATGAAATTGAGGAAAGAAAGGGAACTGCTAAAAATAAAATAATACTATATCTCCCAATGAAGAAGCTAGTTTACATATTGTACAGTGTTTGAGAAATATTGACGCCCGGAAGGGAGCCTGTATAGTTAACCAATTTAAAAATGATCTTGAGTAGAAAACCCGAGATGTAATCTATTCACGTTGATAGATAGTCTTCAGATCCTTTATTCCTTCTATACTTGAACATGGATTTTCCGACATAATAAGCTCATTTAAGGAAATATTTTCATCTCCTCTTCCTATCTCGAATCCAATCACTCAACGCTTTCACCGCGAACGAGATTCCTAGCAACCCGGCGAGCGCATTCTTCGATTTGAAGTACTCGATAAGTAGGCGACCCGGTGTTGGCAAACCTTCCCTCATACTTTCTCCATTTGCATCTTTCAACAGATTCTCTACAGTGTCACTGAGATCATCGGCTTATTTCTCCGACTACACGGACTATTTCCACCATTGAGATTTTTTTCTGCCCTCTTTGAATCCTAATTCCTCCTCGCACACACTATGAATACGAGCCGGACGTGTATGTGTTGGTTTTTATTAAAGGTGAAAGGAATTTAATCGTAATGAATAAGTAGTGAGGAAGTGTTTAAATGAGAAATCCGGCGTCTTCCGCCTGTTTGCTATTCATGGAAAACTCGATATATTCATCATGCCAGACGGTGTAAGAGAGTGCTCAAGAATTCAGGAGATTCAGCTTTCTTTGTTTCTCTCATTCAGTGCATAATTAAGTGGTTGAATCGAAGAGGAGGTTGTTGACAGTGGCGGTAGAATATATATTGCTACCTTGGGAGCAGTCAAAAAGTATTTACACGTTGTTATATATCTATGTGTCTTTGAAGTCATCTTTCTTTCACGGTTAATGACTAACTCTCCTCGATCTTGCTCCCGATAAATCCACCCGAATTTTATAAAGCTTTCCTTTGGTATCTATAGCGGATCTAACATCTGAGAGCCCCATTTTTTCCATTCTAGTGATTGCTTTTCGAGAAAACTATTAATCTAATGGCGATAAAATATCATTCATTTGAATATACGGATTGTTCTGATTGGCTGTAACTCAAGAAGTTGATTCACTCTCTCTTCTCCCAATTTATATGTCCTCAATTAGATTGGATACCATTTCGATAAATTAGTGTGGAAGGAGATGTGCCTTATTAATCTAAGAAAATAGTCTAATTGACTGCAATCCCGCCAATTATTGATGCCAATAAGGGTCTAAATTTGAACGAGGATCTAATTTAATCAATTTAAAAGTTCTCAAATCTAGCAATAGATTATTTTTTTTTGTTGAGCGACGTGTTAGTAACTGTCCTATCACAAAAATACTTTTATAACGTAAGCTTCGGATACGCCTAGCAAGCATTTGTATTCTGCAACTGTTACTAATGCGTATTCAGTAGTACTTTCATGTGATCACAGGTACTTTGCATTTTGTATCAACATACGTTACGCTGGAAAATAAAACCATAGCTTCTTGAGCTTCTCATCTAGAATACTATTGGCATTACTCAGCCAGATAATATTCAAATAATCATTTGATTCTGAATCAATACCGTGTACACTTTATTTTGCAGGATATGTAACCGTTACACATGAACTTTTATTTACTCATGGCAACACTGGACAATTACTGTGTGCAGCGCACAGCATGGCAATGGATTAACAGATTTAATCAATTCCTAGCAAATAAAAAAGTTAACGCCGTACTCGATCCCGGGACCTTATTATTGGTAAGCTGGTGTAATAACCATGCCTATTTCGTACAGAGTATCAAAATTACGGCGTTGGTTCTAAGTTCGTGATCGTACCTCAGCATAGTGTAAATAAATAAACTTGGGAGACACTCTGCATGTCTGCTGAAGCTGTTGCATACCTCTCTTACCTTTTCGACCGGCCCTGTTTCGAGAGGAAGGAAGTCGAAGAGTATGAGGAGATGGGGAAGGCTTTGAGTAGGAGGCAGAATGGGGCGAACAGCCTCTGAGAGGAAAAAGATTTAAGGTTTCAGCACTGGGAGAGAAAAGTGAAAGTTGGAAGGCGAGCTGGATTTTTTTCTTCTCTCCTCCGTGGTCTCCCCTCCTCCTTCCCCTCATCTCTCCGATGCACTGTTCTCCAGCAAAGGAGCTTATTGACTTTCGCAGACTCTGCTTTCAATTACGTCTGCCCATTCCATTCGAGGACGCATTCTATAACGGCGACTCCCCGCCTCGCATTTTTCGATAAGTCAAGGAAATGATGAAGGTAATGAACGCATCTAGATTCTCTTCTTATAAGGATTTCGCCATGGACTCCGAATCACGGCTCATCCGACGATAATTTTAAGAAAGAATAGCTTCTGCTCTTGCCGAAAAATTTCCCGGAAACAAACCCTGTGCGGAGACACAGGGCATGTAATGACGTTTGTTGGAAGTTTAGATGATGACATTGGATGACCTCTCCTCTTAAAATATTTCCGTAAAATCTCTAATGTGCAAAGAAATCTTAATTGAAACGTCTGCGTTCAAAGCGCCAACGTGCTTGACTTAAAGTTTTCAGTATTCCTTCCATGAGGCTAAGAATAGCACGATATCTTTGTAGACACAGTTGCATCGCTATCAAAGTGGAAAAAGTTTTAAGGAAAAAATAGTTAGTGTGGCTTTTGGATCCCTCACAAATTTTGGTTTTCCGACAGTGTTCATCTAGAATATTTCCACTCATCTTGCCTATAAACGATATATTCTATTTTTTTATCTCTATTGTAACATCGTTAGCTCAAAAATGATACTTTCACCATCCGAATAATTAATTTTTGGGTCCAATGTGAAATAGTACGAGCTAGTTAGGGCTTTGAAACAGAAATTTAACATGACCGAGACTCGAACCTAGATATCTCACTTTCCAGGCAGGTATTTCAATCACTGAACTACCATGCCGTATTTCTTCCACTCTATTCGGGAATGCTTTTCTAAGTAAAGTGAGTAGAGTAGAGACTAGGCAAGGTAATTCAGTGGCCAGACATTTTACTTTGTACATCTCTTATGGTACATCGCCAACAGCTACAATGACTCACGTTAATCATAACATAATTTTGAAGTTACGTTAATCATAACATCCTTTGAAGATTTCTGCGTTAGTTATATGTCCCTGTTATATAACTTAAAGTTTATTTTCCACAAAACTTTAATCCCGGTCACTTTTCATAATATACCCAAATGCGTCAAACTTTCCCAATCGTTCTCAAGGTTCACAAGTCAAAAAAATACATTAAACCCAGTAAAGACGAGTCTACAGAAAGAATGTGTGAATTCAGAACGTGAAAATTCAAGATAGCTTGACTCCAAAATTTATCGCTGAGAAAGATATTACACTTTGAGAAAAAAATCTTAATCTCAAATTTTTTAGGTTTAGCCTAGTGGAATTTCATTATATGGAAAATATTTTTATTATAGAAAAATGAAAGAATATTTCCTCTTCGAAGAGAAAAATAATTCCTATACGTAAAGATCTGATTACCGAAATGACAGCACAACTCTGTATACACGTATCTTGTAGCCGCTGGAATTTACTACACGGTGTATTGCTTTACTTTCAGGAACGATTATTTTTTAAAACTAGAAACTTCCCAGTTTAAGCTTTATCCAATGAAACCTAAACGTATCTGAGTCATAAGGTGGTGAATTTAACGTGTGTTTAAGATACTTCAGCTGGAAGCGGATTATTTATCTCTTGATGTTACGTAACTTTCTGGAGGCTTGATAGATTAAACTATGGAGAATCCTTTTATTTTCCAGGGAATAAGCATTTAAGCACTTGAGAAACAGGTATTGGAGATAGAGAACCTCTATAAAGGAAGTATTCACTAGTGATTCTGAACCTAAATATTATCAATTAAACGGGTGTACTGGACTCAGTTATAACTGTATTTCTATAATCCCCTCCCCCTTGGGAGGTGATGCTGATATTCCATAAAAGCGGGTCTGAGAACCTGTTCTGCCGAAGGATATATGCAGGAGAGGATGGGAAACGGTAGGGGAAGTAGAGATTAGGCAATATGTCTTTCGGGTCACCGGGGAGGAGACAGGTTGACCCTCGTTCTCATCGTAAGTTGTTTTTTCCTCTCCTACGTGATCTTTTCCACTCTTTATTTTCAAGCAATTTCATCTCGTTTAACGTCATTTTATGTGAACTAAAATAGGAAAAGCTGTGCTGAATAATGGTTACTTTCACTGAGAAATAATTCTATGTTCAGGAAATGAAATCGAGTGAAAGGGGACCGAAAGCGATTTACGTAAAGCTAATGCACTTTTATTCTGGAAAATTTCTTGGCCGTTGCTCGGAATCCGGATCCAATAGTATAGGTATATTAAGTGATTTCAGTAGCTTGTTAATGATTAACGATTTTGAATGGCAGTAAATGATAAAATATATTGTAGTTGCTAATAAGATTCCCCTATTTTTTCTTTAACCTTCGAAATGTTTTTCTTTAAATATCGCTTTTCTCTTTTCTAGTTAGTTGAGAAATAAGTTATGGTAGTGTAGTAATTAGTAAGTTACGTAGCTATGGTAGTAAACTTTCACTAGGCTGATTAAGTTTGGTTTTCAACCTGTTTGTAGTTAGTATCCTGTATCTCCTCACCCGGCTGATAACCCGTGAAGAATTTCTCAGATATTCCGTATCTGTTTATAGTGTGGTTGTATTATATTGAAATGGTATGATAACGATATTTTGTCTAGATGAATTGCATCGAAAGTTCCTTAACTACTCGAGCAAATGTCTTGCTGTGCAGAAAAGGATGTGATTTAGCAAACAATGCCTTTATTTCTTCATAACATCTAATTTTATCCCTTTAATCTTTCTTCACGTTACTTTGTAAATGTTCCGCTGTATAAAGGCATCGAAACGATTTACAGCAAAGATCAAATTGATGTTAAGCGTTATAATCTCCATTGTGCTAAAGGTTTGAAGAATTTTTCTCAGCTAAATAAGCAACTCATTTGAATACCCGAAGGGCGGTACCTCTCTTCTTTTATCGTAAGCGTTGCTTTTCTTCTCTCGTTTCACAGCGAAATTATCCAAACATGGAATGAATCGACTAGTTAACGCCATATTGCGTTTTCAGGGAGGAACTTTGTACTTCGTATCGAAACTACTGAAATAGAAAAGCAAGAAAAGGTGGGGTTATAGACATTTCGGAGGGCGTGGCCATGTAGACAGCGATTTATCTCTTCCTTAGATTTTAACTAACACTCTAACGACCGCTATTAAGTCTTGGCAATTTTCACCTTATAAAACCTAATCACTTACAGAAGACCTGATATCATTCAGTATTTCATTATTTTTTCTTAATACTGTGGTAATTATGTTATAACAGGTATTGCACAAGCGGCTTGAATAATCTGGTGCATTGCTATGAGAATGATTTTATTAAGTGACTCAGGTTCAAGCTCAAGCGCCTTTGGAAGTAACAGCGTGCTTTGTATGCATCATCTAATTGATATGGCGATGAACGTAAGGAATTCAATGAATTCATTGAAATTATCAGGTGTATACTTAGATTAGTGAATCTTGCTTTGCATGAAAAATAATTGACGCTACCTCATAAACTTCGGAGAGATGATTTATTACTTTTATGACGATGCAAAACTGGAGTATTTACTTGAGGCTTTTTTTAATCTCCAAAAAATCTATATGTAAATTGGTATGCATCTTGCAAAGCTTTTATAACTAATGAGGAGTTTGTAAAAATTACTAATATTATCAATTCATAGGCATTCATCCCTGACAGATTATTTTACTGAAATCACTGCACAATTTACATTGAAAGCTAATTCTGTCCTTTGTAAAAGCTCAGCTAATTAATTTAATTTAACGTATTTCAGAAGCTATTTTTCTTTCATGTTAATCCATCTTTCTATTATACTGTTCACGAAAAATTCTCTCGGAAATGCTACAGGTAGTCATACGTACTTCTTGAATTTTCGTCGATCGTACGGTGAACTTATTTCTGTGGACCAATATTTAAAGAGCACCAGGACGGTGAAAAATTATATCAAGTGGTGGTTAAGATGCGAGGGAATAGACGCTTTCTCTCTACGACCTTGCGAAGGACCTTAGCAACAGACTAGCCTCCCATTGAGCCGGACCACGGGGCAGACGCACGGAGATTTCAACGCGTGCGATGCTGTCAGTAGCTCAGATCCTTTCAGATCGCGCATATAACCATTCGCGCTTTGCCCGAGTCGGTGGGCAGGCGAGCTGACCCAGATCTGGAATTGGAGTTGGGCAACGAATCAACATTTCATGCGCGAACCGGTTTGCAAAAGAGTGAGACTGAAAGAGAGATGTTTTTTTTAATTCTAGAGATTTTTTAATGCTAAATTATATTTCCACCCGAGATGTTTTCACGCCGAAGTTAGTCACTTTACGATGTGTTGGGGTTTATGGTAGATGGGATGGGAGAGGAATTCCTTGGATTCCGATGGTAGGTACGAGGTGGATGCTTCGATGGAGTCATCACTGAATTTATTACACTTTAGGAGGGAAAGAAAATAAGGCTGGTACTCAGAGTTGATTTAGGAGTGTAAATCCTAAGAGCAGGTTCCATTATGCACGACTTCAGACATGTGAGAGTTGGCAGAGGGTGACTCTCGGCATAAAAGATATAAAATAGATTTCTCCTCGTCTAATATATTTTGTATTTTAACACATGGTAAGTTTGCTTTTTATTAGAATTTTACATTCCTTCTCCCCCTAACTGTTTATCAACGCCATTAGGAGTAAAATGGAGCGGCAATTTACGTATTGAAACCCCAATATATAAGGAATATATTTTACTGGAACTGTAACGATTTGTTTCGTTCACTTTAGAAGGGGTATAAATGCTGGATAAATCCATATTACCTCGAAGAAACGTGTAATTTAGGATCGAAATGTGGTTTTAGTGATATTTGTTACACAAAGTTTCCCTTAATTATGGACTAAAATTCTTCAATTAAAAAATCCTTGCAAAAACCTTACAAAATTACATCTTTCTATGATGTCGATTTCCTATGATTTATAATCGATTAAATGTTTGTACGTACATCATGCCTCATAAACCCAAATAAATCATTCCTCCATGGTGTATTCAAGGCAAAGAGATACTATTTAAGCTACATGATGTACGTATCCTAAGTTTGAAAGTAATTGGTACTCCCTTTTTTGAAGTGGATCTGTTAATCTTCCTAATATAAAAACGACTTTCGGTAATTGGAACCCTTTGGCAATGATCAATTGCCGTGCGTCGTATAGTTTCGTTAACATGCGCTTTAGAATAGAAGAAACGGTTATATTGGAGACTTCTGTCTCATCCTTCAGTGTTTTCGGTGTTTACCATTCAAATTAAACATCTTTATTTCGATTTGAGTTAACGCATTCATCCGAAGGTCGCGTTGGGCGCCGACTCTACCGCACCCGAGGCCACTGTAAGATACGGGACTCCAACAAGTCCGCCGCACGCGACATTGGAAGAAGGATCGGGTTTTAAGGGGAAAGCGAAAAAAGAAAAGAACGAAATAGAAATAGAAGAAGCCCAAGCAGACACGAAAGTGTAATATAGGTTTTCTATATTGGGATTAGGATTTAGCTGAATTCTCTAGCCATGAAATTTTTTCTTTTTAGTTCCGTTGCTTCATGAAAAATTACCAGGAACAGTTTCAGTTGTTGCAGAAAGAATCGAGTTGGAAATTTCCTCGTTCGTTGCAGAAGCTTTGCATTAATTCAGCATTTTGTTTTTGTGTATATTTTCGTCATGCTCAGTGATTGTAGAATACTTTAAAAGAGAAGCTCGGAACTCTCCGAGTTAGATGTCAATTCTACCGCTTTTATGTAAAATATTGGATCATTACTTTGATTTAAAACATTTGATTTTTAAATCGCCCGACTTAACTTCATAGAAGTCTAATAGAGATTTTACTGAACTTCATCCCAATATAGGTGTTATTTCTCATTGCTTGTAGATTCAAGTACTTTTAAAGGAGGACTAAAGACAAGGAAGATTAAATAAGTAAAAGCAGCTATTAGAGTTTTCTCATGATGAAAATATGGCAACCCATTTACGGGTAAACAGCCCCATAAACATTCAATCATACATTTTTTCGGCATGCATTTGGAATTTCAGACAATTTCCAAATCAAAATACTCGGATGACGCGGAGATAAAGATAGAATCCAATCTCGATTTTCTCTTTTGTGTTTGCTACGGACAAAGTAATAAAACCTGAACTCAAATATTAATCTAAGGCTTGTACAATGCAGGCAAGCTCAAAGGCGAAAGAACGTGACAAACATAACCTAAGGATCTCTGTTTTGTTACCGCATTAGAACCCAAGTTAGATTCTTCTATTCAAAAGCATGAATTTACTAAGTGAAAAAGTTTACTAACGGCCGGTTTTGCAAGAGCGCTAACGTTGAGTTAATGAAAATTGTTGCAACTAAAGGTAAAATTATCTTGTTAATCGAATGATAGTTCGTAATAAAATGTAAAAATATTAACCTATAAGATTAGTGATTCTCGAGACAGTCATTTAAAGTTATTTAGGCACATTCGTGATGACATCTTATTGTACATTCTCAAGGAATTTTTCGTATATGGTCCTGATTTTTGCTTCATTTTTATAATTTCGAAGTACTATATTGTTACTTTTTTAAATTGACTTACATTTAAAAGCCTTTTTGGTTAAAAATAACTCTATTTTTCTTCTGTTTTAAAATTTGCCCACTTTTAAAACCTTTCTCTCTCAACGCTCCACAGGAAATAAAATATTTTTCGAAAGAGAAACTCATCTCACTTCACCTCATCTCCAGTGTATACGCATTTCTGTGTTTGGAGTCTTAGCGCACTTTCCTGCCCCTCGATTGAAAGACTGCTTCAAGGAAGCCCATATCCCAGGAGTAGCAGCATTTTCTACGAGTGCCCATTTAAGCCGACTTTAGCCCTTAAAGTTGTGCTGCGGAAAAAATTGATATCTGCCGACGTAATGGAAAAATTGGCGTCTGCACCTTTTCCAGAGATTAAATCATCCTCCAACATTTCCCTCATCAATTTTAAATTGATATAGTTCTCAATGGTTACACTGCTGCATATTTGTATCTTTTCACAATTAATTCAAATTTTGCATAATTTCTAATGTGTTTGTAATATTTTGGATAATGAAGATACATAATTTGTAGTTGATCGGTGGGTTTTCACTTTATATCCTTGTGACGAATGCATAGAGTAAACAAAGGTGTCATCAGTAACATATTCAGAATTTTATACTTTTTATTGCAAATTATATTTAAGATCGAGATGTTGATGACGATGAGATGTAGCTACCAAAAGATTGTTGGCAAGCGCGACCGATTCAAAATATAAAGTCATCATCATGTGATGATGACTTTGTGAACCGTAACCGGTTGTCTGAATGCTTTTCCAATAAAAAGTACTTTTGTACTATCATGTTGGTCTTTCTGCATTAAATTGTTTGAACGTGTGGAGACAGTTATCTCCAAACCTAGTCATGATGTTTTTGTTCCCGTGTTCTGAATTGGAAGGCATTCTAAGACGCTTTGGTATTTCCAAGTTTTACCGATGAATTCCAACGTCGTTGCAAAAGCGGAATAAAACTCGTTTCTCTCGAGATAGATTTCGTAGATTACCTTAAAAGAGAAACTTTATCGTGGATTCCTCTCCATAAGTTTCACGTAGCGAGAAACCGCGATGCCTCCTTAATAACTTAATGACCACGCGAGATTCCGTATATTATTTAATCCGTAACATTTGAGCGCCGTGACGCCTAGATAAACGCTCTCGCCTACTGCTCCGGCCGATGTGTGTCGCAGAGAAAGGAGGCCGGTCGGTGTCCCTTTGCTGGGCTTCTCTGAAAGGGAAAGCCGGCTCACGGAGGAGGTGGGGGAGTGAGGGGGGGGGGGCTAATGGGCGTTCGGGGAAGGAGAGAGAGCGCCTAGTGAGACGTGGGATGGGGAAAGAAAGGGCCTTCCGGTAGTCCCGTGCGACGGTGTGCTCTGCGGCGGAGGATTCACCCGACTTGTCCGTCCTCCAGGCATTTCCATCGAGAAGGGAATCGGGTATACACTAAGCATGCGGTGAATGAGCTTCTAAAGGGTGGGGGTTCAAAGTAGGCTGGTGTGAGGGAAAGAGGTGGGGCGAGCTGTAGATGATGTCAGGAGGAAACTCAGTTGCGCGCGGGTAGCTGATGAAAAATGTTACGAAACGATCCATTAAAATTGGGAGACCTGAATAATGATTTGATTTCTATTTCGTAGATTTTAGGAGGAGGTGCGCGTTATCTTTTGCTTTTGTAATTGGCCTGATAAGTAGATGATGAGTTGTTTCCGACCTTATATGAATGATTAATTTCTTGGAATGAATTCTGCGGAAAATGTGAAGGTTCGAAATTTCCAAATCATTGGTTGTCTTTACTTGATTAGGATGGTAATAACCATGATCATTTCTAGAACTTTTTCATGCCTTCCAGTAAGATTCTGGTTTCTAGAAACATTGAATATAAAGAACTATATCATATATGCTATATCATATTTAAAAAACTATAACTTTGTTGATAAAGAACGAATTCGTTTGAGTATATGTTTTGTGATCGTAATCCGGATGAATGCGCATCCTTTGTTTTAAGTGATCATTCACATTAGATTCTTTGTTGTTCTTGCCTACCGAATTTCTTTGAAAAAATGCAAATAAAGTTGTGAGATACCTTTAAATTGTCCCCCTAGTTTAATTCAAAATGATCACGGGACGTATGAAAGTGGACAATGTCGTATTGTATCGGACAATGTCTTTAACCTTCTAAAATTCTTCTTATTAACCCTTGTTTGGTTCAAACTCGATGTAAATAAGTTCATAGCCCGACATTTTACAATATTTGAACCCCCTTAACGTGACCTAATTGAAGTACTAGTTAGGGATCAAACTTAATGATATTTTTAATCCGTCCTATCAAGAGAATTCGATTGAGGATCAAATAATTTAGACGTTAACGTCACTTTCTCGAACTGTTACAGGCGTTAAAGTCTCCTAATTAAATTCTCCCGATTTAGACATCTGGGGTCACCGTTAAATTCTGTGGTCGGGGTGAATAAATGATACATTATATAAAATATCAAATCAAATATGCCTCCGTCGGACTCACCCTCACAGGTTCTGGAGCAATCTCCTCTGGAATTGGTGATGCTAATACGGTAGCTACGATGCATGCCAACGCCAAGAGCAATGGAGCACATCTTCTGAAAGGCCCCATGACTTAGGTGATTCGTTTCTTCTTTCGCAGTAAACCTGCGGAAAGTAAACGAATTTGTATCACTTTTGTTTATTCACAGAAGTACGTCCTCATCTTTGTTTTGAACTTTGCTGTTCTGATGCTTGTCCGTATTTTGGCACATCAGAGTAAATAAATAGCTAGGATACATTTTCTATTTGCTATTTGCGAACGGACTTAATATTCTCAGAAACCAAGAATTTTAAGGGAATGATATGTTAATATCCTTTCTTTGAAAAAAACGAAACATTTGTTTATCTTAATTTTTCATCAGGTCGACATCGAATTCTTTGTTATTTATATTCAGATTTAAATTTTGAAACTTACATTACCAGAATAATTTGAACATTTTATGGCTACTTTGACCAGATTTTGGGATTTTTTTTTATTCTAGAGGAAAAACTCTACTAACCAACCTATAGGTAGGTTTTTATTCGATACAATTTTAGGTCTTTATGATTCTTAATCTGAAACTTCATATTTTAAGTTTTATTACTAATAAACTTAAAATATGTTTTAAAAAAGTTTTTCTTTGCCTTTTCTTAATTATTTCCTTTCACCATATCTCGATATCTCTCTTAATTCTAGCGTTAACACGATTTCTCTTCCTCAGGATATGGTATGCCCACGGATTTACTTCCGTAAAACTTTCAAACGTCCACGTTATTGCTTTCATTGGGGAGATAGCCACAGTGAGCGAGAGAACACTATTTCTCCTCCCGAAGCACTGCAATATCACCGTAACACAATGAAAATTATCACGTCATAAAGTCGACAGATCTAACTGTAGAAGCACTACCTCCGTCAGTGATTCGTCCACGTAAAAATATCACGTTCCAACACCAAAATCTCCGCGTACACTAGAATCCGTCCCGCTTATGCACTCGGTATCCGGAGTCGCACCACAATAGGGAAATATCCTCGTCTCCGCGCTATAGCCGAATCATAACACTCAGGACCCGGTTCGATTCCAGGTGCCGTTCACTCAATCCGTCCGATGACGTGGAGAGAGATCTCTCGTATCCTTTTCTTTTTTGCCCTTACCTCGTCGATTTTTGGCGCACAGCTCCGCTCTCACTAGCTGCGAGGGAAGTACGTTCGCTTGGAAAGAGTCTACTCTTGGTGTGTGAGCCGCTGTCGCGATGGCTCTCGCTTTTATTCGAAGTAGAGAGGAGGGAGAATGGTCGGAGGAGGAGAGAGGGAGGGTGGAGAGAGCGCGGCGGGGACCAATGAAAGTAAATCTTGGCCTCCTGAAAAAAAGTTTTTGAGGATTCACCAACCTAATGATGACGAGGAAAAATTTTCTTTTGTGATTAGTGCAGTTTTTAAATTAAGCATCAAAACTTAGTTGGAGATAATGACTGACGATTTTCTTTCCCTCTCCCAATACATTTTTTCACGAATTGTTGAGTAACAGTAGCAGATCGCATTTCAGACTTAGTAGGAGAGTACAGTATGTATATTTATATTATTATACGTAAACTTTTTGAAAAATTTATTGATTTGGCTATACTATATCGATGGTTTTAATATTTTTCTCTTATCTTTCGGTGCAGGATTTAGGAAAATCGTTCAAATTTACTTTTCCCTCTATGTTGCATTATTTTGATAACATTAAAGCGTGAGATTTAAAACACTTCTTAAGCTGCTAGACTTTGAGAATTGTTCTAAAAATCTATTGTTATAATAGTCGCGTACAATTTTCCTTTTTTATAGAAAATTATAGGTACATACTTAGGTATGGGTGATGAATATTATTGGCATTATATATGGTCACTCCAACATGAAACGATTAACTCATAGGGCTATTGGGCTGCTCATACGCGGTTTTTTTCTAATCTTTCATTTTTGCCCGATTAGGAGTAAAGTTAACTGCCTCAACCCTTTTCTTGCATAGTAAGATTCGTTTCCTCTAGAAAGCTTTTGTTAGTTGATTATAGGGAGGATGAGGGATCAAACAGCATTGTGCTTATTGACATCACTTGCAAGTAAATTTATTAACGTTGAAAGATATTAGTTCAAGTTTTTCACAATTAAAAAGTACAAAAGTAAAAGATTCTAAACATTGAAGGTGCGGAAGGACGATCCTTTATTTGGAAAAATGTTTGAAATTGCAGAAATTTCCAATTCGTTCTTCGTTGTAAAAATATTGTTTTTAGGAGGCAATAATTACAAATAATATTAACTAAAACGCTTATATCTTCGTCCCTTGACATAAAACACGTATTTTGTTATGAATTGGATTCTAAGAAGCGCACGTTCATAGCATCTTTACGTAAATTCCCGAATTTATGAAAAAACGAATTTATGATATAATTTTCAATTAATGAGTAGTTAATTTATGTTGTAACTACAATTATTCAAATCTACTTTAAAATGTATGGATAAATTAAACCTATTTTTTCCTTTAAAATTATCATCAATAATTGGGATTTTGAAAGTTTTACGACTGTCTTCAATCTTTAGTAATCTTCAATAATGGACACATTTTGAAAGCGTTCCATCATTTTAATCTAAATATTATTATGTATCTAAGAAAAATTTACCTCAACAGAAAAATATCCTTTAAGATAATGTTTAATATAATCTAGGGCTTAAATTAAAGATGTAATTATTCAGATAACAAGTAAATATATAAATAACGTCTTTACCACGGCAGGATTCAATCAATAAAATCTCCCCTTCAATGTAAGCCATCGTATTTGTTAAATCTCTCCCATAGTAAAGACTAATAGTGAAAAAACCTGAAGAAAAAGAACACGGGGTAAAAGGCGTTATAAAATACTCAGAAAAAAAGGTCAGCAGGAAATCACCTAGAAAAGAAGGGGCTCTAGAATAATCATTCTACAGAATAGTTCGTAGAAAAAGAATTCGTTTCCTATGATTATCTAACATATTTTATCTCAGAAATATAGCAATGATTTTCAAGGATCAATAGAGTGGAAGAATGGCGCTTAAAAATAAATGATTTGATAGCTGTAATAAAGATTGACATAAAGTTTAAAGTATTACTTTTAAAGGTATATTAAGCGAAACTTAAAACATTCTTTTCGCTTCAGACATTTTGAAGCACGCACTATGGAGATCTTATTTATCGTCCAAGCTGAAATGGCCCACGATATCTGTTTTCAGATGGATCTTGATTAATATTCTGATGAGTTTGTTTCGATCTTTGATTATCCCTTGATCAGGGCAATGAAATGTTTTGGGTATGCATTAAATGTACTAATAAAGTAAGAATACTCACTCAAAAGAGACTTCATTATTATGCTCTCGTACGAAAATTTAGGTTAACCAGTCCCTTTTTTTTACTCACAAACATTTTTTTCGAGAATATTCAATGTACCGCTATTTAAACCACAGATTACCTTATTCGCATTCAATGTTGCAATACCAACTTTCATGCTGAAAAAGGCCACCGATGTAGATTTTCAGCGTAGTTTATGATTATTTTTAAGACGACTGAATACTCAATTTAAATTTATTAATCTAATCATGGTTTTAGGATTGTTAGGTGGCATTTATAGTGTCTCTCGTTTCTTACTTCATATTCTTCCTCTTTTTATGATATGAAATTTCCCTTCTAATTACACAACCTAGAAACTTTTTGCAAGTCCGGATAGATAATGGTTTTGTAATAACTATGGTATCTTCGCCGTTTTTACCTTGTACTGCCAATGTCTACCCTGAAGGCAATTGGGTCAAAAGGGTAAGTAGGTCTCGAATGTCAGCAATCGACATGCCATTATGCTAAAGAAATATTAAGGATGTCGATGAAGAATCGTCATTACAAAATGTGTAAATGAAAGCTAATGTAATCTTCTGCTACAACGCAAGACAAAGGTGGAACCTAATCATTTATCACATAAATTTATTTTCTACTCTGGAATACAAAAGAAGAAAATGCGTAATTTATTCACAGGAATACTCAATTTATAAATTCTCTTTTCAATATATTATCTCGGATTAAAATCTGAATAAAGGTAAAAGGGATTAAGATTAGCTTGTTTGGGAAGGCTTATAGTAAATACTTATCATAAGCGGCTGACTGCATGGACGAGTATATATCAGTGGGGGAATGCATACGTTGTTATTTTGTCGAAATGAAATATGGGAGAACTAAACCAAATATGTAACGTGCTCTCACCTTCGAAACCCAATCAACTCAAATTAAGTTTTTTTTAGATGCATTTTGGTTTGAAATAAGTGCAAAAATACTTCAAATATCGGTGCCTTACGTTGTAAGCAGAGGACGGCTGACTTTTGTGAATTGCCAACATAAATATCTTGCGAATAAATTTTTATTTAAAATGGGCAAAACTTAAAATCACGGAGTAGATACTATGTTTTCGGGAATATAATAAAATTAATAATAAACTACTCAAGATCATCGGGAAGTTCAAAAATTACTCAAACTCCTCGGAGACATTTTGCATGATTATTTTCATATTAGCATTTTCCAGTGCCTTGGCGTTGAGCGTTTGGAATAAAATTCTTTTCTTACATGAAATATAAACTTAAAATGATAAATAACTCATATTGTGCTTCTTTCAGTGGCTTACCCTCTTGGACTAATCAAGTTCGCAAGATAGAATTTCAGGCTAAGTTTCATCGTAATAATATGAGTACATACTTATCAATAATACTTTACGTATTCTTTAACACCTAATGCAAATACGTGAGAGTACCATCGTTTCATTTCTTGCAATCTTAACGTAATTAATATGAGTGTGACCCTTCTTAATTGATCCGTTTAAGGAATTTAGGATAATTATTTCCAGACCATCACTACTGATGCCGTTGAAAAAATAATTGAAGTCCCTCAGACAATTGTTCATTAGTACAATTATTCTTGATGACGAAGCCCAGTATGTTCCAAAAATGAATTGGGTAATGACCCCTTAATTAATGAACGTTAAGGTCTAATTGCAGAAAAAGCCTTCGAAACCATTGACCATTATAGTAATCGCACCCCGTTTAGAAATGTCTTTGAGATTTGAAAATGAGTTTAGCGAGTCCTTGAGAGGTAATGTTGGGTAATGTAGATGCAAATTGCGTGTATATGCTCTGCAATTTGGACACTGTTCATTGCAAGAGTTTCCCTCAAGAGATATCTATTTACGCAAACTTTTTAATTGATTTTCGATGGTTTTGGCCCTTAGCTTTTTATCGGTTAACTTGTCATTCCGATAAGATGAAGAAAGTGCGCAACCATGAATTCCAAAGATACGAAAGAATCTATTATTACTTCCGACAGTATCTGAAACCATTAGATTTTAATATACTCTCAGAACCACCATTTTTTATGTCAACATTGATTATACTTTCATTCATAAATCTTCTATACAGAATAACAATCAGTGTAACACAAAAGTTAGCATAAATAATAATTTCTGAAAGTTTTATCTGATCTACAACTTCCCAATATTTAATTGCAGACATTAAAAAAAAATGATTTTCAGGTTCGACGTTAGGGCTGTCTTTCGGATCTGTTGATTCAATTTTTTTTTTAATGTGCATGATGTCAGATCATTATCAGATGTTTGAGAAATCAATCTCATGTATCACGTGTAAGAATTTGAAGCAGTCGTTATTGCATGAGAATTATTTAAAGAAATCCTTCATAGAAGAGAATTTACTGTTTTTTTACTGTTTTCTTTATAAAAGATAATCACCCATTCTACAGTATTGCGAAAAATATCCCAAAAACGCCTTAAAAAGTAGCAGAATGAAAGTAAACTAAAGTGAGAAGATTAGAAAGCCAAGTTTAGAATATCAACCTCAACAGAATATCAAACTTTATTTATAAATTTGATAGATAGTAATATTTTTTATCCAACTTTAGTTATCTTGATGTTTTATTAGGGATTTTGGTAGCTATTTTACAGATTGTATTGTATTCAATATAAGTAATACAATTAAACTAAATAAGATATACTTCGTAAGGTATTTTTCAAAATTCTACCGGATACTTAGGTGAATTCTTCATATGACTTGCTCGTATGCCAGACGAGGAAGTCTCAGGAGGACAAGTTCTTCTTTTCAGGAGGAAATATATGTGTAGTGAAAGAATGGGGAGAGTAGAAGGAACAAATTAAAGTTAAGGAAAGAACTTCCCATTATCAATTAGACAATCTATTATCGTTCTAAGAATAATTTATTACATGGGATCCTGGATAGCCAAGTGGACAACGCGTTCTACTTCGGTCCGATTCCCGGGTGCGGGCTTACGTGCGAAATTACTTTAATTGTCGAAGTACTTTTTGCAATTATATAACTACAATGTTGTACTATGTAATTTTTAATACATTGATTCGTATTTCCAATGTCCATTTTCATATTTGAGGGAGACATTTAGTTGTTAAGAAGTAAAACTTTAATTACTTTTAATTTATTTTTAATTTTAAAACCAGTTGAAAACTACCAATAACAAGGTTTTATGAGTTGAATAAATGCATTCAAAGTAAAGAGTAATTAATATAGAAATGCGTGGGAAAAACTAGAGCATATCCTTGAAAGTGCTCACGTAGGGAGAGCTTTATGGTGGAACGTGAAATATAGGAAATGAGCAGAAAGCTCTTTGAGACTATAAAATAATTATCTGTTACATTTCTGCTCCTTCAAGCGTTTTTTATTACATTTTGTTGATTCTAAATTTGCGATTACAGCCATAACAGCAAGTTTGATGAAAAGGTTTTAAAATCCACAGAATACAATCACCAGTGGTTGAAGGTGAAGGGTAATATCCGTAATTTAATTACTGCTTTTTATGTACTCTTATGTAAATAAATATTCTTTTCTTGGTATACTTCGAATTACTTTGTGTAATTGTTTCTTATTCTACCTCTATCATATCATTGTTTTCCGTTATCGGTATCTTATTCAATTCCTCCATAAAAGGACACATAATGTTTTAATGTTCGACATATCTTCTGATAGTCTCTTCAAAAAATATTTTTGAATCCTCTCATTTTGTTCAGTTTGAATGTATGTTTATCATGGATAACTAGCAGATACAAGTTCAGAAACAGATTGATACGTCATCACCACTCGTAATAATCAAGGAAATTGAGAGCATTGATTTTTCTGGTAAATACAATGTTTAAAATCACAAAGATTTCAATCAAAATCACATTTTTATCATAATAACTGATGGATGTCAGCTGAATGAGTTTACGATCGAAATTAGCACCAGTGTTAAAATAGAAAAAAAATGGAAAAGATTATAGTACGTCTTTATTCAGGGCGAGATTCAGACTAAAAAGTCTCTTCTTACATCTAACCCTTAAATGTATAAAAATAGTTAAATTGTAACCGATTGTTTTTTTCAGAAATTCTTCACGGAATATCAACCGGGTTAAATCGTTGGTGAAAACCGACGTTTCAGCAACAACCTCTGTTGCTATTCAAGTTCCTTGAAAATGGCAACAGAGGTTGTTGCTGAAACGTCGGTTTTCACCAACGATTTAACCCGGTTGATATCCCGTGAAGAATTTCTGAAAACTATTCACCGGGAAAACCTCAAATCCTTCTTCCCTAACCGATTCTTATTCCTTCGAAAACGTGACTAGCAAGAGATCTGAAAGACAACTTTAGAGAATGTTTTCATTGTGGTGTAATTACAAAGGGAAATAATTGTTATTATTTAGCATCTGTAATAATTAGCATCTGTAATAATTACAGGAAGATTTACAGTACACTCAATGCAAAACGTGAAGTGCGAAAGGAAGAGAATTGAAAAACGATCGGAGTCGAATCTCTGACGTCGAATTTAAAAGGAGTCAGGATGATATCAGTTATATGCGTTACGATTTGATTTTAAGACAATGTATCTCGAGAATAGCCATTTTATACATAAGGAATTTGAGGGTACAGTAAAATTTTTGGGTCAAACCGAATAGAAAAGCTCGTTTTCGCCGACGAAATTTTACTCACATATCTCGAACGTCTAATGTAACTAGATAATTGCCATTTCTTTACCTCTCGGCACAGATTTATGATTACATACAAATAAAAAAATGAAAATATAAACATCAGATTGATAATTTTTGAGGTTGTAGAGTTTATTTTACGTCACTTTCCTCTTGGCAACTTTAACGCCTGCTTTGAAAGAATTAGCAAAAGAGCGTTAAGAAAAACGTCAATCAATCCGTCATTAATTTTATTTCCATCTTATTGGTCGGCTTCCCTCCATTCTCTCCTTTTCTAGTCTACTTGCTGCCCCTCTGTCAACCCCTTTGTCCATTTACTTCTTCCCCTTTGTGCCCTGAATAAGACGGCCACGGCCGTCTCCTTTCCCTCGCATGAAAACAAGCGCGAATCGACGGAGAAAGCCTCGATTTTTTTCCTTCCGTCGCAAGTCTTCGTGCATTTCCTCACTCTTCGAATCCTTTTTTGTGGGATCAGGTGAGGAAAAGTGTGTACAAGGAGTAGGCAAGATTATTATCGCAAGTGCTCATCCATTATAGATCACTTTCTATAATTTTATTACGGTCCTCTGTTTAGCTTTATGAGTCTTATTTTCTAACTTAATATCTCGTTTTATATTCCCTTAGATGTTATGCTTTGTATTCCTCGTAACCACTAATTTTTTGACATGTTATTATCCTTCCTGTTTCAATTTTGTTTTAAATATGGTACGCAAAATGCCTCTTTTATTGATTTCAATTGGAATTCATCAACAGTACAATTGGAATTCACAGTTGAGCGTCTACAAAATAATTGGAAGATAAATTTATGCGCTGTGGAGGCTTCTTTTAATTGCAATATCTAATAGGTTATTCCTACTGAAATATCAAAAAAATAATCGACTTGCTCCAAACTGTATATGTAGTTAGTTTTCAGCTATTTTTAAGCAATGAGATTTAAGTATGCCGTTCCCTTGAGCGTTTATTCCTTTTCTTTTTTCTCTAACATCTTGTGAGTAAGAGCAAAAAGTACTCGTTATGAATACATGTGGATTTTAACGCCTTATATTACCAGTAATATCCGTTTTTTAGACGAGAAAACACTAGCAGAAAGGTGCTATAACTAAAAGTCTACTTTCTATTAACCAACCCGTTTTAGATATTCGAATTGAAATATCAGAGAATTAATCTTCGAGAAATATTGTAATACGTGTGGATGCAGGAACTGGAAAGAGTGAAAGTTTTCTATCACCTCCGAACTATCAATGCATCTCCTTCCTGCACCTTACACTTTAAACATTCAGCTTTGGTTTTGAAACCGAAAACCTGAAACTGGAATGAATCCGTTTGGGTTTCTACACCACTACCTATGTCATACATTTTCTCAGGTAAAGTTTTATATCGTCTGGACATTTGGAAGATGGAAAAAATCGAGGGTTAACATTAGTGGAAAGTTTGAGTTGCATCTTTTTTATTTACAGAATAAATTATTCGTCATGAACGCATAACAGTCGTTTCCGTATATCCATGAAATATGCACGTTTATTAATTATAAAAGTATGTCTGTTTCAAGTAGACAAAAACATGAAGACTTTAAAGGTACCTCCACTGGGACGGTTATTTGCTACAACCTAAATTTGAACCTAAATTGTAAACCTAACATGTTCAACATGCTTTCTTTTGCAATTATATCTATTGTATATAGATAAGTTATACTCATACTCATGAACTACGTTCAAAGTCAGAAGAAGAAACAACTTTTTAATGAAAGTGAGTGGAAAAATAAGGAAGCAGTCAATCATCCAATTAACAAATATTTTATTCTTAAGCTTTAAGTTTGCTTCTGCTGACCTTATCGAAGGTAAGAGATTTCCCTGAATGTACTTCTTGAAGGAAAATAAAAGCACTGAAATTAGAGTGGTACATACGATATATATTTGTTCGGCATGAAAGATATCCTCCGATTATGAAGTTATAATTGTGTTTCTCAGTAATAGAGGAAGAAAAAGAGATTTAAAATCCTTCATTTATGTCATCCAAAATTATATCATATAATCTCTTAATATCTTTTTGGATAGCAAAGATCTGGATACTTATTTATAAACATTTTCTATGCTTAGTTTATGTTTTCGTAATTATTCTGATAAATTACTTTACAGTAAGTCAGGCTTATGACAGCATGTGCTGACTCAGGCACATTGTTAGTCTTATAATTCGTCATGGTTATTGTTCATAGTGTAAATATTTCACTTTTATTGAGAACTCATTAAGAGGAGAGGATGATGAGCATATATAACATAGAAAATGTCACAGTATATATTTAATACGGAAAAGATTTTGCGATTTCATACTTAGAAATAGTTTCATGAGATATATCAAAATCTGTATGGCTGGTTTAAAGGAAATTGGAGTCTTTAACAGTCTTCTGCATTAGAATTATGTCATAAATTATTGTTATGTCTGAAGGAGAGTCTTTTACTATTGTAAACTGCAAATAGATCCTGGTTGGGGTATGGTTGTTAGTGTTCATGTCTTGAAAGAGGTTAACTCTAATTGTAAGAGTGATCTCTTAAGACCCTAATTCGCCTAATTAAGACGTCATTATTATTACTATTATTAATAGTTGGTAAATGATGTATGCTTTTATCTCGCTCAGTCATAATATGAACCAATAACTGAATGGAACGTATATAAAGAATTTGTGTCAGAACGTGACAGATTCGGTCCTGATATCTGTTATAGAGGCCTTCATCAATTAGGTTTCAGGACTAAAGAGTAAATCTCATTAAGCGAAGTTTCTACCCTTCTGCAGATCTTAGTTTTATGGTTCGATGGTGGAGGACTTGTCTTCAATGAACTAGAGAACTAATAAAAACTCTTCCGATTTCCTATATATTTTCCGTTGCTATTTCCTCATTCACGACGTTTTTCACTAGATCTAGTTTTTCTATATTCTGCCGCCAACACCCATTTCCTGTCCGTTTTCCGCTTTCAATCCCTTTCGACACCAGCCACAGCCCTCGAAAGTGTTGTCTCCATGAAAGCGGCACCACGCACCAACTCGAAGCCGTCAGCCGACCGTCACCGACCGATTCCCGCTTTTTATGCCGGTGAAGGTATTTCATCTATTGATGCGCTTGTTTAATTTTCGGAGACGGATGATCAAGAGATGCTCAGGAATTAGAGGAATGAAGAAAAATTAGTCGCCCTCGATCCGTCATGGTTTGGTAAAAAATGGATCCCGTTGGTCAGTCAAGAAGCTGGAGGGCTCTCGCCAATTATACGAGTATTTGAGCCCTTTTCGACAGGGTTGAAGACTTTCCTTCTTTTAGTTCGTTAAGATAAATTTCCATATTCGTGGTGGCTAGCTTCAGACGAGGTATTGTGGATATCCATCACAGAAACAAAACTAAGAATATTACTTTTTCACCAAATTTATTCTCTTTCTTCGGATGAGAAGACAACCGGTGTCGGCAAATGATCGTCATCATCATCCTGATGATGATGATCCAAAATATTTTTAATGAAGCTTTGAGAAAGTACTAGTTCCAGGAGATAATATCCAAAGCAAGACTGATTGCAATAGCAATGTAATTAACTTTTAAGTAGCTGAAAGCACCTCTGAAAAAGTGACCAATATCTTAAAGTAATTGAGATAGTACCAGAAATATACTTTTCCTTGATAGCACGAAATTGCAGCATCTGAGTATATGGGAATATGGGAATTAAAAAAATATATTTCATATGACCCGATTTATATTCAATAGTTAACTTTTGCTCGATTAGTTGCTAATCAATACAATTTTCTGCAGTGCCTAAGTGCTTAGCGTACTAGAACTCCAACTCTAATGTCCAGGGTTCAAGCTGCCCAGGGTTCAACGGTCCAGGGCTGACCGGATATATCTGGTTAGGGGATGGCCCGTTGTTACTGTTTGTGTCTACCACTGCAGTTTAATTGATAAAGATCAAGTAAATTGATGTTTGTGAAGGATTGGAAAATTATTGATTGATTAATATACGAATGTAGCATGACAATGCTATTGCCGACAGATTTTAATTTAAGTTAATTATAAGAAGTGACCGACATGTGGAGGAAATCCATCTTCCTGAGCCCATACCTACATACAATAAATGTTACCTGGAGATACCTACGTAAGAAAATTCAAAAATACCCATCGACACAAATATTCCGAGATACGCTATAATAATTAATAAAAATATCATAGAAAAAAGACTTTTGATGAAGTTTCGATAGCAGTATGCCTAATGAATCAGTAATTTTAATGAGTGCAGACTCAATTTTTATGTGAAAATTCGCTTTGACATTCACATGAGCAAAAAAAAAAATAGAATGGTATGCTGAATTCGAATTTTTTCCTCTACGTATTCGATTGCGAAATAAATATTTGAAGGAATCGATCGTTCATATATCAACTATCCATCCGTTTCAAAATTAAAGTATTTCTTGTTCAATAAACTACTATCGGCTTAATATTTTGATATTTTTAATGCATATCTTTTATATTTTAGAGAGTTATCTCTCCTTTAAGACATCTTATTGTTCTGAATAACATTTTCCAGTTTTGTTAAATTTAAAGCAAATATTTTCGTTTCGTTATGATAACGTAAAAGGCTGAAGATGGATTAATAGGAAGGCTTAATATGTCGTGCCCATAATGAATAAAGAAATGAAAATGAGCCATGAAATTATAATTTACACCGATTTTTCTTTTGAAAATTTGAAGCCATATAAAATCAAATATCACTCCGTTTTATGAAATTTTGATCGGAAATCAGAATTGTGAATATAATATCTTTTTTCATAGATAACACTATGATACTTGTATGACACTAATGCGTCTGGGCGAGATACTATCTAAACATTAATAATATGAAATAATTTAGTAAAACAAAGTAATACATACACCACACATGTCTCTTACATCTTATTAATCCCTTATTTAATTGCAAATAATTAATACATTATTCTTTAGTCTTCACAAATTATTTATCAATATTCTTTTTGTATAATAATTAAATTTGGACTCCAGGCTATCGGAAGATCAAGATTATTCCGCCATTATCAGTAGTATAGAAGTAGACTATTACATAAGTATAATGGTATATCTACCTCTCGGTTAGTTCAAATATCTTAATATTCCCTATTCAATACCATTTCTTTCATTTCTTGGTAACTTACCAAGCCCGTATGTAATCTAGACGTATTTTTTTGTCTTTGGTTCTGTCTTTTCCCATCCATTTTACTTTAAATTACATTCTGAGGCAAATACTCTCCTCTCAATATCTGGCCCGCCCATTTCCTCCGACGACAATTAATTACTTAACTTAAACCCTCTCCTCCCTAACCATCTCCAGTACCTCTCTATTTGATTTCCTATCCACCCAACTTACTTCTTCTACAACATAGTCAAATCTCAAAAGTCTCACATATTTTCATGTTCTCTTTTCTTAAGGTTGACGTTTCACACCTATAGAGCAGTAAACTCCACAGCCAGGATTTTATCAACCTTTTTCTGATTTCTTTATCGATAACTCTAAGTCATCTGCTCATTTCGCTTCACGGAACCGTTGGACATTCCTTTCCAAACGTCATCTGTGCACCTACCATCAAAAGAAAGAACTCTACTCAAGTAAGAGAATTTATCTATCTGTTCTGTTTTCCCCCATTCACCATAATCGGTAACCTAGCTTTCTTTCTTTTGGAGTTTAATCAGTTATATTTTCATTTCCGACTTTCTTGCTTTAGCGCTTAGCATTTTTACTTGAAAACTTCTTTCTTGTCTGCATATCATGTCTTTCACCAATAAGTGATTAATTGTTGCGAAATTAAGGTTATGCTTTGGAGATAGAAATTGTAATTAATTTGATAAACATTAAATGTACCGTATTTTCTAGTAGATAACCCGCGTGTTATCTATACAAAAAATATATAAAAATTATAAAAATAACAGTGCGTGATATACAACGTAATATCTCGTTTCATTGAATATCTTGAATATTGAACTCGGAAACAAATGACTAAACAACACACGTCATACATCGCGGAAGTCACGGAGTATATACTCACGTACTAGGGCAATTTCATTTCAACCAGCATATTGTAAATGTTAACGTAATCAAATAATTCCATTCAAAATACAAGAGAAATTATCATAAATATTACAGCAGTGAAAAAACATTCTCGTCAACATAATAACAATTTTGAAATGCGCGTTATCATTGTATTTATCACAGTAGAAATTTTTGAAATGCGTGTTATCTATACACTATCACGGTGAAGAGATTTTAAAATGCGTGTTATCTAGTAGGTGCGTGTTATTTACCAGAAAATACGGTAATTAATTTGGTAAACATTAGTGGCGTAGCTACTTCATGGGCAATTGGAAGAAGAATTTTCAGTAAAAGAGTCTCATTTATATCATTAACGGAATATCATTATTTACCTACTTTAAATATACTTTCCCTCTTTCGGATCATGCAGGGGGTGAATGTACCGTACGGTTTCTTTCCCAAGTCGATTACTGTCGCGTATCGTTCGCGAAAAAAATTAAATTTTGGAGTGACTGGGAGTGGGCAACTTTTCCTTCTGATTTTTCTCTTCAACATAAGTTTTGCGAATGCTCAGGATCGTAAATAGTTTCTGGTCGGCTAAAAGTAAATGGTTTCTGCTACTTCTTTCGATAACAAGGGTAATCTTAGGCTTAAAAGCGAATATTTTAAATTGTTTTGAGTTTCTTCTTAACAGTGATTCTCAAAAGTCAATTAAATTACTCCGAGCGTTCACCATTTTGTTGCAGACTTCTCAGAAAAAAAAACGTGCTACCTTTCGCCGTTCCTTTTTCTACCTACTATTATCAAGAATATTATAACGTTGCACTCTTAGGAGCATTATGGATTATAGTAGATTGTCTTGTGCAATAAATGAGCTCTTTGATTCTTATTAGTATTTGATGTTTTTAAACTCCGATATTTATTTATTTCATGTTGTTTTTACACCACTCTAACGTTAGAAATTAATGAAAGTCTAAAATTTTATTCTCATCACATCTCTAATTTATCCCCAACTATTAAAAATTTGCATTTTGCAAGGGAGTTAATTTCCTTCTGAGGCTAAGAGGAAGTAGCGATTCATGAATTTAAACTGTATTTTTATTGACGACGAATACGACAGTGAATAATTAAGTGGTAAACTTATATAAGCGATTAATTCACGTATCTCATGATAAAACGATGTGGTAATATTACACACCCTTCAATGCTTTTACGGAAAACGCGCGTAGGTTCCCAAACCTTTCACTCACTCCCATCCAATTACGCAATTGGGTCCAGACACACATTTTGTCCACAATGTAGTCTCTAGACACACATATTCACGTCATAATCGTACGTGCGCGATATACCGTTCTCCCTGTCGACCCCTTATCCTCCGAACTGAAAACGCGCTGCGCATTTCTTTCGTTCACCTCCGAGCCAAAAATTGATATTGCATCCATTGCTTCTCCCCTTGCGTTAGAGGGAAAGTTTATAGCTTTCCCCTGCATTCCCTTTCGCTCGCGAATTTTTGCCCTTCGTCGCAGTTACCAAGTTACGGCTTACGGTACGGAAGGTCGAGCGTTGATGTCACTGCAGAGACGACGCACGACTGATTATATCGAGATTTTCTCGCTTCCAAAAATTCCCCATGTTCTTGCCCTCGTTCCTCGATTTTTTTCCCTTTGCCTTTCACTCCTTGCGAATGGATTCGGGAAAACTGTTTTCACCTCCCATTCGGGCTCACGCCCACCTTTTTCGCTCCCTTTCCATGCAGTAATTTGTAAAGATTTCGATTTCGAGATTTATTTCGAAAAATAAGTGGCCATCCATTTATGGCTGTAAATTTCTAGATAAACTTGAAATCATTTTCTGATTCTGGAGAAGAAAGTATCGTGAATTTTCAGAAGTATCTGTTTTAATCTGAATTTTCTGTTCAATTTGTAATCTATGATTATTGTATGCGTTTTAGATTCTATGTCTGGAAGGTCAACATTTGCCCCCGGGATCCGTTTCCTAATTAGATTCCAAAACTATACTAGTTTTATGTATTAGTATTTGTTTATACACTATTTATTTGTATCAATTGGTTGTACCAATTATCTTGTATCTATCTTTGCAGGTTTGTTTGGATGTACATATTTATTCTTCTGGCTTTGAGTTAATTATAGTTGTTTTTGTCAATTGTGTAATATTATTATCATGTAACATTTCCATATATTAGATGTAAGAGAAGCTATTTTGCATAAGCTCACCGCAGGAGTGCAGTAACAAAAATAATAATTACTGTTACCATAAATATTGGTTGGTGTTGCAGGGAGAGTTCTTTATTTTATTAGAGGATGCACGAAATGGAAAATAAATCTATTGAGAAGGAAACGAGGAGTGATTCAGTGAAGTTGAGAGGTTCTCCCATTTCGCAATGTTTAGTACAACCTCCGAAAATGAAAGGATGCGGCTGAAACGAATTTGTATGTGAGGAGGATAACTAACTACGTAGCATCATTTCGTTATGATTCTAGACTCAAGGAAATTTCGAAACTGAGATACCTATGGAATGACACTTATATGCTGCGCTGGTAAGGAGTGTAAACGTAGGTGCATTACTGAATGATGGCCTGCTAACCTGGTCGAAGCTTCATTCGTTCTTTTCCATTTTTTCTTTTTCTTTTCATTTTCATGTGTTTGTTTCCTTTTCGTAGAAAATTCGATTGCGAAGTGCTTTCCGTTAACTTTTTGGCTCTCTTCAGCGGAGATATCTCGCACAGATCTATTGTCAGCTGATTTGAAAATGTTTACTAACAAGGAAATGGCTTATTTTGAGATGTATACGTATCCCTTCTTCACTAAATTTTTGCTTTTTCCGCAAACATTATCAATATGAACAATCCTCATTTGGATTAAATCTATACCATTTATAATATATGAAGGAGTTATATGATGAGGAAGAAATTTAAATAGTCATTCTCAAATAAAACAGATGGCCAAAAAGACGGAAATAAATTTCGGAAATATACTAAGATGATTATTGAAAGGACACAGATATAGATTGACGAAAAGAAAAAAAGTGAAAATAAGGGTGATGTATGTACTTGTATGCTGCTATATTAAACTAATTCCTACCTAGTCTTATAATATATAAAGGGTTCTCAACCTTGGATACCTGTTCCTCCATATTAGGTAAAGTAGATATATATTTAAAAACGATTTTAGTGATATTTACGAGCTAGAATACCTTTCAAATTGATATGGTCAGGCGTTCCTTATCTGCTAGTATACATTGATACTGCGTGTTAGACATATTCGCGCTCTTTGCGGGTGAGTACGGTGAACTTTAGAATTAGTATATTGTAGCAGTAATTATGTTATATGAGATACGGGGTTTATGGCAAAGAGGTACGGGGACAAAAAGGTTGAGGAACAACCTTAATATTTTTATAGTCTAGTCTTTGAGAAGTAAAAGCAATAATAATTCAAGAATAAATCCTTTCGAAGATGAGTGAATAAATAACACCAAGAATGGTCTTTCATGCTTATTACATATCATATGTTTGTTTTATAGTCTTTTCTCGAAGAGAGTGTGTACAACCTGTGATTGCTGACCTTCAAGTAATTCAAACTTTCTGATGTACATGCTGCTAAGTAGATAAATTGGGATCTAACTTCAGGATTGTATAATAGAAACGTGATTTCCCTCGTCATTACTGAGACAATCATTAAATTTTACGCAATTTTTCATTGAAAATCAACTCCCATTCGATTTCAAATCTTTTCTCCTGCGTACACAAAATCAAGGCCGTGGGCAAAGCAATTTAAAAGGAGCACGTACCCTTCCGCTTCTCAAGCGTGGGCGTAATTCAGCAAACAATCGTGTTTTCCCATGCCAATTTCAGTTGACAGCGAACGTTTAGATGCAATCACCCTTTACATGCTCTCCCTGATTGGGTAATACTTTCGCTCTTAAAAAATCCGTATTATTATTCTCTTCAGTTTCTTTTAACTCAATTTCTCGTACAGTAAATATTTTTTTAATTAATTGACCTCGACTGAAGTATGAAGCTTATTCCCGTATTTACGAAATATTTATGCATATATGGAAATATATTTGGGAAATTTACTAAATTTTTTTCAAGTAGAAAGCTTATTTATATGACTCTTGAGGTAGATATTTCATTTAAAGTTTACACCTCACGTTCACTTTGCCGTCAAACATAGCTTGCTCAAAGTAAATGGCAATAAGTTAAAGCAACGTATCTCTGAGAGTGTTTTTATTGTCTATCGCACCGTCCCTTTGTTTTACTGTCTATAGTAAGTAAAATTGAGCAGACTAATCTATTTATGATATCACTGCAATTTTAATTCATACATTTACCTTCGAATACCTTTAACTATATATGCTTGAGTTGTATCATTTTTATCTACATAGTTTTATTTACTTCACAACGTGGAGGGTGTATTCAAAAGGAACCACAGGAAACAACTATACATTTCCATAGTGGTATGGCATAAAATTATGCATGAATTTGGTATTTTATCTTTTTCTATGCTGGTATTCCTCTTCAGAAGGCTCCAAAAGGATATAGAGTTATAAAAAGAGTGTTGAAATGTTATATCATCGTTAATACCTCAAGTTTTTCTCATCTAAAAGGATTGTTTGTTCATTTTATAAATGCTGTATTTATTTTAAAATAATGTAATATTTCTCAATTAGTCCGTCTTAGTTTTACCAGTTAGGGAAAAATAAATTAAACAAGGATGCAATTGTTAGTGTCACAGTGTGGGAAAAATGTTACCAGGATTTTAATCTATCCTAAGATATATAGTTATTTCTTTCTTGAAGAAAATTTTCTGTTGGTGCATGCATGCATGCAGAGCCGGTCATTTCTTTCCTACAACAGGTTGATCTCAATGTTTTCAATTTAAGAACAAGAATATTTATTACAATCGCTCATTGGCTCTATTCTATCGTACTGGAAGTGGAATGAATCGACTGCGAATCTTTCACCATATTCTTATAACACATATTATGAACTCACAATTATTTACCCTTGGTTTCCATTAACCTGCATTAATTAACAACTATATTGATTTTTTTACTTCCTAGGTTCGACCATATAACTTGTGCTATGCATAAATCATGTATCTTCCTCGTAAAGATCTTCTGTGTGTTAGCTCTTCTTATTTCATTATAGAATAACGTGTAATTTTGAAAAATGTTTCTGATGAAAACCTAATGGATTAAAAATTCATCTCCGGCTTGACCGGATGTTAGCTTCAGTAGGTTCTGTGGCGCAACTCAACCACGCCTTGCACGACTAATAATAACAACGACACTGCCGGACTTAAAAAAAGGGCGGTTCTTTTCAGTTTTCTCTGTTTTCGAATCGTGCGAAGTTTCACTTACAAGTATGCGGATCTCCGCTGCCGTGACAGAATTCAATCATCGGAGCGGGGAGGGAATTCGAAAAGATAAAAGGTACTCGCGCGAACAAAAATGGTAGTGAAGCATATCATAATTGCATTTTACGAGTGCCATACCGATCAAAATATGCTTCTGGGGTAGTCTTGAGTTTTAAAAAATGTGGTGAAAATCACTTAGCAGACGAAGTGTTCAATTACGAATGTTATTCCGTATAGCTGTGAAAGTGTGGTATTGAGATTAATCAAGCCTGAAATATTTGGCTGCCTTTAGCATCAGTAATCAGGTTTTTATGTATGAAAAAACTGAATGGTTGATTTTAGGAAGTTATAATAACAAAATCATAAGATTTTATACATAGAAAAATATCAAGCGAGGAAGACCGGGGAATCCCTAACAAACGACTTAGTTCGTACTCAACGGTGGTGCGAAAAATGGCACCTAAACACAAGCAAATGCTCCGTAGTAAATTTTTACGAAAGAAAACAGTTGCGGCAGAATAAATCGTACAGTATTATCGGAACGGTAATTAAAGTAGTGGACTCTGTAAAATATCTCGGAATCACTCTTACGAATAACATGAACTGGAGCACGCATATCCGTCACATTTGTGCTAAAGCAACTAGAAAGTTCGGTTTCATTAGGCGTATTGTCGGTAAATGTGATGAAAAACATATCTGTGTGAACGAAATCTCTTTCATTTGCAATTTTATCCGAGTTTCTGTTAGTTATAATGAACAGATGCTGAACTTTCATTCTATTTAGATTAATCTCGTTGCGTTGTATGGTGCCGTTGAATCTATTAAATTTGTATACTTCTTATATCCTCCTAGTTGACTTTGAGTTTGGTTTAAAAATATCGGAAGTCTGCAATTCCATCAATGAAGGTTGAACTTCCAATGCAGCTAGAAAACTGTGAGTGGACATTGTATATTTGTTACTACGATTTTTTCGTAAGAAATAAGCTGAAAGAATATTGGAAAATCCTCATTTCCTTTGAGATAATGGAAACCATTAGATCAAATCATAGTAAAGGCACACTCGGACGTGACTAATGTTACGATCTGTTACACTTGAAAATAAGCCTAGGGAAACTTCGTTAGAGCCAAACATTTCGATTTTTCTCAAATTACAGTTTGTGAGGTTGGAATAGGCGATAAAAACGGAATAAAAACTCCTTGTACCTAATTTTCCTCTCTATTAATGCAAATATATTTTTTTTCTAAATTAAAAATAAGTTTGCTAAAAATCACTTTCATTCCAGAAATAGGAAACAAAATATTTTAAGGAGACTACAAACGAAGATTTTCTGGATTTGTTTTCAACATACATGGTCATTAGTAGTTGAGGAAAACATTAGCATTTGTCTTTTCTATATTTTGGACAAAGATATTTGCTGCAAATAAATAATTATTATAAAATTAAATTAAATTTTCATTAATAGTGAATTATCCATCAAATGTAGACCATTCACAAAAAATGGTAATTAAAAATGATAATTAAATCCAATATGTGAACCCAAACAATTTAAAAGCACATCGTTAACGGGATTTTTCTCTTAATAATCTTTTAATAAAGTCTGAAAATATCTCTTGTATAAACTTGATTAAACATCAGAAGTATTTTTTATCAGAGCTTATGACATGAAATGAAAGTAAATCGCAATTTTACCTAACTAGTATAGAGGTTTACATTGGAGCGGGAGTTAAAATAAGACATGTCTGAGGAATAATTGCCACCATAAAAGTCGCCAAACCACATTGTAGGGAGATTTGTGAAAGTAATGCAAACGCCGTCATATAAAATAGGAAAAGCGACCAGTTCAACCTAAAATAAGGGAAATTCCTTTTGGTTACCGATTGAGATAAATACGTGGAATTTGCGGTGTTGTATGATGAAAAGCGTTGCTGGAATTAAGAGTCCGATTGGAGTGAAACTAAGCATGAAAATAAATTTTACCTTTTGCAACCCTATAACATTTATCATATCTTAATTCTCTTTTACGAATTCCGATTTACGAGTAGGAGTTCATTATTAAATCATATTTCGGAGTAATATTGAAGGGAACACTTATAAAAGGAAACATAAGTATAAACAAAAGAAATAATCCCCGACATTTTAAGGAAACTAATTAATTCTTTGAAAAGTCGACTTCTGTGGTGTAATGGTTGGGACTTGCAGTACTATTGACGCCAAAGTCCCAGGTCCGATTCCTTGCTATCCGGGTTTTTCCTATTATGAACTTCCAGTTCAATGTAGGCTTTCTTGTCCTCTCAACTGTGTTATCTTTATGAATTCCTTCCATTTGTACCAATTTTTAATGAATACCGATTGAATTCCTTTGCCATATGTGAAGTATTTTTCCCTTTCTTCCGAATCATATTGGTGACTATATTATTAGAAGTAATGAAAATACGTAAACATGTTTACAATATCAGTACAATTAAGCCGTATTTATGACTAAGATTTTATGTGCGAATAGTGATTCATCTCAGCTTGGCCAAATTAATATATATGGTTATTTCTAAGGAAGGCCTACCAATATGTGCCATTCTAAGTACTGAAAAAGCTGATAAACAGAATGATCTTTTGAATTAATTATTGTAACTATAGCACTGTGGGTGACTGCATTTATGTAGTGTCTTAGGCAAGAATTTATAACTTTTCAGGTAAACTGCCGATTGTTATGCTGTAATAAGCTGACTTTTACTATTTAAGTGGGCTCCTGGTTAGCCATGTTGCAGCGTGTTCGACTTTTGTGAAAGCGGTCCCGGGTTCGATTCCCGGTGGAAGCCCACATGTGCGACTTGACCTAAGCTGTCAAAGCACTTTCAACAATACTACTACTGCTTAAAATCCACAGAGTTGAGGCTAACTTTGTTGTGATCCATTATCAATGGAGGAATAATTTTTTTTTTTTTTTTATGTTGTGATTTTGCTAAGATATTAAAGTGTGAAATAGAATCCTCTGAAAAGTTTTTCCACTGATTTTATTCCTCCACTACTACTGCTTTTTAAGTACTGTTTAAGCATCGAATGAACGCAATATAACGTTTAATATGAATAAGTAACTTTCCTCGATTTATTTTTTTAATGACTCGAAGTATAAATCAAATAGATATTTTAACACTGACGGCTTGTCTCGATAAAATATTTTTCATTCCATAACCAAAGCAATTAAAATATACCTCTCTCATCTCCGATCACTTGTGACTCAATATAGTTTAGCAGCGTTAATTAAAAAGAATAACTTATGCAGTCTTTTTTAGAATACAATAATGGTCAAAATTATGTTGTAAGCGAGGAAGACCGGGGAATCCCTAACAAACGACTTAGTTCGTACTCAACGGTGGTGCGAAAAATGGCACCTAAACACAAGCAAATGCTCCGTAGTAAATTTTTACGAAAGAAAACAGTTGCGGCAGAATAAATCGTACAGTATTATCGGAACGGTAATTAAAGTAGTGGACTCTGTAAAATATCTCGGAATCACTCTTACGAATAACATGAACTGGAGCACGCATATCCGTCACATTTGTGCTAAAGCAACTAGAAAGTTCGGTTTCATTAGGCGTATTGTCGGTAAATGTGATGAAAAACATATCTGTGTGAACGAAATCTCTTTCATTTGCAATTTTATCCGAGTTTCTGTTAGTTATAATGAACAGATGCTGAACTTTCATTCTATTTAGATTAATCTCGTTGCGTTGTATGCGGCCGTTNTAATAATTTAGTACCAATAATCTGTACGATATGGCATTTAGCATTGAAATGCGAATTTCTCCATAGCCAACTCTATTGCACCGCTCTCTATTAGCTAAAACTAAAGGAACTTAATTTTTCCTATTCATAGCATAGAGAATACCTTTCTCCTATTCGTGGATCGCCCATCTGTGACGTAATTTTGCCAGACGGCAATTAAAGCTATCGGCTAGAGTTGCATGGGGCTCTCTTCACTTTCTCCGTCCGCGAATGCTCCTCACTTTCTCTGGAGGAGCATATCGTGCGCATTGATCACAAAACATTCTCTAATACATCGCTTGCCGTCACCGATTCCGTGTAAGGCATAGGGAAGTAGTATCAGTCCCGCAGGAAAACTGGAAACCTTTTGTTGTTTATGAAGTTGATCAGCCTGCCTCCCGAGTTGCAGTTTTTTAAGTTTTAGATTAAGGAAATTATATATCTACTTAATTTCTTGCATTAGTATTTGGCCGTTTGGGCACATGTGTCTTATTCTTAGTAACATAAATATTAAAATGATAGAAATTAAGTATATATTTACAAAAGCAACTCTAATACACTCATTCGGTGACCATCATGGAAATCTTCAGTAAGCAATTGACATTGAAGGATTAATATTTACGTACGTATTTATACCATAATTAAATGTGAGAGGGTAGTCCGTCTGCAATTTAGTTAATTTGTAATGTATAAAAAGAACAAATTTTATCGCATGATACTGGCGTAATAACAAATTAAATCAGATCAAACGTTCTAAAGACCACTGATTTGATCAGAAATACGTGCTTTTAAATCTTTTCACTAAATTCCCTGAAGGACATTTGGCACAGCTACATTGATAATATTTTCAAAATGTAGGTCATAAATAAGTTTGCGAATAATCCCTTTAATAATGAGAAATCAGGTAAGGAGAGACTATTGATTTGTTTCATAAAACTTTAACTTATGGGAAAATATGTTGTTGCAATGTCTGATTAATGAATTAATAATTCAGTACTAGCATTAATAGCCGACATATTTTATGTAACTGAGGAAATAAAATTATCACAAATTTATTTTCCTCGAATAATAATTTTCACCCTTGATTTTTCATAACTTGATTGCTAGATGCAAGATTAATCAGTTTTCTTTATTAGGGTTCATTTCATACATGTAGAAGTTTAATACTTCGTAAACTGTCGTAACTTTCGCAATTTTTCGTTTTTGGATTTGACTTAATAATTTAATGGCCGAAAGAATTGGAGCCAAAACAAAAGTGGTGAAAGTTGCCGATATTTGGATACCAAAAAATGACTAAAATGATGGTATTAAAATGCTGCTGAACCGGTAACGAAAGCATTCAAGTGTGTCTCAGTAAGGTTTGAAAGGAACGAGATTGTGTTTTTTCCGCCTTTAATGCCCAAGATTGTTCCCCAAAACACTGATCTTATGCAGAGTGAGCTACAGAGAGAACGGTATAAAGAAAGAGAAAGGAAGAACTCTGGCTATAAAACCAAAAGACCGCGCTTTTCTCACTGGAACAGTGTCCGGAATGACAGCTGTTTTCCTGGTAGGGATGGGAAACTCGGAGCCATTGATGGGGAGACAACGGTTTTTTCTTTCTCACGTTTTGAAGAGGAAGTTGTCAAAAATGGGTGAATTGTCTCGTTTTGAAATATATGTATGTGTTTCTTTAGAGAGGTAACTGTCATTTGAAATTTAACATGCTACCTTACACATATGTAAGCTGAGCATAAGTTGTTTTCTTCTGGACAGTCCCGTTTTCGAATCTCCTGCTCTTCTTTATCGTCAAGTAATGCATTTCGTCCTTCTATTTGCGGCAATGACTTTATGTTTGTCGCTTTCTAACTTAAGCAAGAAGTAATATTAAGTTGAAACTTTGGGATAAAGGAGACTTGAATTCAGTGGTTAACGAACAGATCTGACTGCGACCAAGTCGATCAACGAACACTTTCGCAAAAAAGTTGATTATCGAACCACGGTGACATGTTCGGATAACAATCACCTTAGAGAAAAAAACACCAGAAGAAGAGAATTTTAAAGACACTTAGGCTTTTACAAACAGTTAAGGCAAAAGGTGACCAATTTCTAAATAATAAACTTCTACTATTCAAGATCATTTGAATCATTGGGAGGATGTCAGAATAATGGAGTTGGAATGGCAGCCAAAACAGGTTGAGTCGAGTAGTTATGGAGATATACATAACAGATGCTATAAATCACATCCGAAATATATTGGAGGAGGGAAGCAATTTATATTCAACATTTGAAGGCCCTTTAAACGATAGAAAAAACAAAATTTATAAAAATGTAAGACTGTATAGTTATTAGTTGTATTTATCGCATGTAAATAATGCTTATAAGACATCCTGGAAATTTAATGTAGTTTGTGGGTATCCAAACGAAGTGATCGAATTCCTATTGAAATCTATGGTAAATCAACGATGAGTTACGAGCATATTATTCGAACAAGTTATGTAAGTTAACCAATAACCCCATGGGCTATTTAAATACCTTTCGGCGTTTAGGCCAAATGATTCAATTTTGTACAAGATGATACATCTTTGTCACATTTTTAATTGTAAAATTTTTTGAGCATACCAAGATTGAGATAGCATTCTTTTTAAAGAAATGAGTAACTATGAAAATCAGGTAGCCACTTGAAAATGGCACGGATTCTTTCAGAGAATATCAACATTGTACTAAAGAAAACACCATCCAAAAATGATTCGAACAACATAATCGTTCCGTTTCATCAATGGCAAGAAATCTTGTTTTTTATTTGATTGAGACGTGATAAGCTGACAGGTATGAAACAGCGATACTGTTGTAGTGAAGAATAAAGTCATTCAAATCCATGCCCGTGCTTCCCATGTTCGCGGCATCGTTATGCTTCTGCACATGTTCATTCTTTTAATCTTTCGTCTCCTTCCCTGATAATGCTTCTCTGTTATTCAGAATTTTCATAAACCTTACATGCTGGGCTAGAGGTAGCAGAAACTGATATTTCAAAGGGCATGAATAAATGTAAACTGCAGGATTCCTTTTGAAAATAGCGCCGGATGCATTCGGAAGTTTAACTACAATAACATGATTCTTACTTAAAACGTCTTCATTGGTCTCGTGGCATCCTGTGATAAATGCTTGTGTAAGAAAACTCTGCTAACTTCAAGCTAACTGCTGACTATCGGAATGTCGTTTATTTCCTAAATATTTCTTACTAACTGATAATAGTCGGATAGTTCGCATTTATGACCCCAGACCGTTTCATTTGCGGATTCAAGGGAGCCCCCTGTTCACTTTGTTGTATTATCAATTTGCGTATGATCTGACGATGAGCTAGCATTGATATCTAATTGTGAAGCTTTTCCACAGTTAATATACATCCACTAAGATTATCATGACAAAAAGGCATTTTAGAAGTTAAGTAGAGATGGTTTCATAGGAAAATAGTCTTGAACCGCCCCCTCCCATTGGCAAGTTTCTAAATCTGCCCCTGGATATTTTCGCTAGTCACTATTCTCAGACTGACATGGTCATTAAACTCACATGGCTGGGTCATCAACATCAAAAGTTCTTATGCTCTACCATACTTTTTCTTATATACTACTTAGGGTTTGCATAATGATTAAGATGAGACGATGATGCATAGGATGTTGATATTGTTGTCATGATTATTTATTTTTGGAATCACTTTTACGAACGGACCCTGCCACAAACTCTCATTGGTAGTACTGACCTTCCATTGAGATAGAACTCGGGATATTTTCCAAATGAGGTCACGCTGTTTGCCAAAGTATCCTGTACCCCTTACATTATCATACTCACGTTATACCTTTTATTTTAACAATTCTTACCTCTTCTTATTTGGCATGTGAGTGCGAAAGTAATTATATTATGAAGAATGTACAATTGTTGTATAATTAAATTAGAATATATTAGATTGTATTTTTCCGATTTAGATTACTATTTCAGCTGAAATTAGTGTGTTGTTATCGTATTTTGACGCGATGGAAAATTTGAACCAATAGTAATATCAAATATTCATATTGGATAAATAATACCATTTGTTTGTTCTAGCCTATAGGAGAACATCAGAGCAGTAGTTAACATTTTATTAGGTCTGAATTAAAATACAAAGATGATATTAAAATTATTGTTATCCAGCGATACTTGGTGGAATGACATAGATAAAATATTATATTATATATAATTCAGAACAATATATTATAATATAATATATTGTTGTGAATTATATGATAATATATATGGTAGTCAACGCATGATAATAATTAGGGGGGAACTCTCAAGGATAATATTTTAATACTATTTTGGCAAGCAAAGGCTAAGTATTACAAGTAAATAAAGCGACTATCCAAAGAAGTGGGGAAATAATGCATTTTTAAAAATTTCTTATCAAGAATTGGAATATATCGGATTTGGCCCTAATCTAAGGATTGCAACGTAGTCAAAACAGAGGTAATTATTTTTTAACACGTTTGATGACGTACGTTTCGTCACTGCAGCACAGGGAATTGCTCCATCTTGATCGATACTAAGAAAAATGTCCTCCAAAATGAAGGAAAATGAACTTAAGAACATTTTCTATTTTCACTTTCACGTTTGCGTAACGGATGGAGAAAGTATTGTGATCGTGAAAATGTTCTAAGATGAGAGTTGAACAGCTGTGCTGTGGTGACTTTTTCCTGACCAGTGCGAATATCTGTATTTGTGTGTTCAATCTCTTCAACATAACTTACCCAAAGCCTTGAAGAGGGAACGAGGCTCACTAGGGAATATTAGTGAGATAGCTCTCTCTGGCTTTCGCCTCGCAAATTCTTGAGCGATTTAAAAAACTACGGTGTCTCATCATAGAATGCGATAGAAAATATGTAATGATCAATCTCATAATTATATTAAATTAGAAAGTAGGACTATTTCATTATCATTTTAGTTCTTCTGCAGGATTTCTATTTTTCCCTTGAATATTCTAGTTGATGGAAACTTCTTTTATGAATTTTATAATTGGAATATAATCTACAGAGGAGGCTGTGATATTGTGGAAATTCATCATATAAAACAGATGTATACTTTTTCCACAGAAAAAGTATACATTTGTGGAAAAAGTATACATCTGTTTTATATATTTATAATTGGAAGTTATTAAGTATTTATTGGAGAAAACGAGCGGTTGAAAAAAGACACTTTTCCAAGAAATAGGTTCATTACTGTCCACATTTAAGCCAAGATGATGAGATCAATAAGGGATAATCTTCCTACTGTACAGCATGGATGTCAACGTGAGTATATTAACACTGATTGCCAATTTTGGTGAAAGAATATTTGAAGACTAATAATTTTTACGATTTTTTTTCAGTGCGTTTGCATTCCTTCAAGATTTATATTCTGCAATTACACTGATTTCAAATTTAGCTACTGTGCCATTATACGAAACTTGATAAGGGCAAAAAACAGTGCTCCACTTTTGGGTCCGTTACTTTCCTCTATTTCAAATAGTATTTAGTTGAACAGTGAAAGTTTCAGTTGGTAGTGTGATGGAATCCCACAAAGAAGACTATGTATTTCAATAGGAATATACCTAAATTAGGAAGCAGATGACCTTGGTTCCTCTACAGTATTTACTACTTACTACTACTATACTTACTGTACTACTTTAGATGGAAGGGGAAGATCCTCAGGCCAGATTTTTTTACCTACCTTATTTATCAAATTGATGGAAATACATATTTCAGGATTATCAGGAATGTGCCAATCCATACCCCATTATACCATATGATTAGATGTTGGTGGGTTAACTTCTGTTGATTATTATTTTAAACTGGAAGGAGTTCTCATAAAAAGTTAGTTGTTATCAGGTTTCTATTGAGTGAAAGAGAAATCATACCTAACAATAATAATGTTAATCTATAAATCTATAGTAAAATTAATCTATAATAAAAACATAAAGAACGATATATCCTTCAAGAAGTATGTTCCTCCTGGGAATAACAAGTGTGAAAAATAGCGACACGACTGGGACTCGAACCCAGGTCTCCCACTTTCCGGGAAGGTATTCTAACCACTGAACTACCGTGCCGCGTCTTTAGGTTATAATACCTGCCCGGAAAGTGGGAGACCTGGGTTCGAGTCCCAGTCGTGTCGCTATTTTTCACACTTGTTATTCCTTTGGGATTTCCGTAGGTTTTCAACCTAATAAGTTACCTTCCTTTCCTTAAATCTATGTTCCTCCAATTTGCCTATGGTGTTACAGAATTTACATATTTCGATGATGGAGAAGCATTACCTAAATATTTCACCTAATTTTCTGGGATCAGCATCCAAACTTTTCAACGGAAATCATCCATGATTTCTTTTATGTGCAGGACTTTCACAATCACCTTCCCAGACCTTGAGCTAATTCACCTGATTGTCGTCTGTAGCGTAAAAGAAGCATCGTCCTCATTCTTGGGAATGCGACCGACGATGGAAATACGATTCTATGTATACCTTTCATGAACATATCATTCTCACAGATTTTAGCAGCTGAAGTATTGGACAAATGTTAAGTGTAGTCTCTAAGCTACGTTAGCCTCCTTTAAAATCATAGAGGTGACAAAAACTTGAATGTGTTGCTGTAGAGGAGTGACGAACCTGTGGCACGCGTGGCAAATTTTGTCGGCAAGTGGAACTCTTTGAGAGTATGCTCAACCTAAAAAAATATCAGTAGATAATTAAAAAAACTTAAAATTCTTAGGAAAGCTTATCATTAAGTATGCTCCACGTAAGAAATATCAGTTCCAAGGTAAATAAATTTGATATCTGATGGTTAATAATGTTAATTAATAATAATTCCTTCAATAAAAAACGTCAATTATCGATTCAATTACATTGATACTATTGACATATTCCGCTATAGTCTTTCCATGCATTAGCATATAAGTATTTTTTTTAACAAATATAATATACCTCTGAAGAAAGGTTCGCCATCCTTGTACAAATATGCCATCCTTGATCAAATCTTCACCTTGAGGTGTAGATTTGATCAATTTAAGGTCGCTCTAGCTTACGGAAAACTTATTTGCGTTTATTTTTACGAAAGAAAACAATATGAAGTCAACTATAAAATGAAATACGTGAATAGAACACTCAATTATGAAACTATTTAGCTAGTGAGTTGAAATGTATTTTATTTATTTAAAATTCTATTTCTAGAAAATGTAATGATCAATAACGGTAGCAACAGTTTTTATAAGTATCTTAAGCGTCGTAGGAGAGGAGATCGTGAAATAGAAGCGATAGAGGGATCTCGTGGAGATATCGTAACTGGAAATAGTGAAATTGCAGATGAATTCAGAAATTATTTCTCCAGCACTTACAAAGCACCGGATAAAACAAATGACCTTAACTTATTAGAATGCGAACAGTCTTTATACGTACCTTTCAGGATTTGTTCTAAAGACATCTTAAAAAGAATCGATAAATTAAAGAATAATAAATCACAGGGTCCAGACGGAATGCGAAACGAAGCCTTAAAGCTAGGAAGCCGGGAGATTATTCCATATTTAAAAATCGAATATTCAAAGTAGCCATAAACAACGGGCAGTTACCAGAAGATTGGAAATCCGCAATAGTAGTTCCTATTCATAAAGGAGGAAGTAAAAAGTCATTAAAGAATTTCAGACCGATCAGCCCAACTAGCGTAGTGTGTAAGGTATTCAAAAGAATGATAGCGGACTATCTAAAACACTTTTGGGAGACAACAGGGTGGCTTAATGAAAACTAGCATGGGTTTAGGAAACACGTAGCACAGGACAAGGAAGATCAGGTAGATGCTGTAGTAGTGGATTTAGCGAAAGCCTTTGATGTGGTGGATCACAATTTGTTGCTACAAAAAATCAGTATGATGGCGGTAGACCCAAGGATAGTGAAATGGACGGAGGTCTTCATTCGTAGTAGAACGCAGAGAGTAAAAATAGGAGACAAGCTATCAGACACAGTTAAAGTAACTTCAGGGGTAGCGCAGGGTAGTGTACTGGGCCCGTTACTCTTCCTAATATTTATTAACGATATGCCGAGAGTAATAAAATCTCATGCACGATTATTTGCGGACGACTGCATAATCTACACGATTATAAAAGAGAACGGCGATTGCACCGACTTGCAAAGTGATATCGATTATTGAAGAATTGGGTCAACTCAAACAAATTGGATATCAACAAAGATAAATGTAAACTAATTAGCTTCAATAAGAGTAAATTTCATCATTCCTACAATATCGGCGGTAATGTTTTAGCGAAGGAAAATAAGGTTAAGTACTTGGGAGTTACTTTCAGTAAAGATTTAAAATGGAATGCACACATAGAGAATATCATAGGCAAAGCCAATAGAACGTTAAATTTTGTAATACGCTCTCCCAAAAAGTCAAGTCAAGAAAATAAAAGAAACTGCATATAAATCGTTGGTTAGACCAATACTAGAATACGGTGAATGTATATGGGATCCTTATCAAAAAGGAGTTAAAAATGAATTAGAAAAGGTGCAACGAAAGGCGGCTAGGTTCGTTTTGGGAAGAAATGTAGTGCGTAGCAGCGTTTCTCAGATGTTAGAAGAATTAGTTTGGGACAGTTTAGAAACCAGGAGGAAGAAAAAGAGATTATCGATATTTTATAAGTCATTCGTGGGAATTACTGCGTTTAAGGAAGTACGCGATAGAGTAAAAGAGGCAGATTGCCAGGGTAGGCACGACCACAAATACAAAGTGAGATGCATTAAGCAAAGAACCGATAATAGGAAATACTCTTTTTTAAATAGAACTATCGAGGAATGGAACAGTCTACCTGCAGAAGTATTTGAGCCTTTCCCAAAAAATGTCAAATGTTTTATGAAATGTATAAGTAAAACTAATGAGATGACGAGTGAGCCTGCCGATGACGAAGTGTGAGACGAGTAGGGGATCGCCTGTTAGGGTGATGTACAGTGGGGACTTCGTGGGCCCCGTGACCGCTACGGTAGCCGTGAAGGCCTATCAGGAACCCTGAAAAATCTTACGTGATAAGTGTTATCGACAAGTTGCTATAATGCTGTTTAAGGGTAATTTTCAGTTAATGTATACGTATTGTATATATTGTAATGTATATATTTTAGTGTTTGTAGTGGTTGTGATGTAAAAGTATAATCGAAACTGTAATTGTGATTAGAGTAGTTTTTAAGCAATTGTAGTTAATTGACGGGTAGATAGATACCAATTTTCTGTATTTGTATATGTGTAACTAAGCAATATTGTATGTAATAGTTTTGTAATGCACGGTAACTAAACGTCGCCACCGGACGAAACGTCTAACTGCTTCTAATTATTCTAATGTCTAATGTCTAATTAGTATTGACTAATAATAATAATNAATAAAATGTATTTTCACGTTTTTGATGTATCACGACCTATTTCATTCTATTAAGAAATCTACTTTCCTCAGCTCTATGGCGGAGAACTAGAGAACTGTTTTTCCTAGGTTTGAAAATAAATATTTTGCTGCCCTACGAACTTTTTTCCAATCTAAACAACCCAGACCTGGTCATAATAAATTCATGTAGATATATCTAATATTGAAAAAGTACCTCATAATTTATTTACACAATTTTTACCTTTCTTCGTTTTAATAGAATCTGATATTTTTTCTTCTAATTCACGTATTATTTCATCCTGAACCACGTGCCGAACTCCCTTGGAAAACGAGAAAAATTCATAGTTTCTTTTTGTTTATATCTGACGCAATTGTTGACAGTATCTAATCAATATCCACGGCTGCTGTATGAAGGCGAAAAAAATTCCTATATAGGATCCCAATACCTATGATTCCTAATAGATAGATGTCTTCCCAATTAGCCGTCTGCAGGCTTCATCGGAGGTCATCCACCGCATCCCTACAATAGGTGACAGTCAGTGACCCCGCCATCTTCGCTTTATGACGCAAGAGTCAAACAAAGCTTAAGAGACTTAAGAAGCGTTGCTCTGTTCCCTGAAAGTGGTTGATGGTTCACAACACTCGGGCGTATTTAAAAGTAGGCGTTTTGTTGGAAATATACACACCCCAGTACGGCCAAGTGACCTGAATTAAAGGACTCTTTCTGGAAAATTTTGAGTGGAATTGAGACCGGATTTACGATGTCCAAGGTCTTCTCCAGGTCAGGTCAGACGTTACACCCCTTTTGAGTTTCAACATGGATTTTTATTTCATCCATTACGTTGTCGTTTAGAGTTCTTATCGTAATACTAAGTCACTAAGAAGATCGCGGCCCACTAGTGGTGGAGTAACATTAGTTACAGGAAATCTTCGGTCGGAGAAGGAAAGTTTAACCTTGACCGCATAAACATTAAGTACAACGTTTTTCGCCTACCGTTATCAACTTTCAGATTTCCCGACGCCTAATAGGTTTTCAAGGATGATTTAGATTTTGTAATGACGAACACTTCTGATAACGGTAACATAAATTTAAATCGATATTATTTTCGCAATATTTCCAGGAATATGAGAAAATACCTAAAAGACCGAGAGTGATTGCCATGACCTTGGCTTCATTTTGTGGCATAAGTTGCTTTCTAAATATGACCAGTTTTTATCGAGAGTAAATTACCATATGCGAGATTTCCAGAATTCTGTATTCTACCAACTCATTCTCTCAAAAATTGTTTTATTTTGCAAAGGAAATATTTGAAGTGTAAAAAAATCAGAGCTACTTACGAAAATGCCAGTAATTTTAGTACCTAAAATGCCTTCAATTTATCTTTTGACGCATATTCTTGGTATTTTGTTGTGATGTCAACACATCTTTAAAAACACTTGTTCATTGTCTCATTAAATGTTTTGCTCTTCGCCAATAAGGAATAAGGGCAAAGGAAGGAAGTGAATCGCAATTTCTAATAATATAAAATTCGCGAAGGACGAGAGACTATTTGAAAAGTAGTTTAATGCTGCGTTTGAACGAAATCGTCGACAAGTTTACCCTTAATTAGTAGTACATTTTTTATTTTTGAAATAGAAGTAGACGGTGGTCTGGGAACTAAATTTTTACATTCTGAACACGTTTCTACTGCCCTTCAGAATATAGATTTTAAATTCTTATTTGCCAGAACAACTTGGTCTTTGGTATTTCTTATGTCGAAATGAAATCTGTGCCAGACTCACAAAGAGAGTGTGCTAATGATTTCTGCTACATCCGTAAACATGGAAAGGAGTTTTCAAAATAACCCATTCCTTAGAATGTAAGGTCGGACCTTGAGTTAAATTTTGGGGGAAAAATATAATTCCTTGTTCACAATCTGAAATTGGAAGAATACGAGGTAGATACTTAACGCCTCAGGAAATATGGCTCAAATGTAAAACGTTTACTATCGCAATATCTACATATTTTTCTGTTATTTTTTGACTTTAACATATAGGCAACATATTAGCCTATTAGTATCCGAAGAGTTTCCGCAATTTCTCATCTGTAAACTCTGGAATTAACCGATTCACTGTGATTCAACGATCCTTCTTTTAGCATTCCCCTTTAACATTATTCTCTTTACATACACGCTCTATCCAGGATGTATTTGCTAATAAGAACCTACTAATATATTTAAATTAGTCTTTTGTCTTATCACGTATTAAATACTGTCGGCCTCAGTGGCGTAGGGATTAGAGTGTTAGCATAGTAACGCCAAGATTCAGGGTTTGAACCCTGATGAGGGAGTGGTTGTTGTGTGATTTCAAGAGTTAATGTAGAGTGGTCACGTGACTAAAATTCGGCCAAAATATTGACTTCATTATCATAGTTATGTATTTGTTGAAGTGTGAACTCAATATGTGAAGGCGTTACTTCGTGGATGGCCAAAGTAATGGAAATAAAATCCCTTACTTAAACCTGTACACTTAGTGCTTGATTTAATTTTTGGACATGTTTCGCTATTTTGTTAGCATCATCAAGGGCTTAATTAAAATGACAAATGATGTGTTTAAAACAGAAATAATAAAATTTGCCAAAATTTCTTGAAAACTTCCTTCCACGTGTATATCCGTACGATTAATTCTCTCTGAAATTATAAAACACTCAAACTTAGAGACAAATTACGACTGTTATTAACCAAAATAATATTAATTAATTTATCAACGATGTGAATCTTCGAAAGAAAATTCACGAAACTGCTTCATAGTTATGAAACAGTTAAACTTAATGTTTTTTTCCGGAAAGCCTACCAACTCTTCGTTTCGATTTTTACTGAAATTGGATGGTGAGCTGTCTATTTTAGCAAGTATATATAGTCCTGTGTTAATTTTTTTAACTTTATCGTTGTTATCTGCTTCTTTACATACTAGAGTCCATCAATTTCACCATCACAGCTGAGGAGACGGAGCAAGAAACCATACGTCAATCGTAGGGTGCGGGGAGGGAGACTAATCAAAGACGATTAAATTCGAGGGATCGATTCGAGTTCAGGAGCAGATTAGAGATCGATGGATAAATTGAAATTAAACATTTCTTAAGAAAGAATAAAAGCAATGTCTAACAAGTAGCAACACATAGATGAGAGAGACTGATTTCTCATGGAACTCCAGAGAAATAATGTAAGTCAGTTAATTCTTCTCATAGTTGGTTGGTTCTAAAACCGCGCCCTAAAAGATGTAATTTATTGTAAGAATTATATTGCGATGAATGTTACCAAACGCGAAGTTTTATAAACGAAGACTGTCTATAAAAGTAACTGCTGTCAGAATAATGTGAATATTACAGCTGACTGTAAGAGTATACTTCATACAATTTCATACCTAGGAATTCAGACTCTCAAGAAAATGAAATTTTTCTTGCTTCCCCACCTCACTCGTGAAGATAAAATTTATGCCATTGTTGCTTTCTAATGGTATTGTTTTCAAGAATAAGTACATATTCAAGAAAATTTACTCATTAAGAGTGAATTCCTGGGTGTGAAATTGTATCAAGTATACTCTTCCAGTCAACTGTAATATTCATATTATTGTGACAGCGGTTTCCTTTACTTACAGCCTTCATTTATAAAACTCTTCTTTCAGTAATGTTCATCGCAATATAATTGTTTTGATTTATATATTTCCCTATTTTCGTTATCACGCAGTATTAGTTTCGAATAAGATCGTAAGAAACTAATCTTAAACTACGCAGTCAGAAGCTGTTGTATCGCATTTCTCAATGAGCTTGCTGATGAAGCTCTTTTATCAGATCGAGGAATGGAAATTACATACAATAAATAGTCACATAGGTACGTGAGCGCACCGGGTAGGTTTCCATTTGTCATTAGCACCCATAGAAGCTGGGTATTTGTCATAGATAGTCATTGGAATGCAAGAAACCGTCACTTTAAATCTTTAAGTTGGAATGACTTCTCTGCACTCCATTGTTCCATGTTTGAGTTGATAATCAGAATGACAAATTGGCTTAGAGGTGAAGGAGTCGTCATTGCTTATTACTCAAGCGCTAATAAAGAACTTCATGTGAGGCTTTGTTGAAGTTCAGAAATAACATGGATTACCGAAGTGTAATTTTTATCGTTGAAATTTAATAGTTTATTTCTATGAATTGGTAAAGAATGCCTATATTTGAGAGGATTCGTGTTTTGATTGTGTTGGTAAACTTGATCGTAATTTTCCTTCGTGTTTTATTCGGTTGACAACCTGTGATTTTGCCGCTACTCCTGAAGCCACGCCCCTGAAGACAATACTTCCACAAATTTCTCTTAGTGGCCGCCTTACGATGATGTCACACTCAGCGGAGGGGTCTGGGGATTTATGAAAATTTATCACATAAGGTATGACGCTCCATGAGACATTTTGTGGCAGAGTAGGGGGTGTTTAGATGTCCAAAAGATAATGTGACATCATTTAAGGACGACCTCTAACTTGAAATTAAAAGCGAGAAAACGGTTACTGGTCGTTAGGATGTTTTAGTCCATTATTATCTCTATATTAATGAGATTCTACATTGATACCCAACGTATGGATAAGAAAGTATCTACCTGAACAAGCAACTACGCTATGTTCAAAAATTTTACTTCATGTCTTCATTTATTCTCTTTCATCTCCTCTTTTATAAAGTGTTATATATTCGAAAAACTATTCCAGTCTTACACAGAGTTAAATGAAAACTGCATCTCCGTTAATACACTAATAGCCAAATGGGTAGCGTGTTTGGTGAATGCTTTCCCGGTTTATTTCTGATAGGAGTCCTTTTGTATGAAATAGTCTCAGTTGTCGAAATACTTTTGTTAAAAGTACATTCATTATTAATTAAAAGTTGATAGTATTGTTAATAAAAGCAATCCTGTATACAGGACTAAGTAAGTGACTGTTATATACTCCGTGGGTAATTTATTGTTTAACCTAAAATTCCTCTTGCGATTCCAAAGGCTACCACATTCACGAAATTTATGTACATCTACATCAATACCCTACTTTCAGCGTGTGGCAGGGGGTGTAAACACCGGATGTTCAAGCTATTTATTTATCTTGTTATTGTCGCGTATCGTTCGCGGAAAGAATGAGTCCTTAAAATGACTAGTCCAAAGTCTGTGCTGTACTACAAAGAGGAATTAAGAATTCTAGTCTTGATTAACATTTAATATAATAAAGGGTGTCTTTGGATTGGCGAAATACTTCTTTTTTTCTTCTAGTGTAGATAATTACTCGCGATGCTCGTGAAATCATAATTTGAAAATCTTCTGCAGCATTTTGCTATGGAGAATTTCAAAAGATGAAAATACTCACTTTAAACTAAACAATCTTTTTCTTCTCAGAAAATGCGGAATTTATACCTGATTATTATTTCACTCTTATATTTATCAGTAAAAGAATGTTGCAACTATATTTGTGATTCACAGAGGTATTTGTTTTCGATTCTTTGATAATTATAGGGACTAAGTTATTCATGTTAGACTGAGCTACAGAGAAACATTTTGATGTTTAATTTGTTTTAATTGGAATCCTGTTAAATGTTGCAAGATGATTTACTTATCTTTCATGAAATGTATACAGAATGCTAGATAACAGCTCTTGAGGATACTTCTTCGGAGTTTAAGTAACTGCAATAAAGTTTTCTATATACGCCAATACTCTCATCGTAATGCCACTATCGGAAAGATAATCGTGCGGGGAAATGAAAGTGAAACCGAATAAATGTTACTCCATAGAAAGTAGGCTAAGATAATTACCGAGCGAAGATTCAAGAGTACGGTTTCTATTTTCCAGAACAGTCCGAATATACTCAGAATATCTCAAAGTCTAATTTAATCTTGGATCACTCTTCCAATGACTGCCGAAGCGCTTGTAGAGGTCGCATACTGCCGATGTTATCTTCAACTGGGAGCTGTATTTCTAGGAATACACTCATCTCATTCACAAGCTAAATGGTTAAACAAATTCATTTGCGCTTCGTGGTCACATTCTTCCCGGATCATCAAGATAATCTGAATATAGCGTTGATAATATCTCATTGCTTTCTTGTTATTTTCACCTCGGCTTACGATTATTTACTAGCATGAATTTTGTTGATTCGTGGGCATTATCTACCTTATAATTTAAAGTGTGAATATTTTATTATTTTATTGATTTAGCATGTGGTTAGTAAATATAATCTTTATTATCTCCAAGATATAAGATGGTGACATGCATCTAAAAACTCTGAGGTGCATAGCAATGAATAAAATAAATAAGATTACGTGTAATTCATAGCTGTTCACTTGATTGAATTTCTTTTTATAAGAAATGGATGCATTAAAATTAAACATAAGTAACATTATTTACATAATTGTTTCAAGTTAGAATCACAACTTAATGCGGATCTTGAGAATCAAGCCCTGAACAGAAATCTCTCGTCGGAAGGAAAGGAAGGAAACTGTCCACCATTGAAATACAATTTTGCAATCGCAATGAATATTTGAATGCTGGCCCCGGAAGTTGAAAAGAGTATTTTTTGTCTCTGCCGTTCCTTAGAAATTTTTGATTGATCGTTCGAAAATTTTTTCGATGCCTTCTTAGCCTTGAATGGCTGAAGGTTACTGCTTAGATGACGCGTGGTGATTCCGCTGATTCCAAGCTGAATAATTACAGCGATTATTTTTCTATTCCATCAGTAGCGGTCCTTTGTCGTAATAATGGTTCCAGAGTGTCATGATCGCGTCAAGTGATTTCAGTACAGCAATAAATCTCATTCCTAGTCATTAAAAAGTCGTAAATATGAAATAACTTTAAGGCAGATAGCTACTAAGGTAAAATTGAAACCTAACTTCCATTAGTCCATTAGGAAAGTCATTCAAAGTTTCAGGCGGGAAATTCACTGCTTGAAATGGATGTCATAGATTTGACGATGATTTATAAGAATAATTATTATATTTATGGTTAGTTTAGCAAGATATTAGGAACTTCTAAATTTACCAAAATGAGCAATGAAAAAAGCTTAGAAAGAAAATTCCTCAACCTCTTTTTTTAGAGTAAATTTAGTAGGAACTATTCAGTTATAATTCAGCATAATGGCAATCGCCTTAGTAATTACCGAAAAGAGAAGGAAACATCTGATGAATTTACACAGAAATGGCAATTATATATAATTAAATCGACCGAAAATCGCTAAAACCTTGCACCAGTATGATGTATTACAGTTTCAATCGTCGAATGAAGCACAATCGATGGAAATGTGTTCGCTTTTACGCGTTGTAATGAATGAAGGAATTAAGCCCTCCAGTTTGGAAAATGAAAATTGTATGGAATCATTTAAAAATATTATGGCCTACTGAGTTCGAACTGGAGCCTTCTAAGAAATGAGAATAATTTTCCTGGGGCTTTCTACCTCATAGAATCACGATGCAGTTAATCGCATATCTCTACATAGAACCATTTCCGAAATAGAGGGGAAACTATGAGGGACGAAGGAACTGACGGACAATTTGATAATTATACGTACATTAGGATACTGGTGTCTATGGCTTGTCATTCAGATCTTTATTTCACTATGTGGTCATAAGGTAATATATAAATATGCAATGTTGTTTAGCAAACAGATATCAATTGAAGTACCAAGAAAGATTTGGTGATTCAAATTTTACTCATATAAAACATTTAAACTTTATTTTTTCATACATCATATTTTATCTCAGAAACGGCTTGACTTAGAGATCTGAAAAAACTGCATTGTGTTTATACGATGCTGAAACCCCCAGGAAAACTATTTGTAACTCTGTAAAGGCCCGGGTTCGAACCCAGGAGCACAAAATTCGTTTCCATAAGATATGTACGTAAATTACGTTTTCATGACTTGCAGAGGTCGTTTCTTTCACAAAATTAAATTAGGAACAATTTTCCGACGAAATTGAGACAAGTTCCAAAGGAAAGGAAAATGATCGTAAAATCTTATTTTAGTCGTGATTCATTCATATAATTTCTCAATTGCGAGAACTTTTATAAAATAGATGGAAAATTTGTAATTTTGTTGGGAAATAAACAAATCCTCCCTTCGACGACCAAAGCAATTGTTGAACATTGATTTCATGAGTTTTCCCATATAAAATTGCACGGGGATAATCAGTTAGTAGGTTAAAATAGGTTTACGTTACCTGCAGAGGTTGTTTCTTTTACAAAATTAAATTAGAAACAATGTTACTACGAAATTGAGACAAGTATCTTAAGAAAGGAAAATGATCATAGATTATTATTTTAATCGTGAAATATTGATATAGATCCGAAATAAAAATATTTGGGAAATAAACAACCCATCCCTTTGACCAATAAGGCCATTGTTGAATGTTGATTTCATGAATTATCCCATGTAAGTGCACGGGGATAATCAGTTCTTAAGATATTTATAAGTATTTAGTAGGCTTCCATGACTTGAAAACAGTAGAATAAATATTATAAATAATGGTAAGAAATATATTGAGTTATTATGATCTTACGGCAGAATGTTTATATGCTTAGGAGGACCAGATATATACGATAATAGATAATTTTTAAACTAAATTAAATCCCGTCATGCTTGAAGGGGGCGTTTATTATTATATAATAATATCCGATTTTAATATGAATATAAGCTGTATCAAGTAACTTCTTCGGGACACTTCGTGAACATTCGTCATCATAATGAATATTTATATAGATATATGAGAATTATGGTCTCTGACTTCATTATTATAAACGGTTGAAATTAAAGATGTTCGTTGAAGATATTCTCGGGTTAGTACGCTGGTGATGTCCTGGTATACCAATGTTTTCACTGTTAAAGCAACCATCATCCTAAGGGTGAGGTATTAAAGATTATTATCGTAAACTATTTGATATAGTTCTTTACTGTTCGTTGCCAACATAGTTTTACATTGCTGTTTGCAAATCTCTCATTGATTTTTAGCCAGTCCAATCAGCTTTGCTGTCTATCTTTAGACAGGGCATCACATTCTTAGGTATCTACAGTAATGCTTTACATTTTCGATCGAAAAATGGATTTAATTGAAGCATTACCGGCGACCTACATTTTTTACTGCATGCCTTTAGAGATTATGCACCTCATGGATTAGTTATCACGGTTAACATGTCAAGGAAATATAAGCTGTCCACGAATATTTTTATTAGACAAGGTAATGACTCTAAAGTAAAAAAGTTATTTAAATAAAGCATATACTCCTGTGCATTTAAGAATGTGTAACAAACTAGAAGGTGCTTTGCCAAACTTTTCCTGCAATGTAACATTTCGTAAATACTGAACATCTTGTTTATTTTGTTGGGTAGGTAATTTAAAGTGATCAGTGAAAATTTTACATTTTGTAAATGATGTTATTGCATTCAATTAATACTTAATATTTTAGAAATTTTAGAGCATTGATATGTCATACATGTTTGAATAATGTCTAGCCGTTGCAGGGTTAAAAAAATTCCGAGTTTTCTAGAAACACCTATTAAATTTCAGTTTGGGAAACCACGAACTACATAGATTCGATTCGAACTAGGAATATTCTATTCTATTATCTTCTCTTATTTCGACGGGCATATTCCCTTGATGTTATTCCATTCAAGTAAACATTATTCTCAAGTTTTTGTAAACAATTTTGGTGAAAAAATTCTCCACGTAAAACTTCTTCCGGCTGCACTTTCTCTCAAAGCAGAACACGTTGAAATTGCAGCGATTTTTATATCTCTAAAATCATTATATTTTGGACGATTAGGAAAAAAAACTTCCTGTTAGATTTCTCCATTTAAAGCACTATCATTCCCCACAAATTTTTACCCCATTATGAGTACAACTTTGTTTGGCTTTCCTTCCATCTTCGGACTCATCTTGTACACATTTTTATGGATAAGAGATAAAAAAATAATTACACAAATTGAGACCACAGGGGAAGCATGAATTGAGGAATTGAGGGGAGATGAATTTCATTCCAAATTTGCGCTTTTTGTGTAAAGAAAGTCGTGTTTCTTCACGTCATCGTGTTTCATCGTGTGTTCTTCATTTGAAAAGAAATGACTATTTTATACTGCCCTAATTTATTTTTAATAATAAAATAAAATAATTAAATTTTTATTTTAATGTGATGGAGTTACACAAAACTACGCCTTCCTCCGCGGTTGTAACTGACAGTACCAGAGATTGAGATTTTTCCATGTGGCTTTTCCATGTAGAAAAGAGTGATGCAAAGGGAAGAAAGTACGAAAGAGGCGAACTGCAGTCCTGAAGAATTTGATTGTAAATTTATCGAAGCAAAGTAAAGATTTTATAATCTCATTAGAAAAAACGAATAATTTATTAGTACAATTTTGGAAACGATGGGTATTTCATAGATTAGAGTTAAAATGCTTCTTCTTGACTCTTATATAAAATATCATAACTACAATTTTCGTACAGTTAACACATGTTGATGTTCCACAAATTTTATTACTAAAATTAAGCAAACTGCTAAAGATACTTAGTCCTCGGCAAGTAATGATTTGAAAATTTATCAAGAGGTTCATTACTTTTCTCAGGAAATATAAGTCGTATTTGAGTTCAAAGCTAAATCAATGAGGAAAATAAAACTCTATTAATTTCATTAGTAGAGTAAATGCTAAATATTCACAAACGGCGTTCTTAATTTATAAATAAATATCATCACCGTGATCATCATCAGCCATTTCTAATATGACATCGGATAAAGACAAGCCGGAGCGTTTTCCATTTCTCTCTATTTGAACTTCTCGTTGCCATGTTACCCTTATGTACTTAAATATATTCATGTATATTCGATATATATAGCTATTTATGTGTTATATATACGATATATATATAGCTATTTATGTGTGGTAAAACTTCTTTTGATTGAAATATTTTTCAGATCTTCTGTGACACGAAAACTGACCTATAACGATAAAATTAAGGTCGGATGGAGATAGATCTTTAAGATATAACTCAGGATACTATTCTGAAGTTGTACACAATTAAAACAAAGGAATATTAAATATAAATAAAATCCTTATTTTCAGCCAGCTAGGAGTGTGATACTCGATGGCATGAATGCTGTGACACGTGGTTAACTCATGATTTCAACGCCATCTATTAAGGGCTGGATTTCACTTCCTATTCAATTCATATGGCTACATACATTCATCACGATGCTGGGTGAACACAGATAAATATAGGCCCTCACCGGAAATCGAACCTGGAATCACTTTCACCAAGGGCGAAAGTTTCCCCAATTGGCTATCTGGGAGTTTCATATATATATATATATATATATCATCATCATCATCATNTATATATATATATACAGCATATACCCAAACAACAGTCAAATTCTTCAGTCAATTTTTAAGGCTGGGTTTTAGAGGTCGACTTTTATGTGGATATTACATTTCAGGGACTAAATTCAGGTTTAATCAGGGTCGAGAGCCTAATTAATGTATAACATTATGTATATATACCATTGAAGAACAAAGTACGAAGATCATTGGTAATTTACGTATGGATGTATACATAAAAAAAAGTCAGGTACCTTTATAAAAGGTACGTGAAAAGTTCTAAAATTTTTTTCCACAAATTAAGGGGTAGGTAGACTTTCAACTAAGATGGAATATTACCTGGCTAAATGTTACTAAAAATCCGTGTAAGGAAATACTAAAATAGTTTATTCCCTGATCAAACCCGGGTGGAGTTTGCTGAAGTCACGGTTTCATGGGTACTTAAACAATGGTTATCTTATCAGTAAACATTGAAATCATTCCAATGAAATGGAAATAAATGTTTTATAGACTCCGAAAGCTATGCGATGAAGTTGGAACCAAGTAAACGCAATGGCAATCAGCAGACGATTCTCAAGAAGGATCTCCTGAATCAACAACTAGGTAACCATTATGGCGAAATTTGCCGAATGCTCAATAAATGCCCTTTCTCTTGTGCAGATTATGTTCCGGGTGTAAGGGATTCCCTCTGACGATCCGAGTGTGGAAAGTTCGCGGACTATCTCGATGGGAGAGTCCTTGTAAAGGAGAACGAGTTCGAGAGAAAGGGAGTGGGATCGAGAGTGTACTGACCTTTCTTTCCTTCCAAATCGCCATCGTTTTTCGTAACATTTCTCCCGAATTTCTGCGCAATGATCTTATTTCTTCCGAAGAAATCCATCCCTCCTTATTTATGCTGAATGTAAATCGAAACTCGCGGTGAAATAAGTGGAATTGTAGCACGACTCACTACTGAAAAACTCCCTTGAAGGTGCTATACGTGAGATGTTCTTTTATTTATTATTTAATGCATTCTCTAATTTGTTTTGACATTTTCTCTACGTAAAATGAGATTACTATTAACCATACCAGCAAATGTTGTTCATATATAAGTTGCCGATTGCGCGGTAAACCTTTCGTTACACTTATCTTTATGAGTGGAATATCCTTCATTTACCTTTTGATTGTCTCACCCTTTTTAATAGCTGTAATCATGTGGGAGCTACTGATGTAGGAATGTGGCTGAATAATTCCATTTATTTACGTCACTTCTTATTGAATGCATTGAAAATGGTTCGTCATAGGGTCATTGTGCTGCTCATACAAATACATTTTTCCTCTCGTAGCATTCTCGCTGAATGACAAAAAAGAGCTAACTACCTCTCTCCTCACCTTGCTTAGTAAGCTTCAGTCTTTTACCAGAACCTTTGGTAGCTATGAAAGGGTTAGACGTTCCAGTCGGCCTCGAATCTGAATACTGCTCAGAAAGATCAGGTCAACTGTGATAAACTCTCAGATGACTTCATACACCGAAACAGGTCAACGGTGACTATTTTGGTGGAAAATGCTAATTTCTCTTTTTTATTAACCTTTACGTAGATATTTTTATACGTATTGCTATCACTGTACCCATCTTGGGAGCTCTGGTTAAGGTATGATTTTTCTTTCAGTCTTCCCCAAATCTTTTTATCTCCTTAGTGTAGCTTTAAATGCCATTTTCAGAGCAGGTTTCGTTGGTTTTAGTTTTATGTTTATCTACAAACTGATAATTGTAAATTATTCTTTTGAATTTTGATCCGTTATTATGTCGGCTTCCAAGAGATCTCTCCGGATCTCCGGATTTCGATCAGCTAAAAACCTGACCCTAACTCTTCATATTTACTGTGCTTGATTAGTACGATTTTGGTACTACGATGCCAATGAATACGGCAATGTATTGATTTGTGCAACGATAAAGCTTCAATTTGTATGGTTCGAGTAAATATATCCGGGCGAAAAATCACTTGTGTAAATATTTTTAATTACATACATAGATAATTGTATAAATCATCCTCTTAGAAAGTGGAAAATTCTGGGTTCGAGTCCCGGTCCTATTACATTTTTTACGTCCGTTTTTTATTAAATATTTGTATTTGCATTTATTAAAGTTACACAAGAATACCATTTACAAAGTTTAAAAGTGAACATATCAAGTATATATGATTCTCGCGATAGCCAAAATATGGCATGATTTTGTCCGGCTAACTATAACTTAAGTTTAGATTCATAAATTATATAAAAAGATAGACATTACATATTCCAAATATCAAAGAGATATCAATTAAAAATTTTACTCAAATTCACAAATAAAGAAGCGAAAGAGGGAAAACAAAAATATATGTATGCAAGATCATTCTTAACAGTTAAATAAAATCAGTAATTCCCCTTGAAAATGTTCCTAGGTGCACGTCTTTTCAGGATGAGTCACCTTTCACCTTTTCTCTAGGTATACGTTATAAATCTTATGTGCTGAAGCTCGACTTTGAGGAATGGTGCTATGTATCCTTAGAAAGAAAAGAACTTTGCATTTTCCACTGAATATATTTTGTGCGACGTGTTTCGTCTTAGAAACATCATCGGGCAATGGAAAGGAAAACGTGTTTAACTTAACAATTAGAGGTGTTTGCATTAGTGGGAGACCTGGGTTCGTGTCCCAGTCATGTCGTTATTTTTCACATCTGTTTATCCTTGAATTATCAGGTAACTTTACAAATAAAATCGATTGTGGCAGGCTTGATGTTGTGGAAATTAATATGAAAAGGATGGTATAAATAAAATTACAGTTACTCTTTTTCACAGGTATCACACACATTCTTTTCAGGTAACTTTACATCGGAACAGCAAATATTTAAGGAAGGAGTTTCATTCAGTAAGTGCTTCTACATTTACCAAGGTATTTCACAAATTTTCATGGCTTTTAGAGTTGTTGGCATTTGGATATATTTCGGAGATATTCTTAAACGAGAAATTTTTTGTTCCCTGTAGGCAGAGTACCATATGACGATGATACGTTATTGGTTAAATTTTAGTGTGAATAATTTTGTTTTCAGGGTTCTTTAAATTTCAGTAAATAAACTTTGAAAAATACAGTTTTACAGGATTCAAATTTTTATTTTCAAAACTTGAAATGTATTACAAAACTAGGATCAGAAAATGCAGTGCACGCTCATTTACTGAGGAAGTTCACTGTGTTTTTTTCAGTCGTAGGTTCAAACATTTTCGCTTAGGTTTTAAGAAATATTGTATCTTTTGCTGAACATAACTTAGTTGTTGAGATTATATTGATTTTGTCTTAGTAAATACTTCAATACACCCCTGAAATGTATTACTTCGTCCTTGACTCACTTATTTACCCTACATCAAAATTTCTACGTTCTGTGCATCGCTCGGATAAAATTAATTGATAAGATGGCGTCTTAACTTCAGGAGTTGTGCAGTGGTTTAAAACTAGTACGTGTTTTAAATAAACTTAAGGTGCCAGAATGCATTGGTGCAATGTTCGCACGCTCAAAAGATCATGTCTACAGGGCGTTTTGTATTTTTATAACTTGTTGATCTCGTAGATGGTGCTCATCTTGAGAATGTCTCATTGTTTTAGTTTCAAAAAGTAGAATTAATGCTCGAAAAAATCACTGGATATTCCTAAACGTCTATAAAACCAGTAGTGGTAATATTTTTAAAATTGGCTCGGAAGCTAGGGTGATTTCGCACTTATGGGCCCCCACCGGAATTCGAATCCAGAATCGCCTTTATTAAAGGCAAACGTACTCCCCTCTTGGTTACCGCGGAGCATAAATGCTGATTTAGCGATTTTGTTGCTAGATCTACCGACTTTTCCCTTCTTTTAGAGACATTTCGTAATAAATTTCGGCGACATCTTGAACTCCATCCAGCATATTCTGTAGCGTATACACTCCTCTACGTTCTCGCAGCATAACGTCATACACACACACACTTATATCAAAATAAGATTACGTTTACTAATTTTGGATTGATAAAAGTCTTAAAGTTCAAGGGAAAGGAAAAGATGTTTGACTTTGCATTTAGAGGTGTGCAAAGTCTTAAAACCCAAGGATAAACAGGAGAGTGCCAGTCATGCCGTAATTTTTCACGTTTATCCTTGGGTATAATCTGTTTAATTTCGTTATTATCTAAACTGATATACTATTTGTTAAAGTAAATTTATACCATTGTGATCTTTAAACTATTTTTAGCCATATTTTTATGATTATAGCGACTTTTAAGCAACTTTTTTGGGTGCATCTAGCGAAATTATCAAAAATAATTGGCATTCCTCTCTGGGAACCCAAAACTCTATAACTTTCTATTGACTTCTACATCTACATAAATACCCTGTAAGCCGCCTTCCTGCGTGAGGCAGGGGTGTAAACACCAAGAGTAGAATTACCTCTTTAATGTATTGTTATCGCGTATCGTTCGCGGAAAAAATGAGTCCCTAAGTCGACTTGTCCTCGAATCTATATCTCTTATTTTACGCTCACTGTCGGATCGGCCGAAGTAACTTCGTACTTAAGGACACTATTTTGATTTTAATAGCCCTTAGGTACTCTAAGAAAACGCTTCGTCGCTCTATTCCTCAATATTGTACGCGTATGACTACCGTTTGGAACTTGACTATATTTTTTCTTTCCCATGCTCTCCCAAACCTTAGGAGCTTTAGAGGTGCAGTTAATTTGGTCATCATGTTTGGGACCACAAGCGCTGTATATATATAATTTAGAGGAGATCTCCAGTTTTCTTTACTTTTCTCACAAACCACCGCTGATTGCTTTGTCATTATTTTTCGCATGCTTTTCGTGACCCAAATATGGGATTGGTAGCTCTCGGCCGCAGCTTACGAGGAAAAGAACACTCCCTCAAGCCTTCTGGAATTAATTTCGGCTTCGGAAATTCCGCCATTTCGTAATTGCATTTGCGGAGAACAAGTTTTGTTTTGCCTCTACTTTCTTGTGCAAATCTTGCGCGCATACCACATCTTTTCATGCAGTATGTCCTTCATGAAAGAAAAGAAAGCAGTATACCAGTAAAATATAAACAGAAACTAGATCTTGGAAAACATATTTCATTGTCTCATACATTTTATTTGAGGGTCTTGCTTCGAATCCCACTCATACCAGATATTCTTTCTTCCATTGAAAAAAGAAATTAACTTATCCTAGACTATTGGCTGGGAAACTGATGCCTTGACGCCCACTTCTGGAAAATATGCAAATGTTCAAGTCACATTATCTCCCAATATTGCCCATCTAGCAAAAATATTGTGAAAATATTTTATCTACCATTAATCAGCATTGATTTTTTTCCATAAAAGGAAATTTTGACGTTAACCTATTTGAATATAGGAAAACGCTACTCAAATAGTTTAGTGTGGCGATTAAGACCGAAAGTAAATGCATCTCTTATGAAAAGAAAATCTTCACCTTTGTCCTAGGCTATCTACGAATATTACACATACTATAAATTTCTTATCCATTTATGCCGCCAATAGATATATGAAATAAACGTTTGTACTAAATTTCCACAATGTGATATTAGCATGAATAACAATGATTGAGCAGAAATGGCAGATTCAGTGTTTTGCAAGTCATAATATCTGATAAAATAAAACGAAACTTTGGCTGATTTAGGTCGATTGAACATCGGAATGTTATCAGAATGCAGCTGTTCAACTTTAACAACACAGCTCTTTTTGTCGGAATCTTTTCTTCTGAGGAATCAGTTCCTCAGGTCGTGAAAGTTACTTTCCACTGGATTTACATAGACATTTGATCATTAATTAGTCTTGAGTGGCTCATAAATCATTCTGTCAGTGACAGACGGATTACCTTTTATTGAAAAAGCTGTTATATAAGCGAATCTTAAGGATTAGGTCCAATTCTGTGCTCTAATTTATCTTTCTGCTTCTCTAAACATTTCTGCGTCGAGTTTTTCTGATTCGCGAATGCCTATGGTGATTTTCAGCACTTGCGAGTAATTCTTCGAGGATATAAATTACTCGCTTTGTATGTATATCGGCAAGAAACTAAGAAAATTTGCATAAGAGCCATGAAATCATCGCAGAATTCAAGTAATTACAGAATTTACAATAAGTGCACTAATTAGAAAAAAAACCTTGGTCAGAAAGGCGGCTTGCAGGGTAGGTACTCACATAGATAAACTTAAGCATGTTCGACTTGTAGGAGCCAGAAAAAGTATTCTCTGAGATAAAAAATCTCTTAATGCCTTCATAATCGTTTTAGCGGAGGTCATTATCTTTTTCGCATTCGTCATTCTATGGGTCGTGAAAACTATATCATATCAGCCAATACAGCGCCAGTATTGGAAATACTCTTCATGGGATTAAATGTAATAGAATGAGCTTTGCAATAGTACCAAATTGGCTCCTAGTACTGGAGCCATTGAGTCGGGGAAATTGAAAGATGCGTTGTTAGAAATCATTGTTTTGACACAAAAGGAAACTAGGCAGGTTGCGGCGTGTCCAATTGTGAAGGCCTCTACCTAACGTGCTGCACTTTCTTAAGGCAGTATCATCTACCTAGCTTTGCATGACACTGCTGAGCATTTCTGCCACGAAGAACTGGAGTTTTACATATTAAAGCTCTTTACTGATATCCATATTAGAGAACAGCTTCTCTATCGCACACCTTTGCGTTTGCTGTAAACCAGCAAGCAATGCACCCGGACACGATCTTGGGTGGCATCTCATACAGTGTCAAAAAGGTTTGCTAACGATCTGTCTGTATCTGCTGTACTAGCCATATTTATGTTATTTCAAAAGATATAACATATGTAAATACGTACCTACGAGGGATATTTGTGCCGAAACATACTCCACACCGGATGATACAAATTTGTTGACTTTCATCTACATATAGAGTCTACCCTACACTAGTCATATTGTTTTCATTATATCTGTGCTTTCGTGTTTTTTTGCCCTTCTTATATGGGCGTTTTCAGGCATCGGTGGTTTTTCTCCGTAAACCTCCATTTGAAGAGTTATCCTCACAACCCAAACCTTATTACGTTTATCGTATATATATTTAGTTTGTATTTGTTTATCAACTTGTTGACAATTAGTTAGTATTTCCTGTTTGCATAAATTTTATTGTATCTATGTTTGTTTCTTTGGATGTGTAGATTTATTTTCTAGGTTTATGTTAATTGAAGTAAATTGTTTTTTGTTTATTAGTGTAATATTTATATCGTGTAATATATCCAAAGATTAGGTAGAAGGGAGACCATTTTGGCTTAACCTCGCCGTAAGAGTGAAATAATTATAATAATATATCTTGGTTGCCATGACCTATGGAATGACCCTCGCGATCCCACCTATGTATCTCTTTTACTAGAGAGATGTTCATTTTTATACCTACGATAGTAACTGTAAGGGTGATCTTGTCTTTCAAAAATATCTGTCCTCAAAGTCCAATCTATAACCGGCTCCGATATACTAATTGTTTTTTGGCAACTACTCTCATATATGCGTAAAAACTTTCTGAACTTCAGCTGTCTTTACGGAAATGAAATCCTTTACATGCGAAAGTGCAGGTGTGCACTAAGGATTTCTTTTCTTTAAGGAAAGCTTTCCTTAGTTTTCGTCCCCAAAATTTTAATTTATTTAATGTCACTCCAATGGAGAGCCATTTCTGGCAGGGACGGGAACAGCTGTGGACCTTGTCGCACAGTAGAGTACGGGTCCCATAAATTTTAAATTGTTTTGTACGTAAATGATTAGAATAAGATCACGTGATAAAACATTGAAAATAAAGTGGATGAAATATTAAAATCCATATCAATGCCTCTCTATACAGTTCAGTCATTGTCTATTAAGGGCCTCAATCAGAATTGCTAGCCCTTGAACTGAAGATCTCCTTCAGCCCCCTCTCGTAAGTAATGATTACTGACCGGCCAAGATTACTTCATAACGACAAATGGCTAACAAAAAACTCCATTGCTTGCTTAAGATTCAGAAGTGTAGTTTATTTATCCTTGTTAATTTAGCTTGCTATCTCCTACACCAACGAGGCATTACAGTTGACCTTTCCAAATGTTGTAAGAAATCATCCCCATTCAAATTTCATATTTTCTTCGTAACACTCCTATTAGGAAAGTGCAGGTGTATCCAGTAGGTAGATAACTCATAAGAATCAAGATGATCTATGTCATAATTACAACTTTCAGCTAGACTCTGAGGTTTTCGTAACATAACCTTCGTGAAATGAAAAGATCAGGATATTGTGAAAATACAAGAACATTCACGTAGAAGATTAAGAGCATTAACCTTAAGAAAATTATTTGTTACAATATAAAAGCACTAATGAGTTTCATCGTCCCAAGGCTTTCCACATAGTCAAGTGAGCAACGCGTTCGTCTTCGGTGAAAACGGTCTCGGATTCGATTCCCGGCAGGGCGAAAGGACCCTTTGTTGTTGTTGAAGCACTTTTAAAATATACTACTATTTCATTATCGAAATTCTTCTCATTCGTCGGTCGGAAGACTACGATAAAAAAGTGACTAAAAAACTCATGCTATTTTTCGAAAGAACAAAAAAGCTGTATTAGGTGTCCCAGAGAATGACAATTATTTAATGGAAATAACATTTTCTAATAATCATTTCTAGTATCTTTTTATGTCCATAATCTAGTTAATTGCAATTAATACATAAACGTCTCACCGTCGGGAAATGGGCTCAATTTGAAGAAAGACCCAAAGTGGCTTTTCCGAGTGCGAGCCGAAGAATATGTTTACATGGGGGCTTTTAATTAATTTACAGTCAAATGAATCTTCTCTAGCGAGATATGGTGGAATTTCATTACAAATGAAATAATAACTACAACTTGTAATTTTCCATTGTGGAAAAGTACAAGTTGTAGTTATTATTTCATTTAATTTACAGTCATTTTCGCACGCTAAAAAGTTACCTGTCATCGAAGGTTGCAGGGACTGGAGTGATTCCTAAATCCTACTGAAGGAAAGTTTTCTGTTTTTCATTATGATTCAAAATTGAAGCGGTTTGAATGCTGTTTAAGGATATTACCAAGATTATTACGGTGCAGTTTTTCCAGTATGACTTTTTACACTTTGATTAGTCACATGTATGATGGGTGCTGAGATTGCGTACATTTTCACCACAAAATGGGGTACGTCTTTTTCGACCAAACTTCAAACTAAAATGAGGAAAATAGTAGGTAAAAGCTATCATAGTAAGTAAATAGTAGGTAACAAACAATCCAGTATCTTATATTATAACATAATTGAATTATATGAAAATAGATTCTGAGTGAATGTTACACGCCGAATTTTTCTTTATTTTGCAAATGTCGATGTGCGCTTATAATGACAGACATTGAACTAATCTTCTGAAAGAAATAATAGAAAATTTGAAGCTATACATATCTAGGAAACATTTATCAAACATAATGTGACGTATTTAAGTTAAATTGTATTATGAAGTCTGCAATGAAGAATCTTATGACTCACTCTTGAGAGGGTTTTAATAACTTAGACAATCTTACCCAGAAGGAAATTGTAGTTAGAAGTAGCAGTTTAAATGTTCTTTCAAAGAGAATTTTCGATTGCTGATATTGCGATATGAAATCAAGGTCTTACATAAAATGAAGGAAACCAATTATTTGTCGATATTAACTGCGTGCGTTTGATTCTAAGATATAAGAATAAACGTGTGAGTTCATTCAAAGAACGGACAGCGTTTAATTCTTCATGGAAACAATGACGAAACAACGTATTTCGCTTATTTATTGGTATCTAGAAGAGTACTTTAAGAGTTTTTCATGCTGAAATCTTCTTAAACGGTGAGAGGCAGTAAATTATCATAAACTATATAGTTCCCTTCATCCTACGAAGCGTGAAATAATTTTAAATTTGTTCTGGTAGTGTTTCACGTTTACCACAATATATACTTAACATGGATAACTTAGGCATTCATGAGAATAAACATTGGTAAATACATAAAGTATCTTTTCTTAATTCTGGAACCGTTTCACTGTCCAAACAAGTTATCCCAAGAATCCGATAATGGTACTTCGATAATTAAATTGTTAAATTGCTTTGACTATATTATCTGAGAAAGAAATTTTAATGGTGACCGTTTTAGAAAAACTATCCAAAAGGAATTTTTACACTCATAACTTCCGTTTATCCCTACTTCAGTACAACTATAGGATTGTTAAATTTAGATTAATTTAAAATTGAAAATAATCGGAAGGGTTTCCTTAATAATTTGCCGGCAATACTGTATTGGTTAAAATTTTTGTTTAGGGACATAAATGCCAAACAAAGTACACATCCCTTGATAATTGATCACGTTGACAGTAAACTTAAGTCGAAAGTGATTAATTATTACGAGTAAGTAACGTAATTATCTTTGAGATAATTGATGGATTTCGCAGAAAAATAAATGACGCGTACAGAGAGCTGAGACAAGGTATGTGTGCTTCCAAATTTCATTGAAATGATGAAGTTTAACGTTTTAATTCGCTTTTAATTCAATACAGTGGTTTTGATTGAAATGGGAGACTTTTCGCATAAATACATACTGCAGACAAGGACAGAATCAACAACGAAGCCGAACATTAATCCTGATTGATCACGTAAAGTAAATGGAGCTATCCCTAAGACAAGGTAATTTATATGTAAACAATATTTTATTTATTACAAACGGAAAGGAAATGGATGCAAAAGATGCAATAAGCCTATTGAGAGAGTAAAGTTAATTCTAACATCCGGGATACGACCTGGGGTCACCAGAAACAGGAAAATATATTTTCGAAAAATTACTTGAAATCATAACTTTCAAATTACTAGGAAATTATAATTAGGGCTTAAAATCAACAACAAAATTACACCATAATGTGAGTAAAAGAAGTCTGGGGAATGAATGGTATTGAGGGTATTTGGGGATCCTGCCCCCTCCTCTACGTCGTGTAACTTTAACCACGGTTAGGTTATTGCAAACTTTGCAGTGTTATTGCAAACTTAACTCAGGAGAAATAAATTAAATTAAATCTAACTAAATTTAAATAACTGAAATTTATTTTCAAATACTAAATTTTTACATTATACAATTTCTTTCCTCGTAAAAAGAATAATTAATTTTTATATTAGTGCTACATTTTGGTTTCACTCTATAAATATTTCCCTTTGAACACAATTTCATCCTTTAATCATTGTCTTCAATCAATTTTCATTCATACCTTGCATAGGTAGTATGTACATATTAGTACTATGAATCGATTGTAAAGGTCTGGTTTCTTCGGTAACCAGCTCTGTACTCCGTGTTAAATGATTCAGTTTCGTACTCGGAGCGTTTATGATGCGTTCATTTTTTATGAGAAATTGTATCCAAGTAATCTCCTTGCAAAGAACGACGTTCTCTTATGTAGTTCCCAAAAAGGTTTCTTTACAGGTGGTAGCCCTGAAGTTGGGGCACCTCCTTTCGAATAAACCTACACAGAGATTCGGAGGAGGAGAGAGGAGGTAGGGGCAGAGGAGGAAAGGAAATGAGAGGAAACATTGGGAGATCGGGCTAACGCTTTCTAGGTCACCAGTTGCTCGCTTTCCACTTTCCCTAACGGAGGATCTTTACGGTGATATCATTTGTTTATTTCATAACTAATGCTATTATGAACTCGTAAGGTGGAGGGATATATAAAACAAATGTTTTGTTGTTTTCTACATTATCATTGGTTGCGGTTGGTCGACGTGAATCAGGATGATTCAGGTTATGACCGTTTGAAAAAGGGCGTTGGTTTAGGTTGACCTTGCCTCCGTGACTGAAGTTAGATTATGTTATGCAGGTTTCGTTAATCGAGCCTATGTCTGGTTTTCTGCAACGTTAAGAGGTTCTGCGAAGTAGCTACCTCCACAGAAACGGTAAATAAAAAAGTTAATGATTGGTTTTATCTAATGATATTCAAAGAACAGATTAGAGGATAAAAAATGCCCTTCGAATCAACTATTTCTATAATTAAGAAGTCATGAAACTATAAGAAAAATCGAGCAACCAGCCAAAAATAGATGAATTACCGCTAGTATACACGCAAACAATATTCAGAAGTGCCGATATCTTATATTTAAACTCATATAATTTCTATCTTTCTTAATATTTCTGACCGACTGCATTAGCAGAGTGGCGTACTATTATAACTCCTAGGCCTATATCCGGGGCTCGAATCCCCGGAACGTTTCGGTTAGGGATTGGATGTGTGTTCCTCCACTGTTGGATACTTCCTTCCCATGACTGGATTATGAACTCCCTTTGTCGTATGGGAGGATTTAGGGGCTTTGAAAATTAAGTAAATACTTTAATTTTCATGTTATCTACGTTTTAGTAAATCTTCACGGACATATTAAAATTCTATCGGCAGAAGAATGTTCTTATTAAACCTAAGCGCTTGAGGTGCTTCATATGAACGGAGATGAAGTAAAAGGAAATTAACGACACGGTCTGACATGTTAATACATTTTTCAGGTACGAAATTTAACATTGAATCCGGTGAAGGAGAATCTTTTAACTTGACTTGTTATTACATTTTTCAGGTACGAAATTTAACATCTAGACCGGTAAAGAAGAATCTTTTAATTTGGCTTGTTATTACATTTTTCAGGTACAAAATTTAACATCGACACTGGTAAAGAAGAATCTTTTACTAATTTGACTGGTCGTTGAGGAAAAAGTTAATCTCAAATCTCTTACTACTAATCAAAGCATCAGCTAATCATTAAATTCGATTTACATTCAGCTAATGACTGCATTATTTACATAGCATTGTCAAACTATTATTCGTTATGGTACCGCAACGTTTCGTTTCTTTTTGATGAATCTTATCATTCATCAGAAACGCTTTGCCTCTTTCGTCAGCGGATCTATGGTCTTTCCGAAAAACTTTCTCTGTGAACTGATGAGGTGTACCCAAACAAAGTGTAGCAGCTAAATCAAAAATAAACTAGGGCACAAAAATTTCTTTATTTTGCCCAAATGTCAAGGACCGAAGTTTCTCTCATTCTCAAACACTGCTTTCGTGACCTTTGAAGTCGAGAGAGTATAAAATGATGACCAAAAAAACCTAGTTGAGCTTGAAGTTCGATATGCCCATTATATTAAGCTTTAAATGCGCACTTGTTTTCAATACTTCATAATATCGAGTAGATCTAACAAAAACCCTCTCTCATCAACATCGGTATTGTCTTTATGACAGGTAATTGATTTGATAACCAGTTCTTACACGGTCTCCATTGTTCTTTATGCTCATTCCCTCAGATCATTGTATCCCTTTATTCTTTCTGAGCTCATTTATAACCTGATACTCTCTCTAGCCCATTGTTCTCCCACCCATTCACTCTCCTATGATCAGCTCCTTTTTTACTCAAAAAAAGTATATTATAACCATTACAACCCATTTCATTCATTTTATTTCACCTCTCTCTGTCATAAATGTATAAGAAAGTTGGACCATGGGATCCAGTGAAATTTAATTTCGGTTGTAGTTATGTTACGAGTTTCATAATCTTCAAGTTTTTATGTCTAATATACAATATGTACAGTTTGTTAGTTCTTCGATAGAATTTTATCATTAAGAGCAGGAAATAGCAAGTGGAAAAATCTGTGTAGCAGGATGGATTTGGGAGCAGTGAAAATTTTCTGCGTCAACGATTCTCTAATGAGTATTACGTTGTGACATGGGTTACCGTTATGCAAGAGGTGATGGTGTCTAGTCTCAAGGACTGAAACTTTTTCCTCAGCTAGTCGTGGGCTACCTGATAAGCACCTTTGATTCTCCGTTGCCACAAATTTTGTTTACTTTTCCTCCAGGATCAAGGATAGTTGTATCATAGTCAGGCTGCCTCAAGCGACTTCTTATCGACTATTTAGGTATAGATTGAAGCCCCTGTTTCACTTCTAAATTTACGCACGCGTCCATTTAGAATACGTTGAGCATGCTGAAGAAGCAAATGAAGCAGTCTACGGTATTTGAGATTCAGGAAATATTATTAATCAACTGAGAAATGGAAACAATACATCTGTGCATACTCTCGATTAATGAGTTACTGGTCGAATTTTGAGAACGCAAAGCATGCAACAAATAGAATGTAGAACGCAAAATATTAGTTTACAGAATTTCGGATTCGTAAATACCTGATGAATACTACATTTAACGAGTATGTTGATATTTGGTCTGTTTCCGTGGTTATCAAATAATGGATAATAATTTACTTAATAAGTATCGTCCATTTCCTTTTTTATCAATGGCAGTTTCTAAACTGAAATCTCGAAAGCAAATAAATGTAGCAGAAAGGTTCACATTGCTTAGCCCATTGAGATGTACGTCTTAAAATCCAAGGATAGACAAATGCGAAAATAGCAACATTACTAGAACTCGAACCCAGGTCTCCCAGCTTATGGACAGGTATTCTAACCCCTTAACTACCATGCCGCGTCTTAGCATGATTGCATGGCATGTGCTAAAAATTCCATTGCCCATTGTATATTTTTGGCGCTAAAGATATTTTTTAACATGGCTGTTATAACGAGCATTGGGTAACCTTCAGTCATTAAACTTAAGGCAAAAAAAATAAAGAGTAAAAAAATTGGAGTAGATATATAACAGAATAAAACAAAAATAAAACAAACTATCCGTGTAAAGCTAATCCACTTTGAGCGACTGAAGGAAAGTTACCGAAATCAAAATTATCCTTGGCCACTGGCTAAGGCGTGGCTTTCTTTTATTTGCTCCAAGGTCTGTCCCACGCTACAAATGATCGTGATTCTGAGAAAAAATGCTATCATTCTTAGTCATCCTCAACTCTAATAATCCGTATTGTGATAGAAGATTTATTGTATCCATTCTATTTGCTCCCTGCTGTTTTCTATCGGCCGAATTTTCGCGCTCGGGAGAAAGCTTAGGACTTACACATTACACCATCTCTTTAGATCTCATTCTCGGTGAAAGATTTGCGTGGAATAACTCATCACTAGGGAATATAAAAGTTACATTCTTCCAGAAAATGTCGCCTGTTACATTCCATGGATCGTACCGTTACGTCGCACCTTGGCAGACCCCTAATAATTACCTACATTCCCTTAAGCTTAATCTCCATCTTGTCTTGACCCAAATATAGAGTAGGAAAAGGGTGAACTGTAGGTGAAACCAGTATTATGCGGTGCGACATTTGGGCTGAGAAGGTGCTCACCTTGCACTGCACCCGCTGCAACTTTCAAACTAGCTGAGGGATAATTTTTGCACTGGGTTTCGCCCCAGCATCCGGGTAAAGCAAAAAAATTGAGATGTAATCGGAAACCCAGTCCTTCGAAGGTTAGAATTTATAACGATTGTGGAAAAGATACTCTAAAGGTAAAATTATCTCAAAGAGAAAAGGTCATTTGTTATCACGAAAAGGTAATTGGATACATTTTTGAGGTTATCGCTGGGACCATAGGAAAAGCACAAAGTTGTATGACTGGAAGCGCAGAAGCTAGGATTTCAGTCATACCTTACCTATGCTCGTTACTTGCCCATGATCCCTGTACCCTCTGTGAAGCTATTCGTCACTAGTGGAAGGGATGAGAATTCAAACAGGTTCCGAGCTGATTTCTTTGTACACAGACCTTGGTGTATTTTCTATATCTCTACATCTTAATATTAAAAAAAAATAATTTAAAACAAATTTTGCCAATCAAAAGTCGAAGGAATGGGTTTACTAGGAATCACCAATAGTTTATCGTGCTGAGATCGAATACACTTTTCTTTCCTTATATCTATTACACGCCATACTCTGGAAAGAAGCGAAAAACTCTCTAGATACCTATGTTTCCGAGTTTCGCAGAGAAAATGAACACGGTTATTTACAACTCACGGCCAAAGCTATTTCATCATAAACCTCAGCAGAAGGCATTGAATGTTACTCAAGAGTGCATAAGGGAATTAACACGTAACCACAAATATTATGAAGCGCTTAAGTGTGGAATCCCACATTGAATGCGGAAAACCGGTTGACTGAAAAAAACATCGGTGGCACTGCGAGACGTTTTGTGTCAAAAACCAAGGATAACCCTTTTGAACTTTCCACAAAGTCACGGAAACGTAGACTGTTAATTTGAGCTAATTCCGTTTACAACCCGCTGGCGAAATATCATATTTTAGCGGAGAACAATTAAATAGTTTGGGACGGAAACGAAAGTGAAACCAAATTGTTCATTTTACGTCATTCAAAGTTTCTATCAGAAAAGCCTCGTTCGAAACCTGTTATGTTAATTACGGCAGAAGGGAGTGATGGAAAAAGTCCTCCATTATCCAGACGCCTGTTTTTGGCTCGAGGTGAAAGTTTTCTTGTGAATTACTTGTTTGGCTCGGATCTCTGCAGACGCATTGTCGAACGCAGGATTTCTGCAAAAGAAGAGGCTGCTCTGACGTAACGAGAGATGTCTCTAAAAGCCTCCGTTCGAAATGCGAAATGGTATTTTCAAGTCGGTAAATACTTGCGTTGCATTTACCTCAAATTTCTCCTCTCAGGGGCAATGACATTAGTGCTTCAAGTAACACAGATTCCGGCTACACGTTCATTACCCTTTTCACCACGGTTATTTATGTAGAAAAGTATTCTATGTATGATGCACAAGTCAATGATCAGTTACATTTTGTTTTGATTTGATTACGTACAATTGACACTTAAGTTAACATTTTAAATGCATTTAAATTACAATTTCGTGTTGTATTTATGGTTTAAAAAAATAAACATTAAATAAATGATATCATGAATTCAATACGTTTTAATTTGTTTCTGTGCATGAGATAATTGATCGATCTAATTCACATTTCTTCGATGGACTTCAGATTTCATGTCAGCTATGAAGAGGAAAGCATTTTTCTTATATGGCTTCTATCTTTTTGACTTCAAGAGAATAAAATATTGCATTCCACGCCGCTTAATTATCGTGTTTAATTTCTTACACACGTTTGCCTTCACTTATTCTCAAAGTTTTTCCTGCAGCTGTTCCTGCCTCCACATTTTGATAAATAGAACAATTCTCATTTGGCTCTCTGCACAGGGTTGAAAAAATGTACCTTTCATATTCTTCTGTCATAGAGTTGTCCTTTGGTGCCTGGACTGAATATGAAGGCAAAATAAGGCTTCTCATAGGTTGTAGCTCATATATTTTCCGGTTTCACTGATACATAGTAGCTTCGAGTTACCGCTAAGCGATTATTCTATAAGTTAATGATATCGATAAAGACGATAATTCATGTGCCGATGATCCAGTTACAGTATTTCGGAAGTCACATGTGTTGTTAACCCCTATCAATACTGATATTACCTCTCAGAGGATGAATTGCTTCCGGTTTCCTTGTGGTTTTGTCGAGAACGGCTCTTTATCGCTTCGTTATGGAGGAGAAACTTTGAACAGATTCTAAGAAGGATCCGGAGTCTTTTTATAGGGAAACCCCAGAGGTTATGAGAAAGTGATTTAGAAGTGGCCCCTCCTTGGTGGAAATACCAATGTGTTAGAGAATAGAACATATATATGACCCATTTAATCACAACTTCTTGTGATAACACACGCATGTGCACATTTAGAGAATTTTCTAATATATTATATGAAAATAAGATTCTAATACGAAGATCCCTTTTTGTCAGTCTTGTTAATGACATGAGATATAAGATATAAAAGCCACTGATGATATGAAACTTATTGAGGTATGATAGAGGCTGAATAATCATATTGATTGCGGTCTCTGCAAACGGAATGCTACGAAAAATGTTACTTGAAAAGTCATTCTGCTTCATTCACGTGGAATTGTTCCACTTGTAACCTTCTTGCCGGCTACCTCACTCCTCATCTTGAGCAGTACATTATGCTCAGATTGACGGAGCACGGGTAGGTGAAATGGTTCTAATTTCCATGCTTATTGAAGTAATTAAGCATCGACAGAGGAAATAAGTGGGTCAAATAGAGAGGAGAAGCACTGGTTAAGAATATAATTGGGGGTAGAGTGCAATAGAAAAGATAGAGGGGAAGACAAAAGTCGAAATATGTTAGATCACATGTATGGTTGGGTAAGTTACTAAGAAACGAAAGAAGTAGCATTGAAAAGGGGAAATTAAGACAAATGAACCTACTGAAAGGTTTTAATGCAGAATGGCATTATCTCATATTAAAATTCTCGAGTACTCTGATAATTCGGCTAAAGTAAGCGAAACTTACACTCTCATATACTTGTATACTAGAGGTATTAGATATTACCAATGCACGTCCATTTTACTCTACTCGAACATTATTACCGTAACAAATTCGACCACTTTTCTTATGAATATTTTTATGTGAATGTGCATTTTTTACTGTCTTTCTCCGCTTTATTAGTTTATTCTAGACATTTAGTCGCAATTGTCAATATATCTAGAAGGTTCTACTCATCTCCTTTGGTTTGGGTGATTTCCTAAGGGTTTTTCCTTACGTTCTCGAATATGCCCGCAAAATAGTTTCCGTCCTTTTTTTCTTTTCAAATGTTCCTATTTCATTATTATTTTGTGAGAGCTGCGGTTATATGTTAGAAGAGATTTAATAGGCTCAGTATCACCCTTATATAGATGAATCAATATTATTATTGCCTCACTTGAAGCTATAGAATTCCGAGGCGGAATCGTACTAAAGTTTGTTCAATCTTGTATTTCCATCATTTTCATTCTCCGAGAAAATAAGAGGAATCTCCATAAATGACTGTTAATATAAGGGTAAATTCTAAAACTCAATTTGATCTTTGGAAGATATACCGGTAGACTAAAATACGACAGAGAAAAATAATTGCAAAACCGACTTCTGACTCTAGTAAGTGAATTTTCGTAGTATATAACCAATTTAACATTCTATTAGAGAACCCATTTGCCCAGATACCAAAAATTGGGTTATTTGAAAGCACAAATGACGAGTCCCAGGAAAAGATTTACGCCCAGGTGGTCTTTTTCTACATTTGCCTTTTACCAATTCAAGTTCGCTCCCATGTTACATTCTCTCCTTTCTCTATTAATTTCTCTTATTTTTTCCCAAGAAAACTTCCATTCCATGCTATCCTTGGTTCTGTGTCACCGTTCACGCCTCATTATAATGAGATTTTAACGACATTCCTTGATATTTCTTTTTTGATCCGCAACATTTGAATTCGAGGATAAATTGAGATATCATTTCAAACGACTTTCAAGAGCTGGAGCAAGGCTCTCTTTCGACCTTGGAGTTGAAGCTTATAGCGTATTTAAAAAAAGAATTATAAAAATTGATCATATGTTGCTTCTAATGATTAGTTTCTAGATCTGAGGTTTCTTCCTTGAAACATCACCGAAGTAGCTCATTGCCTTAGTCCTCTTGAATGTGATTACCAGAGAAAACCCTCCTGCTGGCTAAACAGGGAATGCATTTCAGATATTGAGTGCTCTAGAAAACAGGTGACATTGAACCAGTTTATTGACGAAGGAGATGAGAAGAAATTAATTCTTTATGATTACGATACGTGCTATTTAAATAATAAATTTACAAGTGTTTCGTAACATTCAGTAATATTCCTAATAACCAAAGTATTTATTAAATAATTCTTCATTGTTGATATGGAAATATTAGCAATGATTAAAGTATAACCTGTTTACAATGGTCCCGCATAAGACGCTATACCGCTTAATACTTGCTTTCCTTCCCGTCTCGGTCCCTTTACCACGAAACAAGTGGTAAAAATACTGCCAAAGATGCTTAGATAAACACATGATAAGACGCATTTTTCCCATCGTCAGATGCACCGCAACCCTCTTTAGTCGATTGTTCACCTAATTTGATATGTCAAAAGTCATTTACATTGTCTTCATTGCCGTACCACTCACTTCTCTCCTGTTTCGCCTCGTTTAGAAAGGGTTTTCTTTTGCCTCTCATTTGCAATGACTAATTCTTTGAAAAAAATTAAGATATAGCAATACTGAGCAATCTCCATCCTACTGAGTGTGAGATAGAGAGAGATCCCCTTTGGTCCCTCCTCTTGGTGGAACGTTATATTAAATAATCGCTTCCTTTTCCCGTCATCACATGTTAGAAAAAGACCAAATTAATCAGAGTGGCAATTCAGTGTTTGGTTGGCTTTTGAGTGTAGTCTTCGTAGTCTATTGCTCTGTGGCGGCCTCTCACTACGTTTTAAACGATTCTTTACTCTCCAGTAATACTTCTCTACTATACTCTCCACTAATTGTCTTTCCGATAAAAAGTAAACTTGTGATAACAAGTAAGTGTAAGTTTCGCGTACTGTAGCCGAATTATCAGAGTATTCGAGAATTTTAATATGAAATGATGCCAGTTCTGCGGTCATAAGTCATCACTAGAACCTTGGGTTAATATGTCTTAATATTCCCTATTCAAAGCCATTTCTTTCGTTTCTTAGATTAAATTTAACTAATACATACATATTCGGGAATTAGGTTGATGGCCTATTAGGAGGGAGCAATGAGGATTGTATGTATGCTATTTATGTACTGTATTTATGTTTATAGCAAGTAACACATAATATAAATGTTATTTCCAATGCATTACGAGTTGATGAGATGGTTACTTGACGGAATGAAATAGTAGGAAAACAACATAGGGGAAGATGCCACCTGAAGGAATTCAAACTACGGTAAGGTTTAAATGAACTAATTTAAGATGAGTGTAGCTGTCGCGCTCTAAAGATGCGCCCAAATCCACAGAAGTTAGCGGAAGAGGAAATCGGAAGGGTTAGATGAAGGAAAACTAACGGCTGCGGATTGCAGACGAATACAACATACGATTTTCATGGACGAAAGCAGGGAAATAAGCTTTCCCTAATTGCGACTATAATAGTTGATTTATTTGTAAATATTTGGTCATTATATCCCTGTTATTCTTTAAAAAGAAACTCTTACAGTTCTTTTAATTTGATAATTATATTTTTGATGGCCAATTCTATAGTTGAGAAATGATTCGCGCTAATCAAAGAATTCGTCCTAAATTTCTCTCTGTCGATATCTTCTCGCAACTATTAGATTTATACCATCTTTATTGATATGCTTCCTTTACAGACGAATCTTATTCACAAGCCTCTTTCATTCCATCCCTCTGCTTTCTATTTCCTTGGAATCCATGAACTGACATTTATGAGCAAACTTAACGGGTTTTGCTTCTCATCTTAGATTCTAAAACTGGGTCATAAAAGCAATATCTTTTAAGATCACCTTGTGTTATTTCATTGTGAGAGTTAGGAAATCAACCGTCACCTCGAGTTAAAATGAAACTTTTACGTGAATGTTTAAAGTGATGCTCTAGCATGCTCGAATGGGCGTACTAAAAATACAAATTTACTTTCAAATCAAAATTTTATCAGGTAAAACTTTAATGTTGCATGGATTAGTCTGGTATGATTGACAGTGAGAAGATTGGGAAAAGAATAAAATTGGTTCATCACTTCAAGAGGATCTCCTTGAATGTATAACTCATTGTAATGATATATCCTCATGTCAGTAAAAATTACATTGGAATTAAGGTAAAGGTGTTAATTCTTGCACGATAAATCGTGGAATAACAAGCGTGAAAATTACATTTTTCAATACTCCCAAAGGATCAGCATGATGTTGCAACAAATGATAGAGATAAAAATAATCATAGACAGCTATATATATTTAACTTTTAATATAATTTGGAAATAAGCTTTTCGGTGCTTTACTGATATCTTTTCCGCCATAATTTCGAGCTTATGTTTTCAAGACATGATGATATATGTTTAGATCTTTACCGTGTTCATACGGATATTAATTAATTGAATATGCTGAATCTTACTAGTTGCTATTCTTCATTTTTCCTTTTTATAACAGTTTATTGGTTGAAAGAGAAGATAGAAGTACTGTAACTGTGTCAATCTATCTAAAGAATTAGCGTTGAAAGCAAAAGCCTGAATATTGTGGTCTCCTATATCATGTAATTCAATTGCGCAACTGACTAAAGCTTTATAATTCCAAATAACCATACACGAAAGGTATATTATTTCCATGATTCTCTAGATGCATCGCTTAATTCAAAATATATTTTTGGATGCGATGTAGAAATCTACATCTACATCTACATTAGTACCCTGCAAGCCGCCTTTCGGCGTGTGGCAGGGGGTGCAAGCACCATGAATTTACTGAATTTACTTCGCTAATCTATTACTTTCGCGTATCGTTCGCGGAAAAAATGAATTCTTGTATCGATTCGTTTTAGCATCTATTTCTCTGATCTTTCTCGCAGTGTCTGAACGGCCTATGTAACATGGGGGGCGCATTATGTCAGCTACATCATCTACGAACGTGCTTTCTCTAAATTTATCAAGGAGATTTAGTCTTTGTCTAAGCCTTCTATTTTCTAAAGATTCCCATCCTGCGTCCTGAAGCATTTGCGTTACACTCACTGTCTTGTCGTAACAATTCTTTACAAAACGTATCGCCTTCCGTTGCACTTTTTCTAATTCCCGAATACAACACTTCTCTGCAGGGTCCCATACACTACACGCATATTCCAAGTGAGGCCTGACCAACGCAACGTAACATCTCTCACGGACTTTTTCATCGCTTCTACCGACAATTCTCTTCACAAATCCAAGTTTTCTAAGCGCTCGACCACATATTTTATGGATGTGGGTACCCCAGCTTAAGTTATTAGTGAGGGTTACTCCAAGGTATTTCACCGTTTCTACTGTTGATAAAGTTTTACCTTGGAGCCTGTACGTATAATCGTTGGCATTATTTTTCCTTGGGAAGAAGTTCATTACTGAACATTTATCTATGTTGAGTTCTAATTGCCAATCATCGCACCATTTCATAATTTTATCTAAGTCGCACGATAGGGTTAATCTATCCTCTGAGTTTCCTATTTCCCTGTAAATGACCGTGTCGTCCGCAAATATCCTAACTTTACTATTAATGTTACTGCTAAGGTCGTTGATGTATACTAAAAATAGTAACGGTCCTATTACACTTCCTTGTGGTACGCCCGAGGTCACTTTAACCGAATTGGAACTTACACCATCTAACACGACTCGTTGTTCTCTATCGGTGAGAAAGTCCTTTATCCAATTTATTACCTGTGAATTGATTCCTGCAACTTGTAATTTGTACAATAATTTCTCATGTGGAACCTTGTCAAATGCTTTCCGAAAATCTAAAAATATCGCGTCGACTTGTTTTTTATTTTCGGCCGATTTCAAAATGTCGTGAACTAACAACGCTAGCTGAGACTCGCAGGATCGTGTCTTACGAAAACCGTGTTGGTTACTCACTATGAATTTGGACGTGTCGAGAAAACCCATTAAGGAACTAACTATTATATGTTCCATTATTTTTCCGCTCAGTGACGTTAAAGATATAGGCCTATAATTCGCTGGATCCTCCTTTGAGCCGCTTTTAAATATTGGAGTAACATTCGCAATTTTCCAATCTCTCGGAACTTTTCCTTCGTTCATAGATTTTTCGAAAATTATTTTCAGAAAGGGGGCTACGCTTTCCGCAACTTCCTTGAATACACGAGCTGGTATTTCTTCAGGACCAGGAGCTTTATTAGGTTTAATTTGCCGCAAGAGTTTAATAATGCCGTCTTCACTGAAGGTGATATTCGACATGGCTTCGGACCGATCGATTTCTGGTAGTGTACCCGTTGTGTTGTTGGGCGTAAATACGCTACGGAAAAAATCATTTAAGATGTTTGCTTTGCTCTTGGCATCGTTTATTATGTTACCGCTATTATCTTTTAATGAACCTACCGTTTGTTTTTTACCTTGGACCTCACGCACGTATGACCAAAAGGCTTTAGGATCTTCATCTAAGTATTCGCATAAGACCTTTCTTTTGAATTGACGGAGGGCATCTCGCATGGTTCGCTTTGTTTCTGATTTCGCTTGTTTGTATTCACTCTTTACTTGATCCGTGTTGGTATTATTTGAATTCCTCGTGTAGGCTTTTAATTTCGAGTGTAGACGTCTCTGTTTCTTAAGAGCTTTTCTTGTATCTTTATTGTACCATCTTGGATCATTGCTCTGTTTGGAATATTTGAAGGGCAAAAAAATAACCATGAGGTCGCGCATTTTCCGTAAAAACAAATTCCAAGCATCCTCTGTGTTTAGACTCATCGAACGCGCTTTATACACAGGAAAATTAGTTGTTAGCGAATCACGAAATCCTTTAAAGTCCGCTTTTGAATACAAATACATTTTGCGCTTAGGTTTTTGGTGCCTAACCAAGTTGATATCTAAATTTGTAACGACGGCTTTGTGATCTGATAGTCCATCGGCGACAGATGTATTTATTAATCGCTCGGGCGTATTAGTGAAAATAAGATCTAATATATTAATTTCTCTGGTAGGCTCTTTAACCATCTGGTGTAACGAATTTCTTTGTGTTATACTTAATAAACTTCTACATGAGTCGCTATCCCTAGCTCGTACTTTAACTACGTTATTAAGCCAGTCAATGTCAGGGAGATTGAAATCCCCTCCAATTAGAATTATGCTATTATTATTTTTACGCGAATAAAAGTTTATTTCTTCGTTAAGACTACGCAGAACCTCACGTGAAGAGTTGGGTGGCCGGTAAAAAGCACACACATTTGTATTCGGCTTATTTGGCTGACTAATCGTGCACCAGACGCTCTCGATGTTCCCGTTTAAAAACGTATGTGTGCTACTCTGCAGTGAACTTTTGACAGCTATGAATACTCCGCCACCTGTTTTATCCTGACGATCTTTACGATAGATCTTGAAGTCTTTAGGAAATACTTCGTAGTCGCTAATTTCATTTGTTAGCCAGCTCTCTGTACCTATTATTATATCAGAATTGTTGGTTCGGGAAAAATGTTCAAGTTCGGCTACTTTATTTCTGATGCTCCTACAATTTACGACAGCTATCGATAAGTTATTAACATAGGGTGAAGCCCTAGTGACGCGTTGTGGATCATTTACTTTTACATTAACAGTATTTCGTGTCATTTCCGTACTGACAACCGGCATTATTTCCGCATTTATTTGAGTTCGAAGATCCACTGGTTTGCTTAAGTTGGGAAATATCGAATTTGGCACTCTCCTATGCAATTGCTAAAAATTTAGGGCTATTTTCGAACAGAAATAAACTTCTGTTCTTTTTTTACATTTTGACCCCGTTACCCGCCATTGGCGCGTGGCATAGAGTGTATAAATACCCATATTACTACGTAAATTTAATTGCTATTAGCTTTTTAATGTTCCATTAAGAAAAATGACCAAAAGTTCATAATCCGTCCTGACCCTGACTATTTCCTTGTGACGCTTTTTTTTGTTTAATCTTGGGTCTCGCGAACGCTGTTACTTAGGATAACAAAATCAAAAATCTCTTTGACCAGTTCTTTACTGATACGTTTTTCGAATAGGTTCTGTCCGTAACCTAGTCTGCTATCCTTAATAATATCCCATCCGAGGGACTATCATAGTCGAGCTACTGTTGTAGCATCTTTGGAAACGGAATGATGAACATTAAAACTAATCCGTAGTCATAGCTATCGTAGTATAAGCCGGGCCTAGATAACATGATTTAGAGTGTGCATAATCTTCTGCTCATATTTTTGATACGATTGAATGAATTAATTAACTCCATGAAGTCGGGCTCTGTTCCAACTAACCTTAATGGTTAAAAACTGTTTTTACAACACAAAACGTTAAATTAATAAATAATCAATATCGCCCCTATTTTCTATAGAAAAAACGCAGAAACTACTGTAATTACTAGAAAAGGCATTGATTGCTTACCATTACTTACTAGACAAGATATTGATTTTAACTTTTATGAACGTTTAACTGAAATTTTTTAAGCCTTGTGATCGCTCTCTTCATGTTTTCGCATAGAGAAATTTATTTCGCATTTGTTTGTATATATATATATATATGCAGAATCATTTTTGATTGTAGCCAACCAATAGATAGTTTGAGAGACAGAATGACTCACGGGAATCAATGGACAACGCGAATCGCCAGGAAATGCACGTGTGACAGTGATGAAACTGTAGACAAGTATAGTGAACTTGAACTTGCGGAGATGACTCGCATTTATCTATCCTACCGTTTCCTTGGGCATCCATCACATATGGAAAACGTACATAATCTTCATCCAGCGACAAGGTTTCTGCAGTGTAATTTCTAAATGTTTAACTTATGTTGAAAACTTAAAAATAAGCCTAAAATTTCTTTTTATCGTTGAGTTAATGTAGATTTTTACAAGCGTTAGCATAGATGTTCCAACGATTTTACTTGTTCGTAAATTTACAAACCAGGGTTAACGTAGAATCGTACGTTAGGGCAACTTTGTAATACTTGATGTGTAAGTAAAGACCTACAGAAATTATTGCCTCAAAACACGAACTATGTTGCTAGGAATGTTATCTTTGGGCTAACTCGTTCTCCTTATTCCTCGGAATCTTCTATTAAATGTTTGACAGAAATAACCGGAATAGATTAGAAGAAAGAACTACGTATTGTGTAAATATGGATGTATATTAGGAAACTTTCTATCGTTCCAATGTTGGTTCCTCATGACGAAGAGAGAGATTGATTCAGTTACACAAATACAGATACATTTTGATACAACTTTACTTTATTTCGATTTATCTACGTATTTGTTAATACTTAACGTTCAAATTTTAATACTCTTAAAGTAGAATGTTATTTCATGTCTTTGGTGTTAAACAGGTGTCTAAAACTTAGAAATCAGTTAATCTTCGAATTGCTTAAACAAGTTATAGTAAAATTAAGCCTGTAAAAGTTTTTGTGTATAAAAAACTAGTTCTGATCATAACTTTATCGAAAGTAATAAAGAATCGATGGAATCGGGAAAATTACACTCATAAAAGCTTCTCCCTCATATTGATGGGATTTGATCCTCTTGATGAGGAAATAATTGCACCGTCATCCGATATATGCTAAATACATTTTACTTCCTAATTGTCATACATAATATGCCAATAAATTGTGGGAATTTTAAGAGCGAGTTGAGTGAATGGAGAAACATGAAACAGTGGACTATTAAAGTTCCGGTTGATTATTTTAATTATTTCCGTTGCGGCGGCTTGGTTTTGTTAAATAACGGGTATTAAAATTCAAGAACTTAAGGGAAAACTTTTTTGCAATAGTCATTTTTATAAATATCTGCAGAAAGCAAAAAAAGGGGTTGCGAGAATAAGCGAGATGGATGAGTTCGATAAGTATCCTATAAAGGATAAATTAGGATTGATTTAAATTAGAAATTGTTAAATGTTCTGCAGAATGATGAAGCTTATTTGCTTATTTCTGTGATAAAATAAATTCTCCTCAAATAACACGTTAAATAACTTATATAACTTATTATCTATCTCCTTATAGATTGGAAAGCTCGACTACCTTGTAAAATTTCTAATATTTGGGAAATCTTCTGGAATCGAAAATCCATATATTTCCCTGGATAGAAATTCAACATTCCATTCCATTACCCTAGGTGTGTATCTAAAAAATTATCTTCTCCGGGGTGCCACCTCTTAAAGGCTAGTGAAAGTAACTTTTCTAAAACGCCGAACGTTTGGATTGACGTTTCTCACAATTTGCGAGAGATTATCCGTTAAATATGTATGCCACTGGCTTTCTCCCCACGCGCCATCCGAGTATCTCACCCTACAATAGAGCTTCATCATCGCCTTTCTCCTAGTAAAGTTGAAAGGCAATTTAAAGCGAAAGGAGTGACGAAATCTACATTCTAAGCGCATCTTTTAAGATGGAGGATAACAGAAAAGGATTAAGGCTCGAAAGTACCCCAAGGAAGAATGGACTTGAAAAAACGGTCTGACGGGACCGGAAATCGAACCCGTATCTCCCAATTGCCGGTCGGGTGCTCTGTCCGTTAAGCTATACAGGAAATAAATGGTTATTGTTAAAAGATGTACAGCTTGACGCATACATTCAATACACCTCATTGCGTAATTTCTTTTAACTATCAAAGAAAGCGGGAAGAATCAGATATGTTTTTGAATAAAAATCAGTAAAAGTTCGTGACAGGTTTAAAAACATTTTTGTTTCTTTCAAGTGTGAAATTCCGAATACGGACAAATGCTCTCTTATTTAAAATATCATTTCCTTCGGGAAACCTTTGACGAGACACTTAAGAAGGCCTTTTATTCTTAAGCTAGGAAAGCCCCAAATAAATTATCCACGTTTTATCTCATTTTTCCTTATGTTTCGCTTTCACTTAAAGGATTTGTTTTATCTATTCCAAATCTATCTATCCGTTTTTCTCAATGTAGAGCTATTATTTTAGGGTAAATTTCCAATCTAAAGATTAGTGAGAGAAAAGCGGAATATAAATATCATCAATGACCTGTACCTACATCTACATATGTACCCTGCGATACACCTATAGGCATGCGGCAAGGGCATGCACAATGACCCTACTCCCGTAATCGATCACCTTCGCATGTCGTTCACGGAAAAGGGGAATTTTCTGATACGATATCTAAGGTTCATGTATACTGCTGGAGAGTAAAGTGAGGCGGGAATTTGAAGATACGCAATTTTTATTCTTCGCCGCGGGTATTCCTTACCAGAAAGAGGATATTTATAACTTTATTTTTGAAGTAGACGTCCTTTCAAGACATTTATAAGTAGTACGGGATCCAAATCAGGACGATTGTAAGATGGGTGTATTTTACGATGATAAAAACCAACTGTACTGTATGGTAAATTAAAATCGGAAGCGTTTATAGCAGATTAGAGGTTTACTTGCTTATGCCCAGCTCGATAGGAGATTCCGAATCATGCGGTCTCTTCGCTGACCATCCGAGTGATGACTGACAGATATTCCTAGGTTTTCGTAAGACGAAAATTATGACTCAAATATGGACGCAACCTCGACCAATCATCTCTTGTCGGGATGGAGAGTTATAACAGTGTATAACATCCAACCATCACACCAGTAACTACTCACAATCTGTAGAGTAACATAAAATCAAACGGTAAGTATATTTCCGAAAGTTTCACTTTCACTGCTAATACTTATGTTAGAAGAAATACCATGGAAAATATTGGAAGAATAAGATAAGAATGGGAATCAATGGAAGATAACCATATTTAAACCTCTATTGTAACTCTCAGAAAGGGCCTACTACGGCCATTGCTCCACTACCTAATACCTGAGACCACATCCTGCTCTCCGTCCATCCAACAACAATGCGCCTTCTAGGAATAGCGTCTGAAACTGTAAGGTAAATAATCGAAAATGAACGGAAAAATATTGCACGGAATTATTTACTTTTACACGATTGTTTTAGTTTAACCAACTCAATATTTTGGCTATCGCGAGAACTATATATAATTGATATGTTTACTTTCATACCTCTTTGTGAATGGTATTCTTGTATATGCAATTGAAATAAATACAAATACAAAAAAATGAGAAAGTAGATACTGCTGTAATTTATGTAATTCCTATATCAACTCTTAAAGTATTCACGGTTCTAAGTATAATCTACCACTTTCAAATCCACAATATGACACCTCAAAACACCATAATCAAATACCACTACACAAATTCACTCCACAGAACTTCGTAATGTAATTCATCTTACAAGGGAATCTTAACTTCGTGTAGTGTGGAATCGCTCGAGACATTTTTATGGTTATCGTATATATTAGAATTATTCATATAATTTGGTTGACATAATATGATTGATTTACTATGAATTCTGAGCACCGATTTAGCCAAAATTATGAATTACTATTAATTTTAGCCAGCGCATACATCTAAAAATATTGTTAGTATGGTAATTAAAAATTACGGAAATTTAATTACCGTTTCATTTGATAGTGCTCTACCTATTGTGAGCTGTCCTCTCCATAATTCATTTAAGTAACTGGTTTTGTGGTTTTGTGTTATGCACGGTTACATCTCTCTGTCCCAACAGGGGATAATTCGACGTAGTGTCCGATTGCAGATCATGATTTCTATCTGATGAAAACCCTAGGAATATGTCAGTCATTACCAGAATAGCCAACAAAAAGACCGCTTGATTGGAAATTACCTATTGAGCCGGGCATACGGAAGAAAACCTCTAATTTACAAGAAACGCTTTTAATTTTTATCGAATTTACCCTACCCTATTATACAGTTGTTCTCTACCATCGTAATATACACCCATCTTACAACAATCCGTACTTAAATTTTTTGAACGGATTTCTACTTAAAAATTGAAAACTTGAATATTCTCTTTCCAGTAGAGAATACCCGCGGCGAAGACCACAAATCGCGGACTCTCTTATTTTATCTTACTTTTGATCGGACGCCAGCGTGCCTTTACCTTAGATACCTCTTTAGCAGGGGTGCGGTCGGGAATCTGGGGCCCAGTGGTTTTCCCGATTTGCCTTTCATACCTTCGCTTCCCTTCTAATGTATGACCATCTCTAAAATACGGAAAGGGGTATTTTCTCTCACGGACTGCACCTTCACCCATCGCCAATTTTATGGCTCCTTTGGGGAAACAGACAATACTTTTCGATGAGCGAAACAGAAGAGAAAATTTTCTAGTTTTTCTTCACCTTTTAACGTAATTCATGGTAGTGAGATATCTCTATAATCGTCTATTTAAGATTTAGCATTAAATCGTTATTTTCAATCTTACAATTGCACAAGTTGTTATAAAAGGGGATAATTGAAGCTAAAAAAGGAACTTTTACCGGACACCTTCGGAGAATAGTTGGTTACGCGTGAGATCCTGGCCGGAATGAGGAAATCGGATTCATTTCTTTTAATACTATATTGCTAACAGTGTCAATCAAAAATGAATCGTTGTAAGTTTTTGTGGTGATAATATCGACAAAAAGTGTTCAATGCGTTTCGGAAGGATTTAAAGAGGCACAGACAAAGTGTTTCACTCGGTTTTCTCCTTCCAAGATCCAATAGGAAACATTAGACTCACTCTTTTCGTTCTTTAAGTCAGTTTTGCGGGTTGCGTCCGAGGTGGTAAACATTTCATGCAACCAGCTGTACATGTAGCATTACTAGTTATTACGTCAACTGATGGGAAAGTATGTTAATTCCTAATTAACGCATCGATTTAATCTGTTTGAATGTATTTGAATATTAGTCTACTGTAAGATTTCTAGGCATTATCTCCTGTAATTATTCTACATTGTGAAATAAATATGAAAGTACTTCGTAGTTTCAACAAGAAATTTTTCCTTTCGACCGGTTTCGACTCTCACGAGTCATCATAAGGTTTTCCCAGACTAGATCATATTAGACAAGCTAGATCATATTGATTACATTCTATATAGTGTATGTTACTGATTTTGCAGAAATCTAATTTCCGCAATTCTTGATGAATTAATTTATTATTAAATTTGCTATTCATAGCATCTATTAACTTTTGATTCCATTCCCAAGGAGAAACGGATAGGAAAAAGTCTGACGGAACCGGGACTCGAACCCGGGTCTCCCAATTGCCGGTCGGTTGCTCTATCCATTGAGCTATCCCGCTTCGTAGGTCTTACAACCTACTAAGTTACCTTCCTTTCCTTTATCCTTGTAATTTACTAAGTTAATATTATAATATATAACTAATTTAATTATATTTTTCTGAATTTAATATGGACCTTTTATTATATAATAAACCACGTACTACTGATCGAGACTGGTGCGAGCTAAATAAAACATTTTCGGGGGTATTTCCTTCAGTTTCAAGTGAAGGAAGTCTTCTTTTTCACTTACTTGAGGTTCTCATTCTCTCGATTCGAACTACCTTTTTCTCAAAGATTAGAGTTCTTCTATCCGTGGCACTAAAGATTTAATTTGTGTTGTTTTTAAGTATCTTTAGCTAATATTATACGTCCTTTTCTTATATGGGCATTTCTGATACTGCAGGAATGGTCAGGGAAATAGCTGTTTGACACTAGTCTCGTCGAAAAATTAACTTTTTCCGCGAACGATATGAGGAAGTAAGAGATTAGGGAAGTAGAGTCATAGTACATGATAGTACATACCCCCTGCCACATGTCGAAACGTGGCTCGCAGTGGTACATATGTGGATGTAGGTGATTCGTGTTATTTATCTTCCTCTCCTCTCCCTATTCTCCTCAGATTGGAATTTTCCCCTGGAATAAAAGTTCTTCATTGAGGAAGAAGTGATGTTTTTGTCTCCCTGTTATTTTTTTCCTGGATTTGGAATGGATAAATGCAAATCCTTTAAGTAAATGTGAAAACATAAACAAGGAAAAATGAGGCGAAACTTCGATGACTCATTTGGGACTTCCTGGCTTTCCTAGCTTAAGAATAAAAGGCCTTCTTTAGTTCCTCGCCAAAGGCTTTCTGGAGGTGATATTTCAAATAAGAGAGCATCTGTCCGCATTTGGAATTTCATACTGAGAGGAATCAAAAGCCTCGTTGTGATGCTAGCTGTCACAAACTTTCCTTGATTTGCATCCAAAAAAATATAACCCATTCTTCTCGCTCTCCTTAATAGTTAAAAGGGTATTACAGAATAAGATACATTGAAAAATGTACGCGTTATGCGCATTAAGAATTAACGATTTTAGCATTACATTAATTTATTCCGTTTGGTGATATAGCTCTCCAAAATTAATTTGTAATTTAATTAATTCGCTAAAGAAAAATTAAAGTTATCCGTAAAAGAAGAAAAAAATTAAAATTTCTTAGCTGTTTTGAAAATAACAAATCGTTCTAGCAAAATGTCAACAGAAAGCAAAAAAAAATATGTGTTGAATATTACAAAAAAAAATTGGTGAACACATAGAATTTAGACAGTTCTTATGGTATTCCGCTACGGTATATTTTAAACATTTTTTCAGTCTTGTGCACCTATATGGTTATAGGTGTAAAGCATAATCATTGGGTCACTGCGCTGTTCCTAGGTGAACGTTTTCTACTCATAGCATTCTGTCTCAAGTGTGGGAAGCAATAACCAAAATGCCTCACTCCTCATGTTGCATGGTAGGCCCTCATTATCTCTCTTGGTAATTATGGAGTGTTAATGGCCAAACCGAACTTACGTTCGAATAATTTTTAAACAGGGATGTAAACAGCAATATATCTATATGGTATCATCTTAAAATTAGTTGAAGAAATGCAGATAAATTCATCTTTCTAGTATGCTCGTTAGAGGCCAAGCATTTAAAATGATGTCTATGGGAACGTCACCTTCTCTAGATAAACCAAAAAATGACTAAGTAAAGGTTACTTTACCCGGACGTTATAGTTCATCTGCAGGCGCTCTCAGATAAGAGAAAGAACGTGCTGCGTAGAACTGTTAGTACAGGAGAGAGTGCATTTCACGACTATAGATGTAGCCAACTGCCCACACTTTAACCTATGCCATTTCTCCCATTACTCTTCACCTCATCACGTTTCCTTTCGACAAGAGCAAGCGAAAAGACCTCTTTCCCTTTTGAAGCCTATGTCGGTAGCATTTCTGTTTGCGGGTATGTTGAGTGGGTGGTGAGATATCTCTCCGGCCGAAACAGGAAGTATCCCTAGAGCACGACTAAGATGAATCAGCTGACTCTTGCCTAAGCAATTGTAACATGGATCGAGGTCACCTTCACACTCTCAGCGGTGAAGGAATGGATCTCCTGAAATTTTTGATGAGACGGTCAGGTGAATATAGATTTCCTTATGTCCAGCCACTTTCAGTAGAGGATTATTTTATGAGGAAGACAACGCAAAAATATCTCTCAATTCGAGAAATTAATGTAAAAGATATGAATTAAAATTAATTTAAAGAAGAACAACGAGTAGTTCTGGATAGTATTTCTTCCAACTTGGTTAAAGTGATCTCGGGCGTGCCGCAAGGAAGCGTAATCGGACCGTTACTTTTTAGTGTAAATCAACGATCATAGTTTAAAGAAATGGATAGCAAAGTTAAGATATTCGCAGATGACACGATAATTTATAGGGCAAATAAAAGGTTCAGATGATAGAATAACCCTGGCGAATGATTTAGATAAAATTATGAAATAGTGCGACGACTGGGAACTAGCTATAGCATAATTATGTATTTCCAAGGTTGAGTAATAGCAATTATTATCATAATCATTGTGGTTTCTTTATTTATCGATGAAATGCATCAAGGTATGTAGAGAATGTGAATCTTTAGAATGATTCACCTGATGAAGTGGGAGGGCGATAAAAAAGTAAATTCTAGCTTAAGATGTTGATTCTTTAGTTTAAGAGATTGTTTCTCAGTTTAAGAGATTAAAATTCGTGAAAGGGGATAAGGGTGATAGTAACTTTTTACATTAAGGTATACCCCTAGGAGTATTTCTAAGGGGAAATGGACATGAAAAAGTCTGACGAGACTTGGACTCAAACCCGAATCTTCCACTTCCCGGGTTACTGCTCCAGCCACTTGAGCTATCGTGCCAGAAAAATTAGACAAGCAGCATCGTCATAAGCGGTCATTCGGAAAATTATTCAAAATACATTACCTCTAGCTATTATCATAGAGGAGTAACAAGTGTGCAAAATAGCGACTTGAATGGGACTCGAAATTAGGTCTTCCGCTTTCCGGGCAGATATTCTAACTACTGAACTACCATTCCGCGTCAGTGGTTCAGTAGTTAGAATATCTGCCCGGAAAGCGGAAGACCTGTGTTCGAGTCCCAGTCATTTCGCTATTTTTACACTTGTTATTCCTTGGGATTCAGCCGCACGGCTCTTCTGTGTAAAACACCTTTCCATGATCCTTATCAGCATACACTTATGTGCCATTAGAGGCTGCCCAGAAGCCATGTTTCCTCCCTGATAGTTCCTTATAGCTGAATGTTACGATGATCTAAATGAACCCCGGACGATTCGATACGCATTGAACCTAAGGAAGCTGACTCAACTTAAGAGCAATAAATCATAATTAATCGACTATTCCGTATGAAAAAATCTCTAAATCTGATCATCAAGGAAAGATCCTTTAATCGTATATGAAACGGGTGATGATGTTGTGATAAAAGTCTCAAGCTGAAAATTACGCAATGATTTGATGTGTCATTCGCCCTAATTGCTTTAATTTCAGCAGAAATAACGCGGGGTATTTTCCTTATAAGACAGCTTTTAAACATCGGAAGTCAAATTCTCTGAAGGACAGCGTAACAGGAAGGCATTTTCTTTGAAGACCGAAATTGAGGACGCGGAAGTTTGACAATTCCCTCCGCCCATAACACTTAGCGAGGTAAATTCTTTCGTCCTCGGATTCCATTAGGAGCCATGAAATTAAATGATTTGGAGTTCGATGGAAATTAGTGGTTGTTGCGTTAAAGTGATTTGGCAACTCTTAACCCCTTTCGGAAATAATTTTTTCTTAAATTTCTCAATTATGTTCAATGATCAGCAGTTTTGGGCAAAATTAGATATACGTTAATAGTAAAGGATGTATGTTATTCTGAGGAAGTACGTGCATGATCTCTCGTCAGCATATTGTAGCCTTTAAGCCGTGTGTATGTAATGTACTAGAGACTGTCGATGAGAGTAAAAACGGTTGCTAAATTGGTAGATTTCGAAGGGAAATTCTCGCATCAGGTTATATCGATTCTTTAGGTACTTCCTGAATGAATCCTCGATCAAAAATCGATGGCACTTTGATTTTGTCCGTTATGTCATTATGTTTAGAGTTTGATAACTGTCGAAACTGTCGATAAGTGTCGATAACTGCTAGTCGAAAGCTAATGGTTTATCATTTTTAGCTTTTCTATTCTATATTACGTATATCATTTCGAAGAGCATTTGGATTATTGAAATCCTGAAATGTACATTTCAAGGATAGGAAAGAAAGAAAGTAAGAGAGGGGAAAATAGTAATTTTTATTTTACTTTAGATTAGTATTAGATTATTAAAATTGTATTACCTGTTATTGGTGCATAAAAGAAGGGTTATACTTATTCATTCTGCTCATTTAGGTAAACTTACAAACGCAAAGCCGACCACATTCCTATAGTTTTCCTTCAGTGATAATTTTAAGTTTGGCACAATTTAGATCTTTTAACAAGTTTATTTATAGGTTGAGATGGAAGGCGCAAAATACATCTCTTCACATTTCCTTCTCAAGTAGCTAGTGTAAAACAAGTGTCAAATCAGATTCCATGTATCATATGTGTATAAAACCATATAGGGAGCAACATGGACGTTTTGAATTCAGAATCATCTCCGGGAAAGTGTATTTCAGAAACAAGAATTTTCTATGCCATCTTCTTCAGGGCTACTAACATTTTAAAGCTAGGGTGTCACGAAGGTTTTATGTGAATTAAAATTACGTAATGCAATATTATACTCTATCAAATCGGTTTTTTGATCAATCAATAATTTTGCTACTTTGGGACGATATAAATGGCTCAGTTATCAGATGAGTGCAGGTCCAATATGCTAACAAGTTGTCGATGTCGGGAAAACGACGATGGCATCTTCAAAAACACCAGGAAGTAGTGTTTTCTATACTGCTGTAAGATATTTGCTAAATGGATTCGTATGACTTAGCCAGCAAAACCTTATGCGTATTCTTCACACACCTTTACATGAAGACTTCAACAGTAAGATTTATTTTCATTGTGAAGAATCTTTGGTGCCATATTTTAGGCGTGTATATTACTGTTTTGATTCATCTCACCCGTGCTATTTCTAGAATCTCCATTAGCGAATTAACATCATCCTTCAAGAAAACCTATGACCAACATCGTAGAAAAAGATCATCTAAACATCGCCATTAACGTGTGATAACTTTCAATTCCCCATGAGACACCGCGTAAATGTATACAAGATATCTAACGTCTATTGAGCAAAGCAAGCCATAGAATCACTGATCGGTTACTCATACTCAGATCAAGAGCCTTTTATGAGGGTTATGGCAATGGGTGACGCTGCACGGTGATTTTTTATGGCGAATCAATGAATGCGCTACCATTCGCAATGGATATCGGAACTGCTCATTTTCTATGCGAGAAGCGAATGATAATCGCCGCGACAGTTGCGTATGATCTTCAAAGCGTCTCCTTCCCAAGGCCATGGTCATAGTACGTAGGTTGCATTGTTAAATGTTTATTTTCCCGATTGCCACGCCAACAGTTGCCGCACGGATGTTTCTCAATAGTGGTCTGAAATTTATATCTTCCCAGTGACACGAAGCGAACTCAGGCGATTTATTCCACGCACACCGTTTTATATTCGACTAAATTAAGGTCAAGGCGACGTTGGTCAGTGTGGTTAGGATAGAGGAATAGGAATGGAAGAAATTAGGTGATGCAAAGTGTTTACATATTATATAACCACCTTGGAGTGATTGTTGAAGCTACTTTTTCTAAGAAAAGTGTTGTATTGAAGTGGTGATGCTTTGCGGAGTCAGGCAGACCTTGGAACTGAATGTAGTGCGTGTTGAAACGAATTAAATTTACCCGTTCTCTTGCAAAAGAAAACTTATCACCGAGAAGTATATTTGCACAAGAAAAAGGGTAAGGTAACTTAGCAGGTAAAGGCGTGCACCTAGGAAAAATCACGAGAAAAAACGTCTGAATGGACCAGAACTCGATCGTATAATGCTTATTCTATCTATTTCTATTCTATACCTTTCGATCTATAATCTCCACAATAGGAAGTGACTTTCTATTGTGGTGCCCCCCAGATGCTGGAGGCACTGTCTCTGAAATGTACATTGTGACTTCCTCGGTAATCCAGAGCTTCCCGTTTGTCTCTTAGCGCGAGTTTCGCTTGCCAAAATACGGCTTACGGAGTGTTTTTAAACCTCTAATTCATTAACAGCCGTATTCCTTTTTTTCTACAATTTTAATGATGGGTAATAATATGATGGCATATAATTTTGCCGTGTATAAATTTATTTAGAGGTGATGGATAGACATTGATACATTATTTTGACAACACCTGTTTTGAACAATTAAAAACCTTTAAATTTTAAAGCAATATACTGACTATACCAGAAAATGAAAAATATGAGTAATTTCCATAGGCATAGTTGCTGGCACCCATCGACTGTAGACCCATCTACGGTGTCTACAGCTAATAGTCTAATCTCGTACACCTCTATTGGGAACATGCACCAAAATTGGCGCATTATAGCTCATCACCGTTAACTTGGTCTACTGCGCAGGTACGCCTAGTCCATCTCCGAAAATAGGGGAGGTTACGCTTACTGAGAGGGGGACCATGCGCGACTAGAATTCTTCTCTTCATGTGAAACTTTCATAATTTACAATTTCACATACTAACACACTTTACATAACCTTCAGGTGGACTCTACATGCATTTTTATTGCACATTATTGTGGTCTATGGAGTATTACTGTTGTTTGGCATGGTGTATCTCAAACAAGAGTGAAATATCGTCTCATGAACTGGGGAGGTTTGGTCACTTCTTCATATTCAAACCCATTCTTCTATGTTCTGGTATCACTCCGCTACGAAACTATCAGACGCTTAGAAAACTCAACCTGAAGCTTGAATATTTTACTACTTGAAGTCAGACTTGACAGTTGCTTATAAGTTTAATTCTATTTCAATTGCTTCAGTTGAACTTCATAGAAGTCGATCCGCAGGATATTCCTTTTTACTCCAAAGTTTTACAAAGAAAAAATTATTATATTAAACATTCTCCCCCAGAGAGAAGGGGGATGAAAAGAAAGGGTAAAAACACAGCCGAAGAAATATTACAAGGAAATATTCAATGGAACATGTTTATTCTACAAAAGCAAACAAACATCAAATAATGTAAAATAAAGAAATTTCAAAGTACATCTGGAGAAAACAACTGGAATAAATATCACAGTAGCAAAATATTAGTTTGAAAAAAGAGACAGAAAACAACAAATAGAATTGCATAACAAACCTTAGGATAAAAATAGTGACACGAATGTTAACCAGGTAATATAATCCGTTAAAATACATTGAGATCATCAAATAAAATGATGATTTCAGTTAGCGGCATTCGTTAAATGACGAATATTCATTTCAGAAATGATAATCTTCATCATAATCTTAATTATAAATACTTAAATATAAATCTAAATAATATTACGGAGTACGAATAAAAAAAATACGGAAATGGAAAATTGGAAGAAAGCGTTTTAGTTGAAAGTTTACGAAAGAAGAAATTATTATGCGGGAAAATGTTGCTCTCGTCGGTAAGAGAGCAAACGACAGGGCATGTATCTCTATCGTAATGCACATAAAAAACAGCAGCACACTCTCGCAATGCGTACAAAAAATAGCTCATTTATTTATAATTACCCTGCGCAAATAGTACGCCCGTATGACCTGCGAATTATTCTATACAATATGTGGCGCGGTGACTTTGCAAATTTAGACGGCGTAAAAAGGAGCTCTCGCAGTGTATTGAACTCGTTCGTCGGAATATTCCGAGCGGTGGTTAATTTCCCCTTTCACTCCCGACCGCGTATTGAGACGGTCCTTCCCAACCACAGTTGCGACACTTTCCATTAAAAAAGGCATCGAAAATTAGAGAGCGCTTTTCTATCGGACGCATTCGCAATAAGAAGTTGAGGAGCGATTTAAAATGGTGCACGATTTTAATGGAATTCGTCCTTAGTCTTCCGGCGCAGAAAAGTGCTTTCGCTGCGGATCGTTGCTTTCCCGGAAATTAATCATTATACGAGGCAGGAGTAGCTATCGAGCTAGTCATTCTCGCCTCCTATTATATCCGTCTCATTGTAGTATAATTCATTCTGATACAGTGGTGCCCTTTCAATCAAGGTCCTTCTTGTTGTCGATCTACTCTCAGTTCAGATGTTTACCCAAAAAGACGGCGAAGTTGACAGTTCAAAGCTTTTGCTTCAGCTCCTTTTAACGAGGTCAGGCTCCTTTCCATTCTTCCTAGTTCGATTTGGTAATGTAATTTGATGGAGAGAGCAATCCAGGCAACGTGGAAGAAATGCGCTCCACTTAAAACTTATTGTCGATTTTTGTGGACTAATGAAACTTGAAATCATGTCGAATTTCGATGGTATTACCGAAAGTAAAAGGATGTCGAAATTTTCATCTAATTTCTTTATTATTAGATCGCCGATAACTGAGCTATTAATTACTGTATAGTAAAGAATAGTACTGGAGCAGTAAGTGTCACAAGCAGCCATTCCCTCACCCCTTTGAGTCAGTTAAGTCAATTGGGGACCGTAAGTGGTACCTCACTTAGCAAAAACGCGCTTTGAATCTTTCGTATTATCTCCAGATTCACCTTTAATATGTGAATATCTGGACGTGATGGACGTGATGGATGGACGTGATGTGAATGATATTCTTACTCAGAACCTACGGGCGGTAGGGGTTCACCGCACCCGAGCGGCGGCATCTAAAGGGAGGTGACTGAAGCGTAGCCAGCGTAGCAGTACTATTACGTCAACATTATTTGTTGTTTTCTGTGCGATGGACACGAATTATCTGGGAAAGACTATAATGCGAAATTAAAAATTGGGAAACACTTAGAGGAAAGAATCACGGATAATTCAAGAAAGGAATATTTGTGCGGTGGATTTAGTCGAAGTTATTTATGTTGCAATACAATATTTATTAGAAACTTTCATGCTTAGTAGTGAAAATATATTTCATTAAAATCATATAATTTTAAGTTATGCGCATTGCGATGATAATTACTCGAAACTAATGCGAACTATTGACGATTTACTATTTCTTAAGCTGACATTGGACTGTGTCAGCATACAGAATATGCATAATTAATTGTTACTTATGTTTTGCGACCAAGATAAGCTGGGGAACGAAGTCATAAAACACTGCTTTTTCAAAGTCTGTCAAATAATTTTTACTCGCAAATCAGGAAATGTGTGGTTTGGTCTTTAAGTGGCGGCAGATAGGCAGGGCGTGGCTCTGTTCCAACTATTCACTATTTACTCTTTGGCGGCTTTACTATACTATACTATTTTAATCCGTAAATATGTTGATAAAAAGAAATGAAAAATATTTGTTTTGAATTATTTTTCTTGGCAATGTCTAAAAACTAAACCAAAATCGTAGTAAAACTACAAAAAAATATTGTAAGGCACTTTTCTATGAAACTCTTAAGATTATGGATGTAAAACTATTACAAAGTGTTACATTTTCACTTAAACTTTTCAAACTGATTCCATCTTATGAATCTTTTCTATTTTCTTTATTCAGGTACGTTTTCTCCACTCCTCAATACTTTATCATCTTACGAACCTTATGAACCTTGCTTGTGCACACGTCTTAAGTGTGGTGATGAGTAAGTGCCCTCATATATTGTTACAATTGTTATCAATCTACTCTTAAGCAGTTTCGTCAGGTAGTAATTTTCTGGGAAGCGTCATATTCCGCGGTTGTCGTATATCTCTTTGAAATTCTACCTGGAAAACCAACTAAGAAAGAAAAGGTACGTGAACAGGCGATGCAAATGACGTGAAATGACAAATATTGCGATTATCTCCCTTTGTTGATGCCGCAAATTTCAATGGAGGCTGTTTGTGTCCCATCAAGAATATATATGAACGAATCATTCCCAAGTGCAAAGGGGAATGTTTGTCTTCTCATGTCGTATGCTTGATTCATGACCACATTTTTGATCAGATAACTAAATGCTCACACGGAATGTTTATTCGCAATCGATCCCAAAATTGCTCACGTTTGATGGTTTGATCTACCATTGGTTCTTGAAAAAATCGACCTCAATTTAAGCATTTGTTCGCATAAAAGTCAGTTATTCAACTTATGTAACTCAGAGTTATATTTGACAACACTTTATTTAAGGTCTCATTCATTGAGTTTTCAAAAACGTTCTTCTTCAATTTTTTGGTTTCTACTTCTCCGTTTGAGGATACGCTTTCACTTGCTATCGCATTCTATTGAAAAATTTCTTAGATGCATTCTTAAATAACATTTTATTTGACTTAAACCAATAGATTTAAGGGTATTCGCTTCGAGGTATCAAAAAAAGTGTTGTTTACACTTGTATTATGAAAAGTTTGGGGATTTGCAAAACCTCGGATAGCCATGTGGGTATCACGTTTGACTTCAGTGAAAGTGGTTACGGGTTCGATTCCCGATGGGGGCTCACGTTCAAAAATACCTTAGCTCTCGAAGCACTTTTAAAATATCTACTAGGTACTAATTTGTAGGGCTATGCAGTTAAGTATGTTCTATACTTGCTGTGGAGTATGCGGAAGAGCTTAATTTTGTCGAAACAAATTGTATAGGCACAAAATTCTCCATAATTGAGCTTTATCAAAATTTTTTGTGATAATATTTCTTTATTGGAAGCCAGTCAGTTTCTTCCCAATATTTTTGCGTATAATTTATAATGCGATGTTGTTAAATTTCTCGGCACTGAACTTCGCCTAAAGTAGATTACCGAAAGTTCAGCATGATTATGTCATTCTCCTCCGAGTAGTATCAGTACGGTATTAATAGGAAGGATTGTTAATTGCAAATGGATTGATAATTAGAGCCGTGAAATGAAATCACTGGATATTCTGCTTATTATTTTGATGCGGGAGTGAAAATTCGTTTAAGGTTGTTGGTAGTCATATCTTCAGATGAGTTTTTTTTGCGTTTTATTTTACTCGTTTGTTGTTTGGTGTACATCGTAAAAGTTTAAAAACTTCAATATCACTATACTATAGAAAATATTTCTTGGATAGCAAAAATAAAAACATGCTCTATGTTACACAAGAGAAGAATTTAGGTTGCAGAAATGAATAAGATACAAGAAATTTGTTTTGGTAACATTTAAAGTAGGAGTGTATTGTAGCAAGAAATAAATGCAATCAGAAGATAAATTCTTGAGGTAAAAAAATTGACATAAGAAGTAACATTTTGATGAAGAAATGCCACGTCATCGTTACTTAATATGGAGAGCTATCCAACGAAAAAATGGTACCACAGTGGAATGATCAGACATTCTGCGATCGCTTGCATATTGTTTTGTGACAAAGTTTAGCATTTCTATTGCTTGTTATGCCCTTCAAAAAGGCGAAGGACATAACAAGAGGCGAAAAATCAAGGCAGTGAGCCACAATCCCTTACTAACGCAATTTAACTTATTAGGAAATGAGATTTGCATTACTACTGAAACACCGAGATCATTCGGTAGAAAAAAATTAACGAAATCCTCAAACTATGAATATAAAAACGACCATAAACTAGCTATAGAGAAGAAAGGAGCAATGAGAATGTCAGAATCAGACATTAGTTTTGGTTTTAAAAGACTACTGTGAAATTGTTTTGGTTCTAACGTGATTAGATGGACTGAAAGTTTGTAACATTTCATGGAACGATATACACGGTTATTAGTTTATTTCTAAAGCAAGGAAGGAAGCACTTTTCTCTATAATAATACATAATTTATTATTATTATGTTATTACGTAAGAGCTAAAATTATCCGCAAAAGTCACGATCGAAAAAAATACGATATGACAAAGAAGGCATTTTGTTTGAAATCATCGGTTCTGAATATATCAATATATCCATACTAAAATCAATATTAAAATTAGCACTTCGTTTTTTTGCTAGTTATGTCGTACATTCAATGTCGTCGTTTTCCTCATTAATTTGCACGTTGAGAGTCAGATAAAAAAAAATGTTTTGACTATATAAATTGACAGAACTATCGCTGAATAGATTTCGAATACAGGCTCTGAAAGTATAAAATAATTTTGCGTTACATCAAAGGTCATAATGGAGGCAGTTACCTTGTAACTTAAAGCTGAGGAAATGGTTTAGCTCCGTTATGTATCTATCTAAGTAAGATGATATTTCTTTAGAGAGTATTACTTGGATAGTTCGAAACCAAGTACAAGTTTTTTACTTCCATACCTACCATGTGCAAGTATGCGAGCGCAGTTTAGACCAGCATTAAGAATATATTTGTATTTATGAAATATTTCACTTTTACTTCTTTTTTAGATTTAAGAAATCTTTTTGAAAATGATTGTTAGAATTTTTTTATTGAGAAGACAGACGAGCGGCTTACAGGTAATCAAGAAGTAGATAACGAGACTTTGATAACAAATGATAATATAATATGATAACATGCTAATAATATTCTAGCAATTTCTCTCAGGATTACTGCCACGAAGAGGAATTACTTGAAAACCTAGGGCCTTATTCGTGTTTGTGGAATTTTTGTATGATATCACAGAGAAAATGTTTTAGAAGACCTAAGACATTGATTATATTATCGGAACGGTGGGCCCATCCCTTTATCTCATGGAGGAGGATTTTCCCTTTCATTTTCTCCCCAATTCGTTTTGTAATTTTGATAAATACCAGGATCTTCAATTTCAGATCAGGTACAACTGTGTTCAAACTAAGTTTATTCAACTGCAAGAATGGATATTTACAAAATACTATTTTAAGTACATAATTTCGAACATTAAAATGCTGAACATTATTAGGATTACATTATTATCGAGTGAAATAACTGAAAATTTATCAAATAAAAACTGATTCATATCCCTTCTTGAAGAAACTGCAAAAGTAAAATAATTATTAGTATAACCCTGGTACGACGATTGCGTTTTATAAATATAAAACTACATATTGAATGAAAGAATAATTAGTAATTTCCACAGCAGGTTTTTATTCGACTAGTTTAGTTAAACGAGTTGACATATTCAGGTCCTGAACAGAAACTAATCGAATTAGTCAAATAAAACCCTGCGTTGGAAATTATTAACATATGTATTCTTTCTTTCAATATGGGTGTTGAGTTCCATATAGTTACGCTTAAACATATAATTTTAATATAAAGCTAGACTATTAGCTGAGATATCTGGTTAGGACAATAGTTGACACTAACCAGATATTTCGTTACTGTAGTTAGTAAGGATTGAGATATGGAGCAAAATCAAATATCGTCGAAATAATTTTCTCTGAATGGAAAGTTTCAAACCTTGATGCTTAATTTTAGAAGGTTTTTCCCTGGTTAAAAAATAATTTCCTCAGTCGCTTGCTGTTTTCTGAACTTGTGACCTTCGTACGCGTGTCTGCTTCGTGGATCCATATCCTTCGTTTTTTGTGCAGCCATTTTGAAAACCGTTAAGAAACTCCTATTGTGAATATAATCCTCTCCGTTATGCCCGCATGCGAAATAACTTCATGAATAAGCTCTCCATTTTTGCAACATCTAGCAAGGAGAGACATCACGTAATAAAATTATGCAACCGCTAATTGAGCTGCTCTCTCTTGTTGAAGTAGGATATCGCGACATCTCCAAGGAGCATATGAAAATCTAGTAAAATATCAGAGCGTGGAATTGCAGCGCAGTTTTACGGAAAAATCAGAATTTCTCTCCTCATTCTTTTTCTATGAGGGATTTCTCTAAATCACTACCATGATTCCTTCAAACAGTTTCCTATCAAGACTAAGGAAACTTAACGGAGTTACTTCGTGCAAAGCCATATCAAATAAGAGAAAGAAAACTTCTTGGCATCTTCAGTTGATCTGAACCTGAAGATGATAAGACCTTTAGCGAAACCGGTCATGTATAAAAAACCGTGTGGAAAATTAATACATTTTCTTTTTCTTCTATGATTAGATATGTTAAGTTGTTTATGGAAAGAATCAGTGTGAAATTTTTACAAATTGATGAACGTCACATGCTCAGTATTTTCTTTCTGAGATTGATGTTTGTAAAAAAAAACTCTTCCCTCGCATTTGCAATAAAATATCGACAGTATGGATATTTCTGGTATAATGGAAGCCCTGTATGTATTTTTTCCTGTGGCAGTTCCAGGACAACTCTCTTAGATATTTTGAATGTCTCAATGCATAATGATTGAATGAAATAATGTTTTTAAAACCATGAAACTCAGTTTATAAGTTGAAATGTACATTTTGTGCTTTTTTCACATAAACGCTTGCTCGTGAGACTTGGCGCAATTTCCGAACAAAGCGATTTCACTCATTATTCTTTTCCGAGGATATTCTTTCAATTTTTGTTCTTTATTCTTCTGGAGACCTTTACCATTGGTAGATGAATCAAGCTTAGAGCAGTTTCTATTAATGACCGGCAAAGAACACAAAGAGAATAGCAAAATCGTTAAATTTCAATGCATTTACTCCCTTCCGTTATTTTGCTAATCCTCTGATAAATGCGCTAATATTTTAGTGAATTCTGTACTGGAGAGTGACTGCGTGGATTGGTATGTTTTAGATAAGGAAGACACTACACATCCTGGGTGTCCTCTCCTCGACATGGTCTTAAGACGTTTGTCGTTACGCAAAAAGAGAAATGCCCTTGAACTAGTCTCGTTTGTGTCCCTTATTCTTATCTTAGACTTGACAGGAAAGTGGTCACTTAAACTTAACCTCTGATGAAGTCTTGATTACTTACTTTACTTGGGTAGTGCTTCTTTCTTTCACGTCTGAGAATATTTTATAAAAGTAAGGAACAGGTTCTCTTTGCTGAATAAGTATCCTTCATTACTTATACCTCCTTTCATTATTATCATGCCTTGCAAAAACACAGTGTATTCTTTCTGAAGGAATATCACAATGACTTGCAAGTCTTATGTTACTCGAGGTGAAATTGTAAACGATTTTTAATGTAAACTAAAAACTACACGGAGGTCGACGTGAAAAATGTTAATTTACAATTTTAGTAATATTAAATTCTAGAAATATAGTACAATATCCCGACAAAATATTTGCACTTTGGAATATAGAGTAGGTGACATGTATGTTAATAAACAGCAGATTTTTATCTTACAATATAAAAATCCTTGGTAGGTGTTAAATATACCAATTACTATTTAATTATAAGAAAATCAAAGTATTTTGCAAAATTATTAATTTAATTATTTTGTATTCATTACATTTGTAATCATGGTAAGCTGATTTTTTTGTAATAGATATACGGCTCTGAAAAGCCCAGTAAATTTCTTCTCCTCAATACTAATCTTCTCTCGACAAAATATTCATCGAAACACATCAAGAAACGCATCAGAGTTTCCGGAAGTGTTATCATTAATTATCCTCATCATCGATGGATATAGCTTCCAGGATTGTTTTTTTTTAATCTCTCCGAACCATTTTATTTCCTACGAATCGCTTCATTGCAGACGAACCTTCATAATTCCAAACTTTACCATTTAAGATCACCCGTTTCTCTTGATTTAACGTATATCTTCTGTTACGAATCATCCCTCCAGTCTCAAGTCCAATGCTGTCTTCAGCAGCCCATTGTTCCTAAATGTGTGCTCGATCGATTTTTCTTGTCTTTCGCCAAATTTCTCATTAGACTTTTATCCCATTATTTGTTTGTCGAAGGACTTATTTAGTTTTTACCCGAATTATTTTTGTCTTTACATTTTCTCACTGCTTCTCCGTGGCATCAAATGTATTTGGCTAATAATCTTTTCTTTTTTCCGGCTGCTGTAATCCAGGTCTAACGAACGAGGGCTAGTGTTGAGGTTGAGGAGCTCGATTACCTTAAAAATGGTGGAACTCAAGTCCCAGCTACGTTATTTTACATGCTGGCATTTTTAGGGTATTGAATACCACGGGCTGCTGCCGTAAAAATGAATGCCGGAGGTAAAACTCTGGTTATAAGCGTAGCGCCCTATTATCCTCACATCGTACCGTTATGCTCAAATTTTAGCGATCTTAACCTTATATATCTGGAGTCTGATGCTGTATGGAGCGGAGACTTGGACTTTGCGGAAGGTTGAGATAAAAAAAATAGAGGCCTTTGAAATGTGGATCTGGAGGAAGATGGAAGGGATCAAATGGGAAGATAGAGTGAAAAATGAGGAAGTGCTAAAAAGGTGTGGAGAAGAAAGACAACTGGTTGGGATAATTAAGAAAAGGAAGAAGAATTGGCTCGGTCATTGTATGAGGAATGAGTGTTTAATGAAGACTGTAATGGAGGGCACGATAAAAGGGAAAAGAGGACGAGGAAGGAAGAGACATACAATGTTAGATATAATTAAGATTAAAGGGAAATATAGTGAAACCAAAAGATTAGCAGAAGACAGGGAAGTATGGAGGTTACCATGAGAGAACCTGCCAGAAGGCAGAAGAACCAATGATGATGATTAACCTTATAACTGCCAAGGTACTGGTACGCTACAAAAAGAAGGCAATTATTACAATTCCATTATTGAAGCTTAATTTTCTCGCTGTTTGATAAGTGCGGGTCCTAAAAGTAAGGAAATGTATTTTCATAAGTTAGCATAGGTCGTGCATTGTTATAGTGAATAATTTGTATATTTATAATTTGCATGTATTTTTTATAAAACGTCTCAGTTCCTGTATCCACCGATGAATTTGCGCAAGAATACTTCGATAGGAACACTTTTCGTGTTCGGTTTAAAAAAACACGCAAGCTTCTTTCAGTATACTCTTACATGAAGGTTTAAAGGCAATTGAAATAGAGCATCTTTGTTAGTAACTGATTTTTGGAGTATTAAATCAGGGTATGAAGAATGGGCGGCGAGTAAACCACCTCAGGTGCCTCTCCCGGGCGATGTCACGTCGAATTTAAGGTCTAGTTTTATGCTATTCGATGTTTCAGTTTTAAAAAGTCGTGAATTTCAGTGATAAAACGCATTACTCTTTCTTTTCTACCTATTTCGAATCAAACAACTTGCAAATAAAATGAATGGCGCGGTATGATATCTCGCCTCAGAGGACAAATGGAATCGGCTCGTACTGTTCAACAGGTCTTTTTATAATAATAAGGTCTTTATTAAAGGCGAGATTGAGACTGAAAAGTCTCTTCTTCCATCTAACCTTGAGTCAATGATTTTATGTACATGAAGACTTGTGTGTAGGTGAAAAGAACATTAAAGGGAATCGGCTCATTAAAATACGAGTGGCTAATCTTAGGCACGCTATTATATTGTGCTCTTAAAATATACTTTTAACATCCACCTTAGGGCCAGGTTTTAATATATTTGAGTTAAAGTGAAGATTATAGTAATATAGTTGGTACCTGTAAATACCAACGATCTATGACATAGCTATTCGTTATATTCCCTGTTTAATTTATAAAATAATGCATATCTCTCTCTCGGTTAATCGTTAAATAATTTTTTAGGGTGATTTTCATTTATAATTATTTTTTATGTATGTACTTGTGTTTCTGATATTTTTTATTTTGAACAACTGATAGTGAATTCACCAGCTTGTGCTGGTTTTTCACAAATCCCTTCTTTGTGTGTGTTGTCTTTAATAAAATAAATGTATTTAAGTTCGATGCATTAGCATGGAGATTAACTATTTACCTTCACTCTAACTCTAACAAACCATTATGATACCGGGCTCTAAGGCAAACTTTACTTAAAGTCTACTTTAAAGGTACATTCTAATACCGGAGCTTTGAGAGTTAAAATTTTCGAAGGATTTGAATGTACGAAGGGTTTTATTGAAGCCTACGAAACTTTATGGTCTATATCCAGAATTTTATTCTCTACCCCCTTTAAAGTGTTTACCTCAGGGTCGCAGTTAACGATGATTAATGATCGTTCATGTAATTTTGTCTCTTTTTAGAAGACGTCCGTCATTTTTAAAATTCACTTTCACATTTGAGATATTTTTCAACATCGGTACGCGTTCAGTCTCTGGAACTATCTTCTAATAATCTATATGATGTTCGTATTAGCGATTTCTGAGGAGGACGTTTTCAAACAATAATTCGCAAGCGCCTTACTTGCGATATTATTTAATTAACGACTTATTTGATAGATGTGGAGATAACTTTGTCCTTGCGGTGGGCTTAATAAAAAGTTATACGGTGTTTTGAAGGAAAGGAAAGCGATTCCGTGGGTCCTTTAGTCGCGCCTTTCAATTTTTTTACTCCGTCGCTCTCGTTTTGCTCGGGCGACTGTTCCGCCAGCCTCTGCTCCTTGCTCTGTTTTGGGAGATAAAAAGTAAATCACTCCGTTGGACCAAGATAAAGCATCTATGGTTTCCCTCTAGCCACGCCTCTTTTAAAGGGCGAATTTGGGAATTTCTCCGAGAACCGCTAACGCTCACCCAACCGTGGTGGTATTTGGAGAAAGATTCTTAACCCTTAAGCCACCGAGACGTTTAGGATTTTTTATTACCTAACTCACCGCTCCAGTTCAAAAAATGCCAGAAACTGCCTTGGACGAAATTAAGCTCGAAAGTGATTCTTTTATTTTCCGAGACTTGTCATATACACATCAGGTTTACTGATAAGGTCATTATACCAACTGTTTGTACCCTCGACACCTCTACAATTCAATGGGAGTATAAGAAATTTACTTTTCTCATTGAGGTGTGCGCCTTAAAACGCAAGATATCTTTGTGAGAATCGCTCGAAGGGTTACTTTGTGAGTTGGCTGCCTCTACGAAGACCTCTTGCGGTGGTTAGTGCTTATATGGAGACGCCACTTGCATTGCTCACAAAGCATTCCTAAAAACTTCGTGGAAGAGACGCAAAATGGTAGTTTAGTGGTTGTATTACCTGCCAGAAAAGTGTGAGAGCTAGGTTCGAGGTCTATGTCTCTATTTTTCATATCTGTTTACCTCCACAAATAACAACAAGAAGCTTTCGAGAGATGGTTAGACGAATAGGGTAGATGAGGGTATTGTTATGTGTTTTAGTAAGATTATTGTTTGGGAACTATACCAATAAACAAACTACCTACTAGTTTGCTGTTGTTTGTTTATAGGCAGCTTCCACTTGCTTTCCTCACAAAGCTACTATGCTATGAGTTGGAAAATATTCAAGTTTTATTAGCGCAATATCAGTAGTAATAACGCATTTCATTGCAATCAATAGGAGTTAACTTGTACTTCGTATTTTCCTCTAAATTTTTAATGGCCGTCCGGTTTCAGGCTTGCAGACATCATTAGGTACAGCACAGGAAATACTGAGAGAATTACACACATTTTTAATGGTAGAGTTAAGAATGGAGAGGAGCTGATGAGGGTTATGTCATTACACAGATCTGACGGTGCCGCCACAATTTTTACTATTAGATTCGAGCAAAATTAGCTTTTTCCTCCCACTTCCTACGGAGAATCCTCAGACCAAATGAGCTGGTATGCTCGCGCTGCAGGAGACGATTAGCGAAAACGGAGGAAGAATTCCCTTACCATTGGTACTGTCGGTGATCCTGTCCATTTACCTTAAAGGATCGGCCGGTTTGGCTCGTGTAGCATCCCGCGCAAACCTCGTATTTTAGGATGTACACTCCTGGAAGGTCACAAAGGTCTTTTTTATCTTTAACCGGCGAAGTTTCCCTCGTGAGATTACTGGTGGTACAGAATTTAACTTTGAGATTCGGAGGATTCAACACATTTCCTTGCATTCCTAGCTCTCTAGTCTCATTGCTTTTGATATCATGGAAGCCACGAGTGAGGCAGTGACAAAAGTAAAAGTACCAAAAATCAAAGAAAAATTTCCATTCCTCAATATACCGTTTTAGGAACCTGTAACATGTAACGTGTAACATATATTCCCTTTGGGTTAACCGGATAGAAAGGAGATTATGTTAGTATAATTTGGTTTATTTCCCGAGCAGGCCTTAGATATCGATCTTTTTTATAAAAAATAAATAAATGAAGTATGTATCATATAACCTAAGTATACAGTGGTACCACGACTTGCAATCAACCATAATACGAACTTACCGACTTGCGAACGTTATCCTTCCTCCATTTTGATCTCCATATACGTATATAATTTCGAAATACGATAAAAAAAGAGGAAAGATGTAATGGAAAACTGGGTTTGAAGATACTAACTTCGGATATGAACCAATTAAGTTCTTGAGTCGAGGTGCCAAATTCCATAGAAATAATAGAATGGTTATCTGTGATCCGGTATTAAGGTTTTTGATAGTAATCGATTAAACTGCAACATAGACTTAAGAACACCTTTTAGAGCAATAAATATGATTTCATAAATAAGTGATGATCAATGAAATCTTGCGCTATTTATTATTTTAGCAACCCAATCATTTTATTTATATTAGAATTGAATACATCGAGAATGAATTGTATTTTTTTGAAGTAGATAAATTCTTTTCTGTTATCTTTTGAATTATTATAAACCCAGCCCTTCATCTGCATCATCTTCAAAAATACCTTCGAGGTTTTACATTATCCGTCATGGATATTTTTACTCTAGACGTTAATAATTTCTCTCGATGTTAAAGAAAGAAGTTATCAAAATCGCACTTAATCGTAACACCTTTAAAGAAGTACCTCGTTCAGAAAGGCCTTATTTTCACCAATCAATTTTGGTAAAAAGCTTTCTCTTACGAAATAGTTTCCCTTGTAGGATTCTTATTTTATTTTGTTCTCATGTACTCTAATTAAATCTAACTCCCTGCCACACGCCGAAAGGTGGCTTGTAGGATATTTATGTAGATGTAAATAAAATTTCATTTTATAGTAATTATATATATGCTTTGGTCAATTCTTTTCTAAGATTTTTCCTAATTTTGAAAAGTTAAAGAGCTATTATTAGAAGATCATGTTATAAATAGCGCTGGAAACCGAATATTTACTCTATGACTCACGATTTTTTTCATTTTTACCTACCAAAGAAAATGTTTTTAGATACTAATTATCCCAAACAATTCATTATCATTAAGCAAATGGAGAAAATGCTGCCAGATCAACATCAAAGGAGCCGAAAATTAATCTTTGAAATTGCAGAAATGCTTTCGCTTCATAGAAATCGAGCGTAGCAATCACGGAGAAAATATAAATGGGAAAAAAGTGAGACGTTGGAAAAATAGGAAAATCGTAACATTTCGTACGTTTCGTCGGCATTAGAGAAAGCGTGCAGTGAATTAATTCCACAGAATGTAAGGCGCACGCGCTGTCACTGTCGGAATGCTTTCAATTCAGATGAAGTGAAACGCGATCTTGAGGATGAATTCAAAGAAAGGTAGCAATTGAATGGCATTCTTCTCTATTTCGAGGATTAATCGTTCCAGTAGACCCATGTTTCTATGCATTTATGTATAGGATAATTGACATTCGGATACCGCAATGCTTATATGAGAAAAAGTTGACACTTCCCATCGTGTATGCAATAAGAAAGCGCTTCGATGAATAACTGAAAATTGCTATTTAATCAAATTATAATTTTGTTTCGGCCATCGTATTTTTATTATCTTGCTGTATTATTTCAACTCGATGCATTTCATTCTATGCTTTTCTCCAATCTTATACTAGTAAACATATCTTTATTTTCTTTGTGAGGGGTTTTCAAATTCGTCACAGAGATGTCTTCTTTTATTGCTCATTTAAATTAAATGACATTTCACGTAAGAGCCCCTTGAGATCAAAATAATTTTTCTATTGGTTGGTTAAAATAAGAATCGCATTTAAATTCTGGCATGAGAATAATTCTAGAATTTTCTATGGTATGTGTAATATGGATTGCAAAATCGTGAAATGGTTAGAATTTTTATGACTACTTTGAAATGATTGTATTCAATATATATTCATGTTCAGCCTTAGTGGTCATTTTAGGAGGATAGCAACTATAATGCAAATAAGCATGGAATTTTCTTTCCCTGAATTACTCCGACAGTGAGTATTGCTATTATTGCATCGAACTATTTATAATGAGAAATGTATTACCACACGAATTTCAACAATATTTTTTTCTACTTGATTAGACAAATGCATTCATGTACATTTTATAATTCGTTTTGAAATCGGGTTAAGCTCCAAAAGAATCCATTGAAATCAAATCCAGGGCTGCGAGGTGGAACCCCAAAACACTAATCTTATAAAGGATAATTGATTACCTATAATATATGAAGCCTTGTAGATTGAGAGAATTCTCTTATTACAGTTTCTACCGATGAAATTTTAAATTTGTAGTTACAAGGACATACTAGTGGTATTTTATCATTAAATGAACAAAAAAGCAAGGGGTGTTTGTAATGAAAAATAGTAAGGAAAGCTAAAGTAATGAGGTTTACTAAAGCAAAGTAAGCTAAGTTAACGATGAGGGTAGACGAGTAAGACCTAGAATAGGTGAATAAATTCCCTTACTTTGGTAGAGTTCTTTCTTTGGACGGTAGGTGCGGTTCGCTGAGGGAGAGATGAGGTTCGAAAAAGATTACGAAAGAAAGTGATGACTAGAGGTCTCGATAAAGGAATAAAGAAAGGATTCGTAAAATCCTTAGAGTGGAGTGTACAGATCTATAGCTTTGAAGCGTTGGCCTTAAGAAAGGGGACATTAAAAGATTGAAGCTCTTGGAGGTGTGGGTGTGACGTAGCATGGAAAAAGTATGTCTGATCGATAGAAAAATAAACATGGAGGTGCTAAAGATAGTTGGGAAAAAGAGAGTTTCAATGGAAATAATCAAGTGTCGGGGAATATGGGTGGGTCAAATATTGACAGGAAAGTTATCACTGGAGAATTGGACTGGAGAGAGAGAGAAGACAAGGGAAAAGACAAAACCAAAGATGTTATATGATATAAGGACTAGGAGCAAACCATGAATCGAAAGAAATTGCATTTAATTGGGAATATTTAGGAACATGAATCTACGGAAACGAAGAACATTTTTGTATGTATCATGAAACTCTTATTTCTAAATTCCTATGACGAGGATCCTGTAACCTATTAATCCAGCAACATTGTTTCATAAGTGCATTCATAAAAACTGCGCCGAGAGCTGTTTTTCTTTCTTAATCTCTTAGCAGAACGATTAATGGACAGATTTGTTGTTTTGCTGAAAAAGAGTCAAGAGTCAATTATTCAGATTCATGCATTCAAGTCGATCCCTAAGTCACGAGCAGCTTTCACTTGCGCCCTGAATGCATTGAGTCACATTATTGCAACTACAGAGCTGCCATGAGAAAATAGCGTTCGTTTTCTTATGATTTAATTGACGGCAACCGAAGTGAAATTTAGGCTCCAGCATTTAATGCCTTAATTTAATCGTTCAAATATGTTCCAATATTGCTTCGATATTCTCGCTCATAAATGGAGCATTTTTAGATATGTTTACTGTTCCTTTTATTGCCAATTATAAACCACATCCATTGCGATAGAGTTTTTCTTTGTTGTTATACGTCCTTGCTCTGTATTTTGTTGATTTCGTATCAGCATTGGTCCTTAAAAGGATAAAGTATCGTCGATAAAATGTCGAAATGTTATGTTTACTTGTTATTTATCAGGGAGGTATATGAAATAGATGCAATGGATATAAATCTTTTCTATGGAAAGTCATGCAACGGTAAATGAGAACCTTTCGGAGAAAATTGGCTATAATTATGTAAACTCGATAACTAGTGATAAATAAAATGCTAACAATAGTTTTGAAGGATAATGTATCCATATATTGGTTAGTCAAGCACTGAAAAGGGAGGCTGATCACTAAGGAAGCAGTAATCAGTAATAGGGTGCCATGTTTATACCATATAAGTTTGATACTCTTTATTTGCAATAATACAATGTAGTTCCAAAGGTAAATCCGACGTATGCGCGTACGTACTTGGTAAGGAATTTTGGATAAGGATTCACTGTACGTATTAGGTAGACGATCTAAAAATGACGCTCATACCTCAAATTTAATTCCTGTACGTTTTCTTTCTTCACTCTTACATTTAAGCTGAAGCGCCTTCCTCTTTCTTTTGGGTATGGTTTTCTGAATGTACATACACCACGTTAGATTCCAAAGACAATCGAAATCTTACAGTGCCCTCTACTCGCCCTTTTCATGAAATTGAATACGTCGCAACCTACTTCAATTTGTTATGAATGATACGATACGTCTTTAAAAAATGCATTGAAAACCACTCATTTCATTTACAATCGGATGCTACAGAAATAAATTACAATCCTTTGGTAGTCTCTTCGAAGTCTATCTTCTTTGAGTGCGCGCTTTCGAACCGGTACATCCACCTGCACATCAGAACTTACTTTCTTCCGCCCCTGTTTCTTATGCGCTCCACCTGCGGAAAGATTGGATCTAGTCTCTCGTTGGAATCCGGAAATACTCTCCTCTACGGAGAAGTTACAGCGGGAGAGATTTTCCCTAGTTCACGGCGCCACACATTTCCCTCGCGCCCTTCCCTTGAAAAATCTTTCCGTTTCGTGCCCAATTGAATCTCACGCTCGATGCGATCGCTGCCTTGACTTTGATTTCTAAAGAGGGCTTTTGTTTTGGCGGAGAAAGCGATCACTCGGAGAGATTTAGGATGGGGTGCGAGGAAGACGTCGAACTGAATGATGTACGCTCAATGGATCGGAAATTATGAAGCAATATATCTTCGCGCTTAGGCCACGGAAGAGGGATTTCCGTAGGGGAAGAATTTGGGAATGTAGGAAATTTGTTTCCCTTGTGGAGGTTAAGGATAAAAGAAGCGGAGTTGGTATAGATGGAAGCATTTACAATGTATAAAATATGATGTCCCTCTTTTGCTGCAAGGCAGAGGGTGCGAGTGGTAGTCATAGATGCCAATCTATTTTTGAAATATCGCTATATGCACCCTGAAACGTAGCTTAAAGTCGCTATAGTCCTTGAAAATATTCTTAAAAACCAATTAAAAAATAATATATTTTTTGTGGAATGACTTTGTAGTAGTTCTCCGTAAGGCAAAGAGTGAAAAAAATGCAAATTTTTATTCTTTACGATAAAACAGCTTAAATTCGCTCATATAAATGGAGTACCATTTCAAGAATTTAAACGTTTTTATTCATAGTACGACTATTATGTCTTTTATCAAACAAAGGTAATACCATTTAAGTTTAAAAAATTCAAGTATATTGTGGTAAGAGTAGGGGGTTGGTGTTATTGAACATTTTACGAGATACGCTAAAATAGAAAAGAGATCGCTAAAAGAGGATGAAATCCGCTAGATTGGCAACTATGATCGTAGTTTCCTCTAAATTTTTTCATCTTGAACGTTTGAAGATTGCTATGGGCGCTAAAAAGACGGATCTAAGGAAGGATGTGAGCTACTTTTTTTCGATAGGAAAAAAAGGCAAAGTGAACAATTTAAGTCGAAAATAGGCCTGACAACATGCCTAATCACAAAAAGCAATACAATGAGGAGCTGATGACTTTTTAAATTTTCTCAAAAATATTGGGCGCTTGAAAAATCGGTGGGGCGTCTTTTAAAAAGGCCGGTCAAGCACCCCGCCTAAAAGGAATTCTAGTGTTGAAACCTGTAGACACTTTCCCGGTTACCATCGCGTATCGTTCGCTGAAATAAGAAATATTCGAGGAACATAGTTCGTAGTAGAAGGACCCTATTCTCAGAAAATAGAGGTTCAGGAAATAGTCTATTTTGTTCGGCGATAACACACGGTGATACTACTGTTAAATAAAAAATTGATGACGAAAGTGGTAGAAGATCTTATGAATTTTCCTCTGGAACTAAAGATGATAATTTATACTATATAAACAAAACGTAAGATCGTAGAGAGTATAGTCAAGAATGTGGGAACAAAAGTTAAAATAGGTTAAAGTGGCATAGCATGTATTACAGCCTCCATTCATTTAGTAACATGGTCATCAAACAATATGTCTCGGATATTTATAGACTTGAGTAAAGACTTAAGGACTTGAGACGACTAAAAGACAAGGGTAACATCAGCCATCTTGACATTCAGTAGGGCAAAGGAATATTATGTGAGCCATTGTAGTAAAAATTGCAGAAAAAAATGAGTTTTTCGTTTTGAAATAGCTAAACGAAAACATATATGATGCACAGACATGGGAAATGGAAATTAAAAGAAAAATATTACTTCAAGTTTTGGAAAAATTGGCGTTCGTAGGGAAAATTTTGGTGTCATCACTGAATAGGATTTAAAACCTAGTGCTTCGTCTTTGATTGTAATACCATAATTGTAATACGCTTGTGTTCACCACCTAATTGAAAACCGCGTCGGAATAAATTCTAATAAAATATTGTATTACTGTTGGCTACACTTGAATATACCAAATACAAATATAAACAGAAGATTTTATCATTTTGAAAGGAACATTGTTTTCTAACCTTCGGTAGCTTATCTATGCGTAGCATTACACGACATTTTGTCTTGCTTTCGGTAAATAAGTCCACTGCTGCCCTTGAAAAATATAGAGCAAAGATAATTCCCAGACAGTTTTAGGCCAAATTTATCTCGATAATGATATCAGCAAAGCGATAAACACCAAAATTCAATCTTAGCGACTACTTCCGCGTGATAAAATGAGCACAAGCTCTGTATATATATATACGTATATTGGAGTACAGACAAACCTGGATGAGCGCGAATTCAACAGAGACGCGCAATTTTTTCTTCCTCATGGAGGGTTTTCACTTATCCAATATCTCATCTATAATGCTTCAGGATTCCCTCCCTTGCAGAGGTTTCCGTTACTCAGATCAGAAACTACTCTCTTACGTAGAAAGATGTAAGAAACAGGGAAACAAGATAGGAATACACAGGAAATCAAGAAAAAAAAATGAATTATGTGACCTTGTTACCATTACGTAAAGGAATTCGACACTTCCATTTGTTTTTCTGTTATCGTATTTTGAAAATGTTTTTCAAACCTAAGAATCTTATCAAAATTGACCGATGCGTAGACAATTCAAAACACCTGTAGAGCATCTCCAGCGTATTCAAAGCTTCTTGCTTCTTAGAAGACGACTTTGCTTTTATCTTCAAATTCCCGTTTATCAGATCTTCTTCATCTTCTCTGATAATTTAGTTCTTGGTCCAAGTCTTGAGCTCACAATGCATCTCTCTCCAGTGTCAACACTCGCCAACTAATTTGTCTTAGTAAACAAGTGCAAACCTGATAAATAAACCCTTTCACGAAAACAAACTTACGAGTGACTTGCCAAAACACGCACAATTGTTGTATTTAAGACACTCGCTCTTAGGTAAGACAGGCGAGACCGTCTAACTTATTATTGAAGTTCGAGTGTGAAAAATATTTTTCTCTGGTGAAATTTTCTACTTTCTCACTTAAAGAGTTTTATAGAGGTGGAAATTACGCGTGTGGGTGATTAGACTCAGTGTAGTAGTAGTAATACTAGTATTCTTGAAAGTGCTTCGACAGTTTAGGTCATATCGCAAGTAGGCTCCCGCCGGGAATCGAATCCAGGACCGCTTTTATTGAAGCCGAACGCGTAGCCCACTTGGCTCTCTGGGAGCCTTTCACAGAGTTTCCTCTCTTGATCAGATCCTGCTTATCCAGGCTCGACTACGTAAGGTTTTCGAAGAGCAATATAATTCAATCATCGCATTTCTTTTCCGTTATAAAAGTAATAATTAAACTAATCATATAATAAGCAACATATATTGTTGGGCGTGCTCTCGTTATATCAAGGCACTACATTCAATTAAAAGTTATGCAAATGAAAATAAATAAACTCAATTATGTGCGAAAGGATAATATCGAAGAATAAAGAAAGGGGATTTCTTGGTTCACTTTCCGTTTCAAAGTTATACATTTTTGGGTAAATAATATCAGACCTTATAAATACAGTTAGTACTTTATTAATGGATCAATGTCTTTATCAGTCAACGACGTTTATTTATAACATTTATACTTTATTATACAGAATCCCACATAATGTTTCTAGATTATTTTCTTGCAGAAAAAATCATTCGAGTGATGGTCTTGGAAATAAGTTGAGGTCGTTGATTGGTTGTGGTCTAGAAGTGGGCAGAGATCACTAAGCTTGAAAAGTAATTTTATATTCCCTGAGGATTTTATTGTAGGTAGTAATGAGCTAAAGCGGACAGATTTCATCTAAGATACGAAATAGGCACCGATCGCCGCCGTCCTCTACCACCTGGGTATCGTAGCGGTCACCTGAAGGATATAAAGTACCGCTTAATTATTTTTATGGCAACATTTTGCAGGATTTATATTTTTTGCCAAACCTTTCTTTCCCTTAGCAAATAAAGAGGTATAGAGAGGTCAGCGTAGGTGCACTTTCCATTTCATCACTCATGGTTTTTCAATACTACGTTTAATTTTGTATGTCAGAGAGATCAGAGAATCGAGTGAAAGGGAAATAGACGTCTCATTCCGATACCAAAATAACAGTTAATTACTATTTCGAATGTTCCTTAGCGTTATCATGTTTTCGCAATGTTGTGAGAGAAAATATCACACCATTAAGTTTGAGATCTTAGAGTTGAGATCAAACCTTGAGATCTAAATCTATCAGTAATGTTTGGTGGTGGATATTTAGTAATTATTTTCGTATAATTTACTTTCCGCTAATTAGTTCTTCGTGAAATGTTGTTTGTGTAATGTTCTCCGTCTTGCGTAATTGCGTGATTGTCTTCTATTTTCAATGCGATCTAATAGGGTTTCTTAACTTTGTCTTTTTTCGACGTTTTCTGATAGTCCAAGCCAACTGTTTTAAGAATATATTTTATTGTTTCCTGCAATTCGGATTCGAATGTCATATATACAAATTGCTGATGTTTACTTTCGCATTTAAAGTTCACTTCCAATGATAACATAACATGTTTTCAAAAAATACATGATGAAATGACTAAATTAATTAATATTAAATCTTCGCATCAATTACTTTTTACCTTTTTAAAAATATGAGTCATAAATGTATTCCATTGCTTTATACTTTACGACGTGTTAATTCCGAATACTTTGATCAGTTCGGCATTGCGGAAATCTTGTTCATTTTCTCTATAACATATTAGTTACATTGGTAGATATTTGTTCCATCTATATTTAAAACATGAATGCCATTTCTCAGAGCTCTGGAATAAGGAACGAAGTCGTTGAAATAAAAATTTACAGACGATTTCAGCATAAACACAGCATTTTTTAATCAAATGGAGCCAACAATTTTGTATAGATGCTACTACTGTATCTATTAATTTAATAGGTTATAATAAGTTGTCCGGATTTTTATCACTCACAATGCCCTACCAACAGAACCTAACAAGTATTAGAATACTACCAGAGAAATTTAGAGAATCCGAAGTAGACAGGGGAAAGAGATTTTAAAATTTCCTATGGTTTTATCACATTTATTTGTTGTAGCTTCGTTTTCCATTCTAAAACGTACGATATTCAATGGATTTTTTGATTTTTTTCGTGTAATTTGTGTTGCTATCATTAATTTGTCACTTATTTTAAGAATTTTTTTTATATTCAGCAAATAACGAATCCACTCTATGAGTAGCTAAAGTTTATAAACATTAGAAACCAATTATAAAGTTTTTATTACGTTTGATGGCCTAGTACACTTTTCAAATGTGCTTATACTTTTACAATCCAATTTCTTACATTGGAATAAAATATTACAGCCTTCCAAGAGGTAACGCTTCATATATTGAGTTTATCCGACAACTAACGTTTATCCACCATTTAAAGACATCAGTAAAATATAAATATTAGATTTTATTTTGTTACAATTGACTGGTATAACATTTACATTTTCTATCAAATCCAATGAACGCAATCCTTTCCATTTCTGTTCTTCGGTAAATCAACAATGGTATACCTGAGAAATTTACAGTTTCTTAACTTAGGGCGTTACATTTTCAATGAGCAATAAAGACATTATTTTAGCCCACGCAATCTTCTGTATTCTTTTTATAAGCAAAGTGCGTGGGAAATAGAGCCGAAGTTGCAGAGTATTGCAGGTGGCGTCGTCGAACGCAGTAAAAGAAGTGTAGGAGGAAAAAAGGAAGGGAAAAAGATGTCGGTCTTCTCCCTGACCCCACTACAGGTGTCTTGGATGCCATTCGGCTCCTTCCCTCCATTCTGAAGCATTCATCTTTTCAACTTTTACTTTTGCGCGGTCGGAAACTCCCCGGTATCGCCACGCCCAATCGTTGACTCTCATAAGGGCGAAAGTCTAGTTAAAAGCAATGACGCGACTATGCGGAAAGTTGCATGGAAAAGAGGTATGAAACCGTTAGAGAGTTGATCGGATGTGAGTAAAAGTATGATGTATGTAATACACACTGTATGACCATCAGAGAAAGGTCTAGAAGTTATAAATGTTGCTCACGCTCGTGGGCGAGCTTCGGCATCATTTTCGATCCTTGATAATTCACTCCCGGATCTGGGGAAATCCTTCAAGAACGGTAGAAATGTTCACTCTCCCATTTAGTCCCTGAGACGCCGTATTCACACTCGGAAAATATGCTATAGAGCACCTTTAGGTTAACGCACTGTTAGCTTTTCATGTGGGTTGTCGAACACTGCCTACATAATTAAACGGTTGGATAGGATGTTGTACACAAATTATTTACCTTATAGGAGTCAAATGTTCCCTCAAGTCCTCTACAGTGGGCGTCTGTGGCGGCATCTAACAGAAAGAGGCGGAACGATTGGCCGTTGAGTCGCTTTTGCCGCCCTCGAACGTCTGAAAGGGAAACTTTCCAGCGGATGCGTGGGGCGGCACAGCGTGAATCATGCGAAAACGCCCTTCTCTGAACCAGAAAGGGTATTGCCCGTTTAACAGCTGTTGCAGGTCAATTTTGCGACATGCATAAAGGCGGGGTTCGGGATAAGTCTCAGCGTCGCTTATGAAATACAATATCCTCATCCAGTAAACACGTCGACGCGATCTGGAAAAGTCGCCGTCAAAAAGTTATTGAAATCATGCAGATTATGAAATATGGATAATTATTTCTTCCCTGTTCGGTGTTACTTTTTGTCACCTCATGAGGTTATTATTCATTATTATGTCCCCAAAGTAGTTTGATATTATATGGCTTCCATTCTACATTCCGTGAATACTGAATGCTCAGTATATTAGTAAATATTAAAAACAAAATTCTATATCATACGAAATTACCAAACTTTTCTGATATTTGAGAAAATACGAATCGATGCACAACTTACAAGCTCAATAGTTCGATTATGTAATAATGACTGACGCAAAATGCCTTATAATATAATTTTTTTCGAAACCTTATTATCAGTGCTACTAACTGGATGTTTTGACGAGATAAAGAAATGCTATTAGTAAGTATAAAATAAGGCCTACATTTGCCAAGGAAAACTTGATTAGGCAAGTAAAATTTTTATGTTAGATACAGGTTGCATCATGAAATAACTAGGCGTCAGTTCTACAAAAGTAATATTTTAATATAGCGACCGGTTTCGGAACTATTAGTAGTTCCTCTTCGGGCTGGAAGGAATCAGAAGTAACATTCTTACTTACAAGGAGGAAGAAACATCAAGGTAACTCCTAATATGTAGTTCCACAAATGTAAAGCTTCGTCGACTGAGTTTTAAATATGTTTCTGTTGCAAACAAGAGAGAGCTATAATTTTAATTTTTCCTGCTATACCAGAGGAAGAGAACCTATTAATTTTAATTAAGGTCTGAGCAATTAACCACAAAACGGAATAAGTATCTTGAGTTTCCTATTTATCTCTCATAAAATTTAAAGTTTCCTTTTCCGTAGCTTCATTCTTTCGATCTTTTTATTAACACGAACAAATTAGATTTATACAAATTGATTCTTTTTCATTTGACACTAGAAAAATCCAATCAGGCCAAAGAGAAATTATATTTTTATTAAATCGATTTCCTTATAAAGTTTTACTTTGGGTAGTAGTCCATTGTTAACGTATACATTAAAATCAGAAATAAGTATTCCCTTCGACTTTTTTTTCGTTGGAACCTATCGTTAACCTTACCCGATTATCGATACCGAGCTAAATTTTTTATTATACAGGAATACTCTTGGAATTTGGAGGAAATTTAACGGTTACGAGATGATAGTATTTTTTCTTACAAATATCATGGCTTAAAGTTGAAATGTGAAAAAGATTTATCAGTGTTGACTTCATAATGACAATTAAGAAAATAGTCCTTCACACATTCAATTATGGGCCAATGTATACCAAATTTATTCCTCATCAGCAAACCATCTACCGGTCATAATTATATTACTAAAGACCAACAACTGGCACACTCTGGCTTAGGAAGACCGGATGTATACAATAACAGATATATTTTAAAAATAAGTTATGTTCCGTCATGCTTGACGGGGGCGTTTAATAGTTTAAAGGTAAAAAGTTGATTATCTACATTATATAATTCTTTAACTTTAGATCGCAACTTCCGTTTCGTCTTCCAACTGCCGGACGTACATCCTAACCGTGGAATGCTCTTTTCGAAGAAGAAAAATCCTGCATTCTACATGTATCCGGAGCATGGAGCGTGCTTTTCATGGAGAGTCTTTACCTTCGGAAGGGAAAACCACTTTCGTGCCTAAGTACGGGGCCATGCGACGGAGAAAGTGCATTGAGGTAACGCGGTTGCTAGAAAAAATATCGTTTCGCAAGTTGCTTCATTTGCACTGCTTGCGTGATTAAAATCTCCATGTTTGTCGATGAAGTTAGCAACTCAGAATTGATTACGAGTTCACGACGCAGATCAAGGTGACAAGCGCTTTTGTATCTTCACCCACTTCATTCATACGAATGCCACGATCGACGTCATTTCGTTTGTCCAGAAAAGTATACCATATGTATTATATTTTTGTCTTTTAGATTTTGTTTCTGAATGACTATTTAGGTATTTTTTCATTACCGCTTTAGCTTTAATGGTTGAAACTGAATGATACCGCTTCATTGCTTAGGAAATTGCATTGTATGATAACCTATTTCTCTACCTAAATACTCTGGAATTAGTTGTATAAAAACGTATTAATTTAGGAGGGCAAGGGATTACTTAATTAAGGTTTAAGTAATATAAAAGTGAGTACCAAGAGGAATTTCCATATTTCGCATATTTTCTCCCTTTCCGTTATCAAATAATGTGAAGAGTGCAACTATGAATAACTTTGAAAATAGATCGATGGAAGAAAAATTTAAAAAAATAATAAACAAAATAGCTGTGCAAAAATGTTATTATTTAGAAATAGCGTTGTTTATAGGTGTAATTACGTTGGTAATTGATAACACTTGTATTATTATAAACACATGGATGCTAGCTTGAGAAAACACTGATATAAGGAGCATAAATTCTCATTTATATATGAAGATCAATTTCTTTAATCGGAATGATGTACGGATTTAAATATTTTATAAAATACTATCCGAATTTTATCCAAAAAAGATGAAAATTTCCAATTAAATTATTGACACGCATTCATTTTATCGTTTACTGTAACATTTGACTAAACATTTTAATAATAATTTATTTGAATAATATTTATTAAGATCCAAACAATAGATTTAAATACATGCTCTATTCTCAAAGTAAAATCTTGGGGCAATGAACTATCCCGAAAACATCAAACAGTTGAGCTCCTGGATAGCCAAGTCGGCAACGCGTTCGACTTCGGAGATAGGGATACCGAGTTCGATTCTACGTGCGGAATGACCTCAGCCATCGAAGCACTTTAGACAATACTACTTCCACTTCCAAAGTAAAATCTTGGAGCAAGGAATCGTTCCGCGCTTGTATTCATTCGTTTCGTCTGATATCTTAACTTAGGGATTTAATCTCATAACTAATGAAACCCCACCTATCATATCTGCACCGAATTACTGTCATCTTAATGGAGTATACGATTTGCTTGTAATGAAGTAGTTAGCGTTTGGGTTGTGTTGTCCCTTTTAATGGAAAACGAAAAAAATTGGATCAAGGAAAGCAACTGAAAGAAAAGTTTTCATGGAGCGGAAGTAGCTAATGGTAAATGCCATTAATGAAAATATTCGAATCAAATCGTTATCACAGATGAGTTGTTTACGGTTTCGTAATACTTAATTTTAATTGTACCACGTAATTGATTAAAAAGCAGATGCTAAAACAAATTAGATAAGTAAAGGTGAATACGAGAACCATTATAAAGGGGTAGGATAACGAAAGTTAGTGGGGAAAGGGGTTGGGGATTAGTTGGAGGGAGTAAAAAGAGATTGTGAAATGTATATTTATATATAACTTGAAGACATGGACGGACGGTGAAAAAGAGAAGATAAAAAACCGAGAATGACATTTTCCCTAGACCTACTAACAGAAGTTTACAAATCGTTTTATGAAACATTAGTATTTTATAATAAATTTGGTGTTACGCTACATTTTCTGTACATTATTGCAGACTCTTGACAATGAACAATAGGGGATGTCAAGTCGCAAGATATTAATACTTAAATTTTTCTTATATGTAGATAGTGAATTTTCGTTTTGAATAGGTTGATCAATTGTTTCGAGTACAACATTTATGAACAAAAGATATATTCTTTCATTATTAATCGTTTGCTGGTACATCTGAGGATTTATCTTAAACAGATTTTGGCAATCACCACTTGCTTTCGCTTAAAGCAAATAAAAAATGAAAGGGAAAAATGGAGAAATCGCTCAAATACATGTACTTAAATGATGACTCAAGCACTACCGTCTTAACAAGCTTTAGCTTTAAATAAAACACCCAGAAAACCACGCATTCGAACGACCAGTTTTTCGCTTTAACCCAGCTATTGCGCTAGCCAAAATATATTCTTAATCTCTTACAACATAGACGCTTTAGTTGTTTAATGTATGAAGTTGATTTATGTATCTTCTCTCATCTAATTCTGTTTTTAAGTAACAATAATCTTTTTCACAAGGGAAAAGGGTAGAGGTAACTTTGCCCGTGAAGGCGTGCACCTAAGAAAACTTCCTAGGAAAAACGGGCATGATAAAGTCTAACAGGACCAAGACCTATCAGACATTTTTTATGTCTGTTTTTCTTGGAAATAATCTTATTACTTCATATCTCTCCAATTAATTGCGGAAATGCCATTGTTACTTAGAAATTCCAAAAGAGACATACCACTTTCAGAAAATCTTTGCTCTTAGTTTTCAGTGTGGGATCCTTGTCATGTCCTACGCAAATTGCTTGTATTGCTAAGTCATAGCGTGATTTTACTCTACCGCCTCCCTCTAAATCTGCCAATAATCCATGTATTGTATTTATAACTAAGTGCGTTATTTCTCTAGTGATTTTTTCCTCTATTGCTTGGTCATATTTGGTAGGTTTGTTATGAAAATTATTCCCGCACCTTCAACGATGTCGTTGACGCCCCCCCCTCAAAGGACCTACTTTGCGACTACATGAAAACTCAGTTTTAGAACCCCTTCTTGCTCTGAGAAAATCCTTAGGCGAACTCCGCGAGGTGATCTAGGCTGTTATCCTCCAATCGTGGTCTATAGAAAAGACATATTTCCTCTTGGCTCCGCCAGCTCCCATCCCTAAGGGGGTCCACCCTTCTTTTAGCCAGCGTTGAAATTCCTGCGAAATCGTAACATAGGATTCTCTCTGCTGGTAGTTTCTTCGTTGGCCGCTCTACAACGTTAGTGTGTTCTGCGTTGATTTTAATATATTATACGACTGATAACTGTGTAACTCCTCTACACGAAAACCATAACAGTTGTATGTCAATGATAATTCAATATTTATTGGTTTACTGTTTAATATTTCACTAACCCTAAACTCTGTGTCCTGAGCGACAAGCTCTCGCTAAATTCCTCTACTGGGTGATATTAAAGAGGGATTTAAACCTTGAAGTTCCTCCGTTAGAATGATTAGGATGGAAGAGGTAGTCCTAACTCTTTGAGAATAGGGCGTAGTGTACACTCCTGGACAAAAGGAACGCAACACTTGTACTATTGTACCTGTACCTCTTTTCCGTTCCCCGTGTTTCTTCTATCAGTGAAAAGTTTAACTCTTTCCTCATTGTAAAATATATACTCACAGATTACCAGTGGTATGTACTACAGCCAACATAGGAGATACTTCAGAACAGAAATATTAAAATAAATCCTTGGTGACGAATAAAGGATGACGAACAAGGTTTTATCCTATGTAAATAAGACAGGAATATTCTCAAAAATCTAAGGAAAAACCCTTGAAGAAGTTTTAATTTTAATATTTTCATTATTATACCCAAGTCCTACATTTTTTGTAGCAGTTTTTGACGTGACTATCTATTTATGTGATTGAAAAGGAGTTTTCATTCTCGATTTCCTTGGAAATTAAAGTAAAATATAATAATATTATTTAGCTTTAAATTCTGGACTTAATAACAAGGCAGAAAATGACCTCAGCTGTCGATTCGCCTTTACAAATACATTACTATTACCACTGCGCCGAAAGATTAATCGAGTATTATTTAAGATTCCACATTCATTCCGGAGATCCGATTCAAATTTCTAGCTAACTTCTCAACGTTTTGACTTGAGCCGTACCTTCAGGTGGAAAAAGTTGTTAAGTTTTCTGGCATTTTATCTCAACGAAACATTTTCAATGAGGTACGTTTACATTTCCATGCTATTTTTATGCGCTGTCGTGAAGTTAAAACTTGATCCGAGGCTATCAGTCTATAGTCTAGAAAAATAATATTTGAAAGCAAAATAATTTACATATACCATGTAGCATTAGTGGAGTATATGTCAAATCTGCTTTTCCTCAGGCTTATATGGTCATGGATGCGTAATCGGAGAAAATTCGTGTTATGCTGTAAGGTGATACAAACTAGGAAGTTGATATAATCGCAATTGTTCCGAGCGACAACAGTCACGCGCGTGAATCAACCATTTCCAAGCAATTCCTGAAGAACGCACTGAACGCTGTCGATGACAGGCTTCCGATTCATCGGAAAAAACGAGCATCTACCCGCGTACGCTTTCGCTCGATCGAATTCCTCGGCGTTTTGTGACACACAGTGCTTGTTCTAGGGGGTGGTAGAGATAAAAAATCCCTAGAAACATCGAAACTTCTTTAGCAGCATATAATTACCGCGAAGAATAAGATTGTGGCAGGTGAAGAAAATAGATGATGAAGAAGATGGATGAGAATTAATTGAGGAAATATCAGAAGGGCAGGGAAATTCATGTTCAAACGTTCGGAAAGTAACTGATGGAGTAGAAAGGTTTAATAGGAAATTAGAGCAGGAATTACTCTTAGAACTAGTAATCGATAATCTACACTTCACTTTCGTAGTCTATGCTAATGTGCCACAAGATATAATCCTAATGTAAACCACGACTAATCACTTTAAAAATGAATAGAAATAATGATTCATCATTAAATTATCAATCTCGAAAAGTATTGGGAAAACTATAGCAAAAAACATTACTATCTGTTCTAAAGCGTGTGATCCAGAATTTAAATTTATATTTGTCGAGGGAATTTTCCTTTCTATTGTTATTCGTTATGAATTTACATAATATAGGTCTATCATTAGGTTTGATCTAACAATAAGAAGGAAACCACATAGTTTTAAACATATATTTGTTGTATTCTGAGCGAAACTATTATTAGTCGTCAGTATGTTGTCAATACAAATATTAAAATCATCGAATACGTTTCGAAAATCGGAGCAAAATTCAACGTGACTTCTTCATGTATATACTTCATGTATGACAGTAATATGCGACAAACAGAAGGAGCAATAATAGCTTATGTTTGGTACTCGAAAGACAGACCTGTGTATGTAGATATGAGGATAATTGAATGAAAAATATTTATCACTTCGGTATGAAGCTGATTTTACTATATCTGTCTTTACTCTGTGGTCTTCAGTCCTTCAGAATCGGTTTACCTTGAATATCATATCTCTTAATTCAGCTTATAGGGAAGCAAGATTCATTTTAACAGTAGATAAAGAAAATTGTCCACGGAAAAGGTCCGGTTACGTACACTACGTTCGGAATTTCTACGACAGTTCGATAAGCGTTATTAAAATACCACTTGATATCGTTACGGAAGGGAGATCAAATTTTTGGATAAACTTAGACGATAAATTCACAGATAATACGTTCTAAAAATACGCAGTAGATACTATGCGTCAATCCTGTTGCATCGGCCTATCTCATACTGCAGAGAACTTGCCACGTAAAATATTACTTTTTTTACCGCAGAAATTTCGTTACAGTAACAAATTAATGAAATATACTCATGGTGAATATACCCTCTGCCACACTCTGAAGGCGGCTCTCAGGATACAAGTATAAAAGTAGACGAAGATCTATGTAAAAGATTCCAAATTCTTATTAAGAAATGCGACCAATTTCGTTACTTAGTTTCTATTAAGTACTAGTATTCTATTCTATTAGTACTAGTTTCTTTATTTTTCAGTAATATTTTTTCTTGTAATTACAATTATGTATAAAAATTGATTGAAGTCGCTAATTTTAATTGCTGGAAACACTTCAAATAATGCATTAAGATATAGTTTCCATATTGATTTATGGATGACATGATTCAACTTCAACTTGAAAACTATGTACATCTATATCTACATAAATACCCTGCAAGCCGCCTTTTGGAATGTGGCAGGGGGTGTAAACACCAAGAGTTGGAATTACCTCTTTAATTTATTGTTATCGCGTATCGTTCGCGGAAAGAATGAGTCCCTAAAACGACTCGTCCTCACATCCATTTCTCTTATTTTACGCTCACTGTCGGATCGGCCGAAGTAGCAGGGGGGTCGCATAATACCAATTACGTCTTCCGAAAATGTACTTCCTCTGAATCTATCTAACAATCGCAGCATAGCTTCTAATCTCTTTTATTTCAACGATTCCCAATCTGCGTCTGAGATCATTTGCGTAACGCTTGCTTTTCTATCGCAGCACTTTTACAAATCGTATCGCCTTACGCTGCACTTTCACGAGTTCGCGAACGTTCGATTCATCCGCTGGGTACCATATACTCGCCGCATGTTACAGATGAGGCCTAACTAACGTGAACTAGCATCGCTCTTTAACTTTTTCATCGCATCTACCTACAATAGGCTTTATAAAACCGAGCTTTTTAGTTGCTTTACCGCATATTTTTCGAATATATGTGCTCCAGTTTAAATTATTGGTAAGGGTGATTCCAATATATTCCACTGAGTCGTGTGCAATTAAATTCGTTCCACTAATTTTGTACAGGTGGTTCTGACGCAATTGTTTCTTTCTAACTATACTAAGGGATTATTATTTTAATAGCATTAAAAAAGGAGGTAATCGGTCGAAAAAACTGAGATTCTTTATCTCACGCAAATCTCCTGTGGAGAGTAACTGTGAGACGAAAGTGGAACGAGCATGGCAAAGAAACAGAAACCAAACAAACAAGATACGAAACTCTCCTGCTGAGAAGTCGATGAGTGTATGTTATTAGGAAATAATGGAGGGAGAAAATAGTAGTTTTACCTGGATCAAGTTTAAAATCAATAAAACACCATGCGGAAAGAATGACCTTTAAGAGCTGAAATGCTTCACTCGTGAATCCAAAAGGGATATCGTGTGATAACTCCTGAAGAAACCGTTTTTGAATTTGTTAAACGAATTTCTTGTCTCTGGATTCTCTCCGCCTTAATCTCTTATTCTTGGACGCAGTTATTCATTCTAAGGAATACAATAATAGTGTTCGTAAAAAGGAAGAAAAAGTTGAATTTCGAGAGTACTTAGATTCTCGATTTCAATGAATGCTTTTTAACAATTCTCAATGCAGGTAAAGAAAATTAGACAGAAAGAGCAAACTAATTATTTATAGATTGTTTGTATATTTAATGAATTTACACTTAACCTCCCAGTAATGTTCAATTGTGCATTTTATTCATAAAATACGTATACATTTTAACTTTAAGACTGATAAATGCCAATCTTAGGGTTACCTGGACCCCATGGTATTAATTGAAAAAATATACCCCAAGGTTTTCCAATGTTTAGCATCATTAAAAAAAGAAACAGAAAGATATTTTTTATTAAATATCGTAGTTTGAGTTTCTGTGATGTCTTATTCGGGAAGTAGGATATAACCGTGTTTCGGCAGAAGAAATATCTACGAGAAATGTCTACCATTAAAATATAATTATCTGGAAGATATGTCGCACCATGAAATTATTTAATCATTAGACTTTATTAAAATTCGGGAAAGTAAGATGCTGCTGAAGCTGAGAAAATTAAGTGCCTATCTATATACCGGAAGTAATAGACGCAAAGAAACGCGGAAATTTATGAGCCAAGGAAAAAAGAACTGGAAAGAATCCAATTACCATCACAAACCTGCTGAAAGAGGTCTAGCACATACGCCTTAAAACGACGTAGTTTTATTATGTCTGTGCTAATTCATGGTAGTTACAGGAAAAAATTACGCAGATTTGTTTTAATTCCCGATTCATTATGAGAACACTCATTGGAATATTTCGACAGAATTGGATGAAAGTAAATTGAGCGTTATGACATTATAGAGATAATATTATTTTCCTGCGATCTTTGGGGAAATTTTAGATTCAATGGAAGAACAATGTTGAAAAATTTTATGAGTGTAATTGAAATTTGCGAAGATATATCTTTCTGAAAATAGGTTAAGTTTTATCAAATGTTAGAGAAATTCTTTTACCAAAGCTATAGACCCCTTTCCATGCTGAAATTATGGTATTTTGAACGTGAGACAATTAGTTTTTCAAATTTCTGTTGGAAATACTATGTTGATATTACACCACGAAGGGAGTTTGGGAGATTTAAATTTAGAGACATAATATTGATACTTATTGGGAGTATTTTTGGGATAAGTATCAGAGGACTTAAGATAAAGTGGTTCAGATTTGCTGATTGTTTGATGATCTTAGCCAATGAAAACATGGTAAATAGTCCGAAGAATAGTGGAAAAAAATTACAGGACAAACAAAAGAATTTGGGATGAAAATGTGGGCGAAAGGAAAGTTATTGGAGTGAACGAAGGAAGAATAGCAAAAATTGTGACAAATGAGGTATAGATATTGTAAAAAAATTATAATGGTAGATACAGGGCTAGTAGAGAAATTGTTAGAATTCGATTAGAATCGAAAATAGCTATGTCGAAAGAAGTCTTTCATGAGAAAAAATGGTGTTATACGGCAGTGTGGATCTAGAGCTGACGTAGATTTTGGTGAAATATTATTTGTGGAGTGCTATGATACACGGCTACGAAATACGGAATGGGAAAAGAAGAGGAAAGAATAGGATTACCACTTTTGAGATTTGGGCGTTAAGGAGGCTGGAGAGAATTCAATGGATAAAAAGAGTATTGAACAAGAAGGAGACAACAAGAGTTAGGGAAAATAAGTAACTACTTTGCACACTTCGGTGGTGAAAATGGATCTGGATATGATTATCTTAGTGGAGAAAGAGATTCTAATAACGGCTGTTGAGAGAACAGCGAAAATAAAGGGAGGCTGAAACTGCTGAAATTAGTGTTGTTTGAAGACTGAAAATGACGCACAGGACAATATTGAGACGTCTGTAAAAAGTGGAATCTACAAAGAAGTAGTACACATAATAATGATGGTGATCAGCGTATTATTATTAATATGGTTTATGTTTGCAGAGACATATCTATCTTATGGAATTGTTTAAAAAATACCTTTCAGAAGCGATTTCTGTCATTTTTGTGAAACTCTATCTCTGCTTATGCCCGAATTGAAACATTTATCGTTATACAAGTCACTTCTTTATGATAAGAATTAGTTAATGTTTTTCTTAATGAAACGGTAGCATTTGATAAACATTTTTATATATCCAGCAATAAAACGTGGAAAAGTTATTCTTTCCGAGAAAAGGTCCTACAAAAAATAATTGATTAAAATTCAGGAATTAGTTTGGAAGACAATGAAGGGAGATAATAATCTGTACACAGCTTAACGAGCGACAAGATATCAGATTTTAACATTTGGTCCATATCTATCTTAAATAACAAAGTTTCTGAAAAATCTGATATCTTGTCGCTCGTTAAGCTGTGTACAGAACAAAATTTCTTCTTATTTAACGGCGATTTCTACGAACAAACTGATGGACTTTTTATGGGATCTGGTTTGTCACCCATCTTAGCAGATATTTTTATGCACAATTTAGAATGTAAATTATTTAATTGCTCTTCCGAACTTCTGAAATTTGTTAAATGTTGGTTCAGATATGTTGACGATGTCTTTTGTATATGGTGTGGTACTCTTAGGCAGCTTAATTCCTTTCTCTCCTAAACTCCCTCCATCCTACCATAACATTCACCCATGAATTAGAGAGCAACCACTCCCTCAAATTTCTTGACCTTACCATCTCCTTTTGCAGCCCAAATCTCCAATTTTCTATTTTTCGCAAACCCACCTACACTGATCAGGTCATTCCTTTGCAATCAAACCATCATTACTCACAAAAACTTTCCATTTTCCATTCCCTTATCAACCGTCTACTCTCCATCCCTCTCCAGAACTTCCATAAAGAACTTTCAATTATAAAACATATTGCTGTAAAAAATGGCTATCATCATGGCATAATTGACAAACTTTTAATTCGGCGACAAAGAAAAATGGCCTTAAACAATATCTTTGGAGGACTAAACTGTGGAGATGTTAAACCGAAATGGGTGAAATTAACCTTTCTAAACAACCTTACAGATAAAATCAGTAACCTCCTGCCTAAAGAAAAATTAAGACCATCCTTCAAATCACGGTTTAATTTACAAAAAATATTTTGCAATGGTAAAAATAAGTATCATCCTATGAAAAAATCTGGAATTTACAAGCTCAAATGTAATGACTGCGACGGCGTATATGTCGGACAAACTCTGAGAAATTTCGCCATTTTTTCTCTCTGCTGTTCCCCCATCCCTTCTTTCCCTAATTCCTTATTTTTCCACCAGTCTTCCTTGTATATATAATTGCTTACCGTTTTTGCTATGTCACTTGATGATGGCGATCAATCGCTGAAACTAGTCGTGCATTTTATTATTTATTTGTTTTTAATAAACTTTATACTGTGGAAAAAGTACAACAGTCTTCTTCTTCATTATACCAATTTAATTTATATTCAATGGATTACACTTTTTATAATAATGCGAAAGTTCTCGGTTGAAATATTTACTTTAATCTTAATCTTTTCTTTTTCTTATCCTACATTTATGTTTCAAATCTATCTCCTAGCATAATGGCCGTATTGGTATAGATTTAAAAGACGGATATATCCATCGTGAGCTATTTTTCTTTAAAGAAACCATATTGCGGTTAATAAATACCGACTTCCACTCCCTTGAACTTGAGTAAAAGTCTTGCTGTCAATTTTCCAAATAAAGTACTGTTTCCGGGTGATTTCCAAACTACGAGACAGCAGAACTGATTTTAGGGCAATGTCATATTTCAATCACAAAATTTCGCAGACGTAGGATAGATTATTCGAAACGGAGTTTCGATTCGTTTTAGGCGTTCATTTTTGTCACCCGCGGAAAATAGCTTTCTACTTTTACCGAGACGTAGGAAAATGCCCTTCACCACTTCCTCATATTTGCGTCTGGTTTTATTGCTCTGGAAAGAGAAAATATAAAACGACTGGCCTCGTCTACGGTTACCATTCGCATTGAAAAGTTGAAATGGAAAAGTAGAGAAGCAGCGGCAATTCTCCAAGAAACTCTATGTTTCTCTTCGCGTTTTGCATCATAGGAAGGTGGCTCGTGTGAATATGGCACGAAAGGCAAAACACAAAAAGAGATGTAATACATGTGGCTGTTCATTTAACTACCAAGTGAATAAGAATTGAGTTTATTATAGCCTATTTGAATCTTTGGAGAATCGTAGCTTAAGCTTCAAATGATCTTGAGCTCTCCAGTTGAATATTTAATTCGAAAAAAATCTACGGTGCATTTTGAATGGCTTGTGGATGTCGAAAGAAAAGGTTGTTTTCTCTTTATATCAGTATTTACGACGGCTTAATGACGACAGACGTAATTGTTGTTTTAACTTATTTCATTGGAGTTAAAGGAATCTTGGGAAAAGAGATGGAAAGGGAAATAACAATCACTGTAACAAAGAGACCTTAAAGCCTTAAGAAGAAGTAGAAAGTTAAATCAATAATGTAATTAAAGTAAACATAAGTTTACATTCACGCACAACAGTACACTCATGTTCTAACCGGATCATAATAATTCTAAACTCTTTAAATTCAAATGGGGTATCTGAGACTAGCATAGTGTTAAAAAATAGTTGACGTTACTATACTATAAACCGGCGATTCCCAAATAAGGGTACGCGGAATAATCGGAGATGATCGTGAGTATAAATGTTCGTCCTAATTAATTTAGTGTTCAACCTTGCTATTTTCGGTAATTTTGTTAAATTTACCTACTAAGCTATATCTATCGAAGCATTTTATTACTAAACTATTCATAGTTAATAATGTACATTCAATAGTACATACATAAAATACAAATAACATCTATTTAATTATGTGGGAGCACAAAAATTTGGGGGTCCGCGAAACAAAATAATGATAAACAGGGGGTCGTCGGATAACAAAGTTTAAGAACCGCCGCCATAATAATGGAAAGGTCTTTTATACCCCTGTTGCTTAGCGTGAGATCGGATTTCATAAAATTGTGTGGCCGGTTACTAAGACGTTTAGCTATTTTGATATTTTACGTAATTATTACGTATGATGTATAAATAACAAACAGGAAATTTGTAAACGAATTTGTCGATGTCCCATTAACAAACTCTCTATTCTCAATTTTAAACATAAGAATCGGGAGTTAAAAGAGAATGATAGAGCTTGCTCGTGAAAGATTACTGCGATCCTATTAGTAACCTTTTTCTACAAACTAGCTCAAATTTAGAATATGGGATATCACCTGAAAAATTATTTTTTTTGTACCAGTTATAAAAGCATCATTCCGTCATCTAGTGAAACACCACCAAAGAATCCCTACTTGTGGGACACAGATAAAATTGTTTCATAAAATAAGTTTCTTGCACCAAATTTTTCTATCGACGATTCAGTACAATCAACATTTCCCTTAATAGACTTTAATTTACAATTATAATAGCGTTTTCTACTAAAATGTTTACATCCAACTATCTTCAAAATTTAATATAATGGTTATATTTAATTAAGAAATGTTTTTATTCTATCTAATTTGACCGGACTACGTGAAAAAACATGCTTAAGGAATAAAGAAAACTATCACCTGATGTTGGCTGTGTTGCCGAAACCAGTCGCATGATAAACACTCTGTGGATATTACTAACTTTCCTTTATTCTTTAATGAGAATGAATAATGTCTGGAATAAATGACTGATTCTCAGATATTGATATTTGATCAAAACACAAAAACATTTCTTAAATCGAAGAATTTTCTTGACTGTCCCAAAATTAGTCAGTTTTACTGAGACTTTATATACTTAGGCTGAATAGCGTAGTGAATTGCTTGCTTTGGAACTTACCGTATGATTCCTCAAGCTTTTTTATTACCAATTCATGGGATAATAATTCAACCAAATTATTGTTTACTCGTTTACATGCTCTAGTGGATGATCTTCATTGCAATTAAGCTGTAAAAGAGATGATTTTTATTTTCTTAGGAAGAAAAAATAAACGTGTTGTTTTAGACAAGCATTAAGTAGGTGAAATTCCACACATAGCAAGTTCATAAGATTGTAAATGATTTCAATATGGCTAAATCAGCTAACAAGAATTGGCCAAAAATGGTAAGAAAGCAAAAGAGTGCCTTCACTTCAATAATGGTTCCTAGGAGTACAATCACTGGCCTGATCAAACCATTCCTTTTCTCTAATTATTGTTTCTTGCTTAACTATTCGAGCATTGTTGTAGGGAACTCTTACTCTTCTATTTTATTCTAACCTCAACGAATAAAAAATAAAACAGTTGTTTCGAGAACGTGCAGACTCTCTCTCGCTTCTTAAAGCAAATTATATTCAAGTGAAATGACGCAACTTAAGAACGGGTAATTTTTTATCTGGAGATACGCAATCTTCTCGCTGTAATTCAGAACACTGAAGTGACCTTTGATGTATTAATTTGGTCTTCAAACCCTCAGATTCGTCTCATATCTCTCCTGTCCTTCATGTTTCTGCTCTTCGGTGATGTAGCTAAGCATGTTCACGGAGTATATCACGGAAAGTGAAAATTTTCCCTTACAAATTAGTTCTTCGTACCATATCGACGAGTTTACGCATCGTTAAATGAGCGTTAAACTTCTCCAATTATATCTCAACTGAAAAATTCCTAACGGAACAAAATCAAACCGCATATCAAGAATTTCTATCTGTCAACGCGCTGATGGCAACACAACTTCTTTCACCGATTTATTTATTTTGCGTACTTTCATCACTTTTAATAATATCACCGTGTACCTTTTATACTTCGTACGTATACCGAAAATTCCGTAGCATTTAGGTTAAAAAAATACCTTTCGGTCACGGGAGCACTGAAATTGAAGTATTTCCTTTGCTAATTTGTTAGAAGTACAATTAAGTATCAGATTTAAAATAAAATTATCTGATTTATATTTATAATTCTAACGTTGCATTTTTCAACTGATAGAACTTATGTTTATAAGTTTTAGATGTTTATGGATTTTAAAAATATAAATATCCCTAGACTTACCGCATCGGAAAATCTTAAATGTATCTTTATTCTTGGATCTATGGATGGTATGTATAGATGTATGTATTTTCCCCATATTTATTTTAAACTCCTTGTTATTGTTGTTCCTTGGAAACTAGTCTCTTCCCTCAACGGACTTTGCGTAAAAATTAAATAAGTAGGGATGCCTGTATAATATTCGTTGTCTCTATTCATTAAGGGGAACAATAATGTGGTTTCTTATAATGAAAGGTGACATTGAGTATATCATTGTATCGGCAACGTTATATGAAAGTAAGAAATCTAAACACACATCCTGGTAATGAACCTAATATGTCCAAGCTCTACTTTGTGGAACAGCGCCATGCTGAAGAAGTAGGAAGGAACACTTGATAATTTCCGGTACAAATGGACTGTAGCACTCGGTTAATTCTACAGTTAGCGGTGATAAAGTATGGTACAAAACTTTTCCGCTTTTTCCCACGGAATCAATAGTTTCTTTACTCAAACAATATCCTAGATTTTCATTATTCAGATACATTCATAGAATATCTATCGCAATTAACATTAGTTATTTACTTCTCTGTTTTTATATTTGGAATTGGCGAGCATAATATGTATGCATCCTAAACGAATTTATTTAGATAAATAATCTTCCTGCCTTTTGATAGTGTCAAGTAAAATCCGGTGGAATATCATATTTAAAAATTTCAAAAAGAAATAATGGTGTACTGTTTACAGGTATTTATTCAAACGACCATAGCTTTGCAGATGTGACCCAACACTAAAAATACGGATGTTTATGAAAATGGTATTCATTGTGAAATTCTTTCCTATATTTTGCCTTGAAAATGTAACTGTCTTGTATTATTTCCTAATAATTTCTTTCAAAAATCTGCTAGGATAAATACTCATTCCCTAATTCATGCATGATTCAAGAGTAATAATATTATTTATTTGTACCACGAAATCAGCATTTCGAGTAAGATACTGGTCAGAAAACTTTGAATTACGTCTACAAGAACTTACGTAATTTCTATGTTAAGTTCCTGCGAAATATTATACGGGGAATTGAATATAGAAGAGAGAAACGACTTGATGCAAAATTCAGGAAAGTAAACAGGGAATTTAATATGAAGGAATAAAGAGCATCGGCACGCAAAAGCCTTTCAGGGTCGCTTGTTGGAAACAGAAAAAATCTTGTCATTTGATGCTCAATGCGGAAAAATAAATGTTCGGTGGTCGCAGTTTCTCTTACGCACGATTTTCCGCGGTGATGGTCGAGAGACGGTTTGGGATCAAGGATAAAGAACGTGGATTTGAGTTATTTAAAGTGAATAAAACACATACTTGTAATGTATGCCTGATGTCACCGAATATTTAACATTAGTACGAGTCTTTCTATCAATATTCACCCCTTAGGTTAGTTTGAAGCCCAAACCATGATCTACCAAGAGAAAAAAAGAGACATGCTAGGCAAGATGAGGAGTGAGGTTGTTTGCTCTTGCTTTCCTCACTGATGACGATCCGGAATGCTACGAGTAGGAAACGTCCATGTAAGTGACGAAAACAAATACCTTAAATTAGCATCCTTCACACTTCAGTAGCTTCAAGACCATGAACAACCCTTGGGAAATTGTAAATTAAGATGCTTTTTTCTCTTTAAAGTATTCAAAGACGATTTCTTAATAATAATAATAAATCGTTTTTATTCGGACGAGATTGACACTAAAAGTCTCCTTTTCCACCTAACCCATCGTCATATTTTATACAGTTGTTTATTTAAGAAGATAGAAAATAGAAATCAGAAAAGAAAAATGTTAAGAAATGTGGATATAAAAAAATCTAAGAGATTCTTAGGAAAAAATGATCCACTGCATGGAAACACCCACTAGGAGGAGGGGTGTGAAAAATCTGCGCAAACCTACCGATAGCAATAGCTAAATGATGCAAACAATTCAGAGAGTACATCATATTCCCTGGGATAGCCAGTTCAGTTTAGTTAGGCAGATTGCTGTAATTTTCTTTGAAACTTTTTGGTGCTTCATCTGTTGTAAGTGTTAAACGGAAGATGGAACTTTTTTGTCCCAATTTCACCCAATAAATATTGTATTGTATATTATTTTATTTTCTATAAGTTGTATTTGAATTAAGGAGAGTTTTCATCCTTCTAATGGAACATTTCAACCAAAATACGTTATTTCCCATCCCCACCCAAAGTACATAAAGAAGTGCGTAGCTATGACTTTTACGCGTTCCGCCAAGGTTACTCGCACACCCTATATTATTTAAGGATATCCGTTGGAGTTTGTGAGGCATCATAAATACCTAGGTATTACGCTCAGTAGTAGTTTTTCCTTCAAAGAGCATATTCAAAGCATAGTTATTAAGGCGAACAGGATGCAAAGTTTAGCCAGTAGAATTCTGAGAAGTTGCTCATCGAGAGTAAAAGAAATAGCGTACTTTTCCCTGATTCGTCCTCTCCTGAAGTATCGCTGTGCGATTTGGGATCCTCACGAAGTAGTATTAACACCCCATCTTGAGATGGTTCAACGTAGGGCAGCTAGGTTCGTTAAGGGAGATTTCAGATTTGACAGCAGTGTTTCGGCAATGATAGAATCCCTCGGATGGAACTCGCTTAGTGATAGAAGACTTGAATACCGTAGGAAGCTTTTCGATAAGTTTGTCACTACGGATATCGGGGAGGAGATAGTTGATTTTCTTATCCCAGCCCAGTAACGTACGCAATCTTCGAAAGAAAACATAAAAGCGATACAGGGAAATAGTCGCCAGGACTGATAGTTATTTTTGGTCGTTTTTCCCGCGAAGTATTAGAGAAGCTAATAGCTTTCCAGGTTAGTTAGGGATATAGGTGTTTTACACCCCCTACCACACGCCATTGGCGGTTTGCAGGGCTTGAATGTAAATGTACATGCAGTCTGAAGTATGCAGACTCGTTAGCGAATATATCGTATAATTTATTATTAGTGATTTATCGAAATGATGGTCATTTTGCAATTACCTGCTAATCTATCTCTAGCTTGGAGTTTAGTGCACAGTGAGGCACACATTAATGATCGATACTGCGATATATTCTGTGATTTTACTAAATGCGGAGTGGGAATACGTCCGAAAACCCGAAAGGACTATTTTCTTTAAAATTCGTCTTTAAACACCATCATCACCACCTCAACACTAATTTCTGAAAAAGGAACTCATTCACGAAACGGTGAATATAAAAGTAGGGCAATATTGAGCAGCAGTTATCTTATGATTCTATACTGGTAATAATTCTTTGGCGTTTTGATTACGTGTGTGTACCTACACACTATTCTTATGTTACTTCATTCCATCTAGTTTCTTCCGCTACGACTGAGTTTTCCACATCATCGGAAACCCCTGGATTACGCTTCTGCATTTATTCTCGTAACCGCTTTTGATTAAGTAACGAATTATATATGAGGGATTGATGCGATAAATACTGCATGACTTTCTCTACTACTAAACTTTCTATTCTTTACCTCCAATCACTTGATCATGGAATATACCGTATCTCAAATCTACCATAGTATTTATTTCGCTGTTGGCCTTATACATATGTAACATAGATATTTCATACACATTTATGAATGATGCGAAAATGAGCTCATTTCCGTGATAAAGTGAACTCTGATTAGATGTAGCTCCTATTGCGTCGATTGTGGTGATGGATATCTACTCCAGATTTTAAAACTAACTCTCGGGTTCGATGCACCTGAGATGCGTTCCTGTTACAGCGCATTTAAGTTGTTATCCATGAACGAGGTAAAATTCTTCCCTAGAAAACTCTGATATATGATACGAAACTTCAGTCTTACAAAACCAACTGAGAGCGCTCCCCGTCCTTCAAGAGATTGAAATTTTTATGCTTATAAAAGAGCCTGTGTATATCTATATTTTACGAATTCTAGAAAGCCATCACTTTTCGATGCAACCGTTTTCTCGAACGATCAATTTTCCTGCCCTTTTACTGAATCTACTGATATATCAGCTAATTACCACGTATTGTTATATCTTCAATTAGGTTGCCAGCTTTTCAAGCATTTTTAACTTTCCGGGAAGGTGCTCTGACCTCTGAGGTACCACGACAGAACAATTAGCACACATTGCTTTCTCGTATCTGATCGGTCTCTTCTATCTTTCCAGCTTCTCCCTCAATGAGACTTGTTCAGGGTGAACGTTCCGTTCTAGGATCATGTCAGACGCCATTGCGTCAGAAAATTTTGCCCCCCCCCCCCCCGGTAATCGAACCCGGGACCGCTTTCGCCAAAAGCGAACGCCCTGCTCACTTGGCTATTCGGAGGCTGACAGAACAATATATATATACTACGATATCTCTTGTAGATTTAAACCTCTATTGCTCCATTCTCTGTCGCTACACCCATTCAGGTCTCAGTCGACTACACAGAACAATAGAATTAAAGGAAAGGGGGGGTTGATTTTTTATGCGGACCATGGCGAAGCTGGGTGCCACCTAAGTCGGAGCCACATCTCGCTTGCCTACGATTCATCCCGAAAAGGGAGTGGGTTCATATTTTTAAGAGCAGCTGCCCGGAAAGTGGAAATTCAAGGTTCATATCCCAGTGATTTTTTTCTCCTTTGTTTATTCCTTTTCAAAAATATTCGATTCGTTTCTCAACTCCTGGTTTTCTGGAGATGTTAAAGAGAGATACATAACACCTCACTTTTCCTTTCTCTATTTTTAGGGAATTTAAGTCGTGGTGCCCATCTAGTAGGGCAGATCAGGTACATTATAAGTCTAACTTAATGTTATTTCTTTTCAACTCCGTCCGGAAACTACATTATGAAGATAGTTAAAGGGCATGCTGAAAGCAAAATCAAAACAAATTATTTAGCCAATCTGGAGAAAATCGCAACTGTCTTAAAACTTTGCAATTTTTAATTAGCGGTTGGCCTGCGAAACTCTTTGATTTTTTGGAAAAATATCGGAGTACTTCTCTATTGAAAGTGGTAAATTAATCCATCCTTGGATGAATATTCGCTATGATCGAATACGTCTTAAAATGTGAAATTTAAGAAGGAATAACAGAAATTTAAAAAAGACGCAAAACAGATATAATATAAATAAAATTTTAGATTTGGTATAAATGCTATCAAGTATGTACCAAATATAAATATATTGTGACCATAATCTAGTAGACTGGGTTCAGAAAAGCGGAAAGTTAAGAATTTTATTGATGCAATTACCTTTCGTGAAAGTTCGAAAATGCAAAATTGGCGAGGCATAGGTAATAAACACAGCTTTAGCACTATGATCTGAAAATTGATAGAACTTCTATTCGATTCCGTTGCATATGTTTCAAAATACCATTAGACTGCTTTCCTATATAATTTACAGACGTCTTACAACAGAAAGACGTCGCCTAGCCAGCCGTCGAGGCTTGTTCTCATTACTCGTAAATTACTCTCTAACGTACGGCGTATAATTTAACGCGGGTTTTCACCCATATTTGCTTTTCATCTCGCTTACGCTAATATTCCAATTCAGACTCTTCCCTTCAGTTCTTAGAAAATGAACGATCTTAAATATAAATTGTTGGAGGTAACCAAGACGGTGAGTTAATGATGCATTATTGGATGGAATTTAAGAGCTTGAACGTCTGCAGTACATATTTTTGCAAATCGTTTTAAATAAGTAATTTGCTATAGTATTTTAAAAATAGAAATCCCCTAAGTGATTCAATAACGGTGCATTGTTCAAATACGACTGAATCTGGAAAATTGTTTGGCTTTTACGTACAATATGGGGAACTCATTGACAAACTCATTAACGGTGGAATCGGTGAAATATCTTGGAGTAACTCTCACCAATAACTTAACGTGGAGTACCTACATCTATAATATTTGCGGAAAAGCCCTTAAGAAACTCGGCTTTGTTAATAGTCGGTCGGAGTGACGAAAAAGTTCACAAGCGATGTTATTTTGCGTTAGTTACACCTCATCTTGTGTATGTGTGTATTTGTATGCGTGTAGTGTATGGGACCCTGCCGATAAGTGTTGTAATCGAGAATTAGAAAAGGTGCAGCGAAAGGCGATAGGTTTTGTGAAGAATTGCTACGATAAGTCAGTGAGCGTCACTCCGATGCTACAGGACGCAAAATGGGAATCTTTAGAAGTTAGAATATTTCAACAAAGGATTAATTTACTGGATCAATTTAGAGAAAGCACGTTCAGAGCTGATGTGGCCGATATAATGCGTTCACCATGCTACATAGGTCGTTTCGATACTGCGAGAAAGACCAGGGAAATAGATGCAAGAACCAATCGATTCAAGAACTCGTTTTTTCCGCGAACGATAATCGAAAGTAATCGATTCGGGAAATAGAGCCATGGTGCATGCACCCCCTGCTAAACGCCGAAAGGCGGCTTGCAGAGTGCTTACATAGATATAGACATAAATTGCAGAAACGCAATATTTTCTTAGGAAATGCTATGTATATATATACAATGCGAGGAAATTGGAATTTTGTTATCATTTTCGTAAACTGCTGAGGCTTAGTCGCCAAAATTATCCACAAGAAAGCCTTGGAAAGAAAGGTTTGCAAACAGGAAACTCGGAAGCTTAGGATATTTCACTCTCGACCATAAGCATTCAAAATCAAATTAGCGACTATTTATTCGTTACTTAATGAATTAATGTACGAGTACTTGAACCAGATGCATGCATTCTGCTATGCTGCATTTCATTGCTTAATTTTGAAAGGTAAATTTGCAGATATTATCTTCAATAGTTGACGGCCTTGCGCGAAAAAACGACACAAGTTAAGCAACGGTGAATTAAAAGCAATCTCTATTTTATTCTTGAAATTCCACTTGTTATGAATTTAATGGCAGGATCTTCCGTCATTTGTGTACCTCCTCTATGCATAGCACAATTAAGAAAGTAACCAAGTTACTTGATATTTATCAAGAAATCATTCTCCATAATTCATGAGTCGTATGAATTCTTGAAGTTAGAAACTTCGTTCTAAATTTAGTGCGCCTTAAGTATAGAGTACAGAAAATAAGCAACGAATCGCAGTCTTCAATTTCATTAGTACGGAAGTGCAATTACGCGTGGTAATGAGAACTTTGGATATTAGGAAACGAGATTCGTTCACCTCATTTGCCATGTTGTCTATCATCAAAAGGGCGTGTGTACAGATTGGATCGGAAGTTATAAATCTCCTTTATGAACCCCAGTTCGTCATATGTTTATACTTCAGAGAACCATGCCACTAAATTCCTTTCTGCTACCTTCGTTATGGGCTATTGTGTAACCTCAGAGATGTTTGTAATTTGATTGCTTTATATTTAACAAGTTGGAAAGCTTTTTAAAACAGGATAAAAATTATTGAAATAGCCAAAAGTAAAATCCTCCTTGAAAACTCCAATATTGTATTGATTGTTCGTTGTTTTGATTAAAAAAAACGGATGCTTTACTCACAGCCGTTTTTGTCAACCATACCGCGTCGTTAGCGTAAAGGTATTTTAATGTCGTATCTCTTTCATCAACTGTATTAACCGTTTTTTTCTTATTTTTGACAGCTGACCTATGGGAACGCCGTTCTACAATAGCCTGATCATTGGGAAAGCTAACAATAGCTGAAACATGCGAGGCGTAATCCTTTTTTGTCACTATCATACAATGCCAACGATGCGACGGAGACTATTGCGTCACAAACGATGAGAAGGCCAAACTTGCATGTTAAAGTCTTCTCGCCAATTGTTCGCTATGGCTGAAGTTAGAATCTTTGACAAAATGATAATTAATGGAAATGTTATCAAGTTCTGATGAATCGAAACCACCAAAGAAAATTTCTCTTCTATGTTGGAAGGGGTCTTCTTTATGCTTACCCAACGCCTTTTCAGAGATTTCCCTCACGGAATATCTTCGAACTCGTGTCTTATTCTCACAATAATTCCAACCTGTTATTTTAGACTCCATGTCAAATTCATCCCGTAAAGTTTTAGTGTAGATTCTCTGTTATTAAATGCATTTCAATTTAAAAGTATTGATTGGTAGAGATTTTTAATATTTTCATGATTTTTTACCAGTTTCTTGTCATTATTTGGCTAAGATAAGAAGAAAAAGCACTCCACGATTTACTGAGGAGCTCCCTTCAATTAATTTAAGTAGTCGTCCAGCTTAAGCGTTAAAAAGCCATCACCATCCTCATCTATCATTGAAATATGGGAAACGTATTTTTATCAAATAAAATAATTTTCCATTTCATTACGGATTTGCAAAATATCGTTTAAACTTACTGAAATCGTCATAGGTTCTGATAACAGTATTTTAAGGCCAATTTCCTGGTTAAATTTTCTTCTTAAGTGGGTGCGATATATGAGGATTTTTGAAATCTCTAATTTTTTAAATGTCTTTCGACCAAACAACACCATTTCCTAAAATTTACTGAAACAAATTTCTTTGTTACTTCTTATGGTTAATCTCCAAGTAGACATTTTCCAAACCTCTATGATTACGACTATTGGTAATGTTGAAGCTGATGTTTCTTTCGGAGACTAAACTTATAGAGTATGTAATGATGTATTCTTTACTCTTCGAATGAGAATCCTGTGAATCTGTCGGCATTTGGTGTTATGGCTTTACAATCATCTTTTGTCTCTTCTCTTCGTGCGGTTTTCTTTTTCATATTCTATCCTGAAGGATGCATGGAAATGTTTTCCTCTACCTTCTAATGTTTCGAAAATTAATAATCAAAGTCAAAAGCATTTTCTGCGTATCAACGTAATAGGGATCCTTTCATGGTGTAATTACAATCCCTATCATAGAGATAAGTTGTAGTTCACTGCATTAGTTATGAGACATGACACGATTAAACTATACAGTATAGGGAAAGAATAAACTTTATCCAAGAATAATTTACAGCTATCGGAAAAAAATACTCTAGAGATTTCCAATCTATAAAATATCGCTTGTCATCGGCCTATATATCATGCAATATCTTCAAGATGTTCCACAATCTAATGACTAGAAACTTTCAGACACTTCATCAATCCAATTTATATCTGTTCTCACTCTTCCCATCATACCGAAGACTTTTCTAAGTGAAACAATAGAAGAAAATGACTAAACGAATTCAAGTGTTGTCTCCCCGGGATCACTGAGAATACCATTTCGGGTAGGTAGCTTTCGTAAAAAATAGGTCAAATTAACTGGTCTTCGAAAGGGCAGGAATTTTTCAGACGCAACGAAAATCCTTTCCTTTTCATAAAAATTTGGGTGAAATTTTAAATGGATAATCAGTAAAAAAACAAATAACCCATGATATTGAAAATATTTTGTATAGGATGGTAAGCGAAAGATTTTGCGAAAGAATGCCAGGGAACAGCCATCCTCAACTTATTCAGTTAAATGATATGGCGAAACTATTCTTTTAATCTTGTTTCTAAGTATATTTAAAATAAATACATATACCAATAGAAAAGGCCACGGAAAATCTGAAACGTAGACGTGTGAATTGGATGAAGATTAAAAAATAGCATTAGAATTCAATCTCTCAAAAATTTGAGCGTTGAAGAAAATCTATGGCGAGTAATACTCCAGTGCTGTTTAAAGTATCCCTTGATTTTCCTGTAAGAGTAGTATTTACAGGAAATCCTTGTAATTAAAATCATCGACTCTGCAGATCAGTTGCAAAGCAGCTCGTATATGATTTCAGAATATCAATCATCATAATTATAAAAACATACGTTACGTTTGAGCTTTGATATTGTTAGCCGATTTGCCAACTACAAGCAAAGTCTCTTTTCAGAATTTTAAGAGTTTATTGTTGTAGTGTACGTCGAGATTTAGCTTGGATCGAAGCAGTTGGACCAAGTTTAGCATTTTATTATTATGGAGACCCTTTTCGGGTAAGCGTCTACGCGTCTGGTGAAATCGTTCTCTGCTGCAACTGGGTACAGCAAACAAAGAAAAACATCCGTCATTTCTTTCGGCAGAAATTTCGTCAAGGCTTCTTAACCGTCCTCTTTTCTTATTGCATTTTTCACTCGCTTGTGCCATGAACCTTTCCTCCGTACAAAAACGAGAAATACTGGAAACAAACCTCTCAAAGATGGCTTAATGGTCCTCCGTTCCACCTCACTGTTAAGTAATCAGTTTCATTCATACTTGGCCTCACTTCATGACTATTAATTCACTAGACGGTAAATAATATGCAGTTTTCATTCTAGTGTGCTCTCGGTACGTAATGCTTTTTACGTCACCGTTATGAAGGGAAAGTAGTGCAACAAAAGCTGGATTGTGTCATACATTTTCATTATTGTAATAATTGAAAATCTTATTAAGTGTCCTTTAAATAACGTAATTATAGTTAGTGCGGAATTTTTGCTTGGTGATGTTAAATTTTATAATAAATAAAAGTAAGATTTTTGTGAGTAATTTTATGTATATACTTTGTTTTCTCCTTTCTAATTCATTGCTTAGCTGTTCAATCTTAAATCACGTAAATTCTACACGGTGAAGTTGTTACTTGAGTGGCCATTAAATAATATCCCCTGTTTACAGAAGATAAAATTAAAATAAACTGAGCGAGCCGGTCTTCGATAAACAATGCGTGCGTTCAATTCAAGTAACTTTTAATAAACAAAACAGATTCTTAGCATCACTAATTTATCGGATATCCTAGTATATTTATCCAATTTATTTATTTTTATCCGATTTATTTTAAACAGCAAATTCACCTTAAGTTATTTTATTTTAAGGGCCTTTATAGCCAGCTTCATTGGCTTTAATCTTTTGGTAGATACATTTGTAGCCAGTCCTTTTATATAATATTTAACGGACATATCAGTATATTAAATTTTGAAATTTTTAAACAAGGAAACATAAAATAGAGATATTGAAATACATGAATTTTATGCAATACTCCTACAACAGAATCGCTTGGTTCAGAGAAAAAATTCTCTTCTGTGTTCGCTTTCATTCATGTAGTTTTCTTGTATTAATTACCTCTGCACACTTCAATTTTAGCCATTTTCACTGAAATTCGGAGCTTAATATCTTCCCATTCAATTTTATGACAACATCCGCTTTTTCAGCGATAAAATTTTTAACGGTCTCCAAATTTTTTTTCAGAATACGCCCTGAACGTAAACTGCAAATCTCTCTTCGCACCAAACAGAAAGTTAATGAAGTGTAAGTTTCTAAAAGACGCTAAGTTAGCAAAAATAATTTTGGTACTAAGAAGGGAAGCAAATATTCACATTCAACATCCACCAAAACCACGCTTTCTTTGGAAATTGTACCAATTTCAACAGTGTGTAGCTAATTTCTATAAAAGGTAACAATTAAAATCTTTATCAGTAATAGGGTCATAATCACAGTTATTTTCATAGAATTTCTTAGAATAAGCTCATTCATAGAATAAATTCATTAGAATACATAAAAATAGCTAATTTCATACATTGGAAAATTAATTCATTTTATCATGACTCACGATACTGGCAAGATAGTTCTTCAAAATCAGTATTCCTATCACTTAAGGTATTTTGTAGTTCTAATTACAGTCTCCTTGGAGCTCTTATAATAATAACAATAATTTTATTGGTCAATGAAAGTAAACACAAATAAGCATAGGAAAAATCAAAATCGTGGCTACAATTTTCCATTATGATACGATCATAAATAAAGATATAATTTGATATAAATTACATTATAAGGAACATAATGACACACACATTTAGGAAATAAGCAAATACAGATACTTACAAACATAGATATATATATATATATATATATATATATATATCCTTGA
>KZ308173.1:471104-553557 GCA_000376725.2 Ladona fulva
TGGGAATCCTTAAAAGATAGGAGACTAGAAGCTAGATTGCGATTGCTTGATAAATTTAGGGAAAGTACATTTGCGGAAGATATAGTAGATATTATGAGACCCCCCTGCTACCTTGGACGATCCGACAATGAGCGCAAAATAAGAGAGATAGATGCTAGGACGAGTCGATTTAAGAATTCATTCTTTCCGCGAACTATACATGATAATAATAGGCTAAAAAAATAGTCCGAACGCCCGGTGTTTTCACCCCCTGCCACACGCCGCAAGGCGGCTTGCAGGGTATTTATGTAGATGTAGATGTAAATGATATTTCTAAGTTCAGCTTCATCTTAAAATCAGCGAAGCCTATTTATTCGCTCTTTTAGTCTTAGGTTATTTGTTATTACATCAATTGATTATAAATTGAAAACAAAAGATTTAATCTTGGGAAATTAACACATTTAAAAATCTCGCCAGCCTTGGGCAATGAATCCTTTTGAGCATTAAGTCCCGTTATATTCATCATTCAAAGCATATTTCGTTTCTTAGTCAAGGTAAATGTTGACTCTTTTGGTGCCCTGAAGGTAGCAAAATTAAGGAGGCTGTCAACTCAAAAATGAATCATATAATGAGCGTATAATGACTTACTCCAAAATATCCATGGGTAGCGAGCTAACGTTCCGGTTAACCTTCAACTAAAAAGAAAAGTGTATCTTGCTCCCTTATTCGAATTATTTTTTTAACCATTTGGACCTAGGAAATCTGCATTTATCGACATAGATATAACTCTTATCATAAGTTTTCAATCGGTTTCTCACACCTCCTTGTATTCGAATGACTAATTAATGAGCGACAGCATCTGAAAAAACAGCGATTACCGCTTTACCTTGTGTAGATCCACAAATTCTATTCAGGGTAATTCAAGTAAAAAAGATACGCCACATTAATTCCATAGTGAAAAATTTCAATCCGACTTGATAAAAGTGAGATTAAAATACTGCGTATTAGTTGATAAGTAGTTTCTACTAATGATTATAATGATGGTAGTTATTGTTCATTAAACCCAGGTAATTATAAGCCCTTTTTAACAAATTAATAATGCGAACATTTGACAGCGAGTCCGATTTCTCCTAATGAATTTCCAATTTTCAGTCCTACGTCAGGCTCTTCCATTAATTCAAATTCTGAAGGTTCTTATCCTTAAACGGAAATCACGCACATAATTCAAGCACTCACGAAATCTCTTTATTTTCAAAGCCTGCTCAAACACAATCCTCAATGAGCTCTTGGAATACACTTTCCCACGTGAAGGGCCTTATTTGCAGTCTTGTTGTTGATGGAACATCCTCTTTTCCTTTCTCCGACAATGGAGAGATAAAGGGGGTGCTCCATTCTCGTCACCTGAAGAGGAGGAGGGATTCAGTAATTGGTGCTCCCCTATACGAAGGCTATTGGGACATCGTCATTAAAAGCCGGTCGTGTGCTGGAGGTCGACAGCGCCTACCATTCTTCCCCGTACCCTATCTCCCTCCCCTGGGGCCCCACCCCTTCCACCACCCCCTACCACTCTCTCCTCTCCGGTATACACATCTCGGGTCCGTCTGCAGACTTCACTCTCTCCTCAGCGCTCTTCCCGAGAGCACGGCGTTGAAGACCACCAGAAGGTGTAGCTGCTGCCACTGACGACGGGGAAAAGTGACTAGAAAATTTTCGGATTGCAGTGAGAGGTGGGAAAAATTCCATTCCACCCCATATACCCTGCCATTATTTTTGCCTACCGGTTTCACTTCTGGACTTATTTTTTTACTCGTTATCGGCCGCCTCGAACGGTGCGACGAGTTCCGTTTCTTCGACCCTTTTCCTCGGATTGTTTCTTCTGGTGCTGTAGGTGCCGCTTTTATGGTTACTTTCTACTTGCAAAGGAGGAGTCTGTTGAAGATCTGTTGAGTTTTTGAGGAGTTGGAAGTTAATGATTCTGTGACGGCCGGAGGATCGTTGAGTGACGGGTATTGTTTCGTGGCGAACTTCGGGAGAGGGCGCTATTGTTGAGTGATTTTATTGCTTCGGGAAGAATGAGATTGACAGTTGGCGTAAGTGTCGACTCACGACGTGTTTTCGGGCCACGTTCAAGGTTTTGCAATGGCAAGGATACACATAGAAATCCGTTTTTCGATTCATCATTGTTATGCAGAGAAAACATCTTCGTCAAAGCTAGATATGTTAATGACATTTCTTATTTTGACCCACTTAAACCAGTAGATCATCAATTTTTGTAACACCTCGCATATTTTCATAAATTTATTCATTGATGAATTCCCTGCTATTTTGGTCCACTACTTCAAAGAATTTACTCTAATAGCGTCAATTCCAAAGGTCAGTTCGAGACCACAGTTTGCGGAATGGATAGTATTTTAACGGAGGAGTTTTTGCTCAAGAAATTTCCCACATCGGGTAATTAATTGGAAGTTTAACGCTCTTCAGTTCGTTCTAATTTCCAAAAAGAATTCTCTTTTTTTACAGCAAGGCTGCGATGATTTCTAACACCGTGTTCACTCATTCGGTAAAATATTTTTTGTCGCGTGCTCGACATTTTCTCTTTTCATATTCCAGTACGCTTTCCAATATCTTTTTCCTTTCCGTGTTGAGAGCCAGTTAGTTTTCAAAATTTTGGAGTGATTACTCGAGTGAAGGTTAATTTAGAAGCGAAGTATATGTTGTACGCACAATAAGTTTTCCGATGAAAATGTCATTCATTTACCCGGCACTCTATTTGCATATGCAAGTTAAGAATACTTTTCTTTTAAGCGAAAAATTTCGTTTGAACTTTTTTTTCTGTAATAATAGTAATAAAAACCGACTAATTGATATTTAGCAAAATATAAAGACTAACAAATAATGTCATAACGTGAGAATGCTTTAATGAGACACCACACTTCAACATTCGTTCAGTTTCTGCAATTGAAAATGTGGAATTCAGTTTTAGTTTCAATAATCGACCCTTTTTTTCAATTTAAATTTTACATCAAGATAAGTTTGTGGTGTACTCGTATGGAGTAGAGGATTTAAAAAAGTTCGATTAGAAACTATTCCTTCTCTCTCAAACAATTTATTTTCAGCCGTAAAATATTTATCTTAGATCCCGCAGCTCTTGAGGTGTAACAAAACGTTTCTGTGGGTAGTAAGACAATCGAACATCGAAACGGATGATGTATACGTCATTTGTATACTTGGAATTCGGCCAATAATAAGAAGCTTTTTCTCCTCAAGTTCTTTAGACTTTAGCTCAACTCGAACGCTAACAGATTATTACCTCTCACTTCCTGCTTCCAGGTATTTTTAATCCGAACGTACTCGCTAAGTTTACATTTACTCCGTGTTTTCGATTTTATTTCTCCCCTACACTTTCGTTTTCAAATTAAGTTGCGGCTTAAGGAGGCCGCAATCATCTCGGAAGAACCTGAAATTACGACATCTTACGAGGATAAATAGTTCGCGAGGGCGGTTAACCGGAATCGCGACCGCTTTCTCCGGCGGCGCCACCATCGCTTCCTCCCCAGCTTCTGTCTCTCGATTCAAATCGCGACTTCAGATACACAACTCTCCCTGAAACGTGACGTCAGGCTCTTTTCCCTTTCGAGCATGGAATATCTTCATCCGCTCTTCATTTTTTCCCTCGCAACTTCGTAACGCCATTAGCGACTGAGTCTTATAAGAAAATGAAATGAAAACCGTGCGTCTCCGTTGGCGAAAGGCAAAGGAATTCGCCATTGGAACGGGAATCGAAATCGGGTGCCGAAGGAAGGAAAGTTGGATACCTAGGTTCGATTTCCGGTCGGCTCGAATTCTTTTCCCTTTCTCTTGCATTGCGTTTGATTTTTACCGGAAAGAAGCATCGATCATCTCCTTCATTGTTGTTGCCTTGGTATCCCGGGCACGGATAATCGATTGATCATTTGGATCGTGTATTTCAATCACAAACATTTCCATATACGATTAGAAATTCAGTATCTTCAGTGTTATAGCATATTAAGTGTGTGGAGTTACATATATACATATATATCTTACCTCTAATTGTCTGTTAGGCTGGCCTTTCTCGTCATGATTGACATAGAAAAGGGAAGACATTCGTTAACATTGAACTCAAGCCAAGGAAGTAGGACAATTTCCTTGTAAACTGATCTCCAATTTACTTCTGAAATCCCATTCAGTGTTGGTAAATGTAGTAGATGTATAGTGATCGTGGGAAAACTACACAACCTGATTTTAATTCAAACTCCTCGTCGTATCCAAGTTATTATTACTATTACTAAAAATATCAATTGATTCAGGCAAGACTTTGTGGTAGGAATCCATTGAAAAACAACACTTCTACCCGTACCACAGTAAAGGGGTGATACGGGTAGAAGTGTTGTTTTTATTCACCGTTTTCATTTGTACTAACAAGTTATAAAGTAGGAGGGATCGCCCCTTTACCCTCCTTGAATCCAAAAATGGTAACCAGTGATTGTGCATTGTAATCGGGTCATTTGAACTTCATGGAAAACTATTTGTAAAGATTTTCTATGCACTGAAAGAATTTCTGAAATTATACTTTGAAAATCATCAGTTGTGTACTGTGATTGTGCACAAAACCCATGCTCTAGTTTTTTCTTGTGTACGTAAAGAAAGTTTTCGTGACGTAAACGCTCGAGTATTTGGTAAAATATGCTCTTTTTCATTTTTGACTTCAACAGTTTTTAGGCATGTTTTTCAGCCAAAGTGAACCGTAACTTTTTTATGTCTTCGTCAGCGGAAACACTCACTCCGCGTTTCAGTCCTACGCAAGTCACAGTGACAGGGTTGGTGGTTTAAAAAGTGGTGGGCTGCAAAGGGAAAGTTGTCCGTTTTATGGGGAAGTTGTTGTAAGCACTCTATGGAAACCTAATAAATAACACTCGCGCTCATTTGATATCGTGATTTACAACTAATCTGGGTTGAAAACCTCATGGATTACAGAAGTTACACATTTCTCATGCTTACAACCTGAACAGAATTAATTTAATGTACGGCTATTCAACACTTGCCGAGTCACTCTTGTTAACTACACCGAACCGCACTTCCGCATACGATAGCTCAAATGCTTTATTTACAATAAAACCATTGTTGGATGTGGACTGAGACCAAAAATCACCTAGAACCCCGGATAAACGAATGAAAACCCCTAGTGTAAAGTCTATAGTGTAAAGTCTCGCGGTCGATTTCTATGGAAGACCATGTTTAAACATTTAACTTAGTTGTCGAAGCATGTTTTAACCTCAACCCAAAGGTATCTAAACGACCATCATTGTCCTGAACTTCCGGTATAACACTTCTTCTCATAATATCTTACCTCATCATAAATCGAAGTTTAGCAGATAAGAGGGTCAGTGCGTACATTTTCATTATGTGCATTTCCATCTCTCTCGAAAATAAATCTCTTCCATCACTGAATTTCCTTCGTTCTAAGAAAGTAATGATACATGTTACATGTTATTCCTATGGTGTCAACGCATTAAATTTTTGTAACTAATTTTTCATATAATTTTTTTGTCGATTTATCATCAGTTACCATTATTATTTTATCAAAAATTGAAACGATAACCTGGTTACTCCTTCATCACCATTAGGTTAAAAAAATTAAATTAAGGGAGAAAGATTGAACTGATTTTAATCTTTTTTATTGTTTGAATTACTTGCAACCATATTTTTATTATATCAACTTGCTTTACAAGGAAAAGAAATGAAGTTAACGGGGTCACGACTGAAGGAAAAGAATATACCGGGGTTGGACAGTGTCGGATTGAAAACTGTCTAACTGATGATAATTCGACAAATGAACGGAGTAACTTCTGCATTGTTTTGAATTATTGCTTAGGAAATTGCTTAGGAATGGCTCGTGGAGGATATCATTGGGAAAGTGATTCGTTATCGCTACGGAAAGCGTCCATCTGAAGCGCAGGTCGTTTCGTGCTATCGTTAAGGAGGAAATGCGCTTTGATCGAAGGAGAAGAATGTTGCGGTTGCGTTACGAGCTATGAAGGCACCGAGCGCATCATCCCGTGCATAATTTATGTCTTCTACTCTTTCTCCATCTCCTTATCTCTCGATTCTCTTTTTCCTGAGCTGGCCGTGTTCATCCATCAACCTAACGAAAGCTAACTCCCTCGAAAGCTAAAGTCAACTATAACTCGGGCTCCCTGAATGAGTATTGGGAAAGGTAACGTTAACCAGGTTATGGAACTGGTTTTGGATCGATTTTTCTTTTATTACTCAAACTAAAAATAATCGGGAAAAAAATTGAAGTAAATCAAGAGCAGCTACGATTTTTTTCTGAAATTTTGTTAGGCTTAGCGTTATTTTTTAAATACATGGCTGAACCTTAAATCTAAAGATAACGATATCTTTAACCATCTTGCTCGTATGTAGTAACGATGAATCTTTTTTTTCAGACATTAGATTAGGTTGAATTTTTCCGCAGCACGAGGGCACTAAAGAAGAACTTTCTAGTTTCTATATAAAAATCATATCCGTTTTCAGAATTGTGTTCATTGAGGGATTTTGAAAGTAGATTAGTTAGACAACATTTTTTGCATTTAATACACTGACAATAACTTTAATATTCGCAGAATAGATTTAGGTAACTATATGTGGCTATATGGCTGATATGTTGTATCGAGACGATTATTCATTTATGACATCAGCGAGTTTATTTATCTGATGATGTTGGGCCTCCGGATAGCAATGTGGGTAACGCGTTCCACTTCGGTGAAAGCGATCGCGGGTTCGATTCCCGGTAGGGGCCTACGTGCGAAATGACCTAAGCTGTCGAAGCACTTTTAACAATACTACTACTACGATTATTCAGGATATTAAAAACGAGGTAAATTGCGTAGTTTCGATTGCGTGACGGTTATATTTACAAAAAACAACTATATCTCCACTTAGTGTCATAAAATTAAAGTTAAAAAGTAAATTTTTCGAATTGCAGGCATCACTCACACCTAAAATGATCAAGGGAAATATAGTCAATCGTAAAATTAATAGTTAATCTGTTTAACGTAATCTCTCAAGGAAAGAAATATTTTTGGCCAATGCTGTACCTATATGTTTGTACAGATATATGATTGAAATCGAAGCAGCTATGTTTATATGAGTGCATTTTGGTTTATTATTTACATAGTTCGAATAAAACCATTTTAGCATTTAAAAGTAAATTTACAATATGAAAGATTTTTAAAAGTGCTGCAGAAAAATTCCTGTCGACTAAATTTTTTAATAACGGCTCTGAAAACTCTCTTCTGTGAATTTATTAGATCCTCCAGTACAAAATATGGAATATATATTTTCTTACAGTTTTTTCACCTTTATTGGGAATCCCGTGAGCATAATAGGAGGAAATTCAATCTACTTTCCTGTTCCACTTTCTGTTAGAACCGATATTTTCTTCACTTTTCCGAGCCATAGAGTCATCGATTCTTGGAATCGTGGCCAGCGATTCCGAAGTTAATTTATCTCGATTTCTTTCCGTCATCAAGGCACCAAACACGAACGGATTCCACATCTTAAGCGGAAGATTTCTCTCGATGGACTCAAAGAGAGAAAAAAAGGTGCGAATAGGAAGTGTAACTCGCAGATCGTGAACGGAAGGTAAATCCTTATGTCTGGAAGTCGTCCCTGGAGAAGCAAAGATCACGCACTCGAATCACGCCCGTTGCTAGCGACCCACGCCTATTTCCACGCGTGCTTCAATCACGCCGGCAGCATGTCGTAACTCACGCACCGCTCGCATAAAACCGATACGAAATTTGTTTTTCATGGGAATAACCGTCACTGTCATCCAACGCCACCAATAAGAATCTTTGTGAATGCAGTAAGACTCGCTGTTGTTATTCTGTAGCATCGCTCAAGGAGACCACCCATCCTCAATGATGTAACACACGTCATATGGTTTCTTCAGTAACAGAGGATCCGCTTTGAGTGTTTATAACGGACTGGGCATCGACGTAGAATTGCTTAATATTTCTTAGTTAAGTGTATTTTGAAATACTATGGGAAAAATTACCTTTTCCGACTCAGTTTGTAACCTTTTTATTGAATTCTTGGGCTATTTCGTTTTGCTTATTCGCGTGCAATTAATTCTTGACCACGATTTCGAAACTTAGGTGCTAAAATTTACCACGCGACATTCCTTCATCTAAGAAAAATACATTTTCTGATTTTTTTTTAATTTAGTAATATTTTAAGACATCTAAGACTAAAAATTCAATGAATTTGGGATTTTCTGTTTTTCATCCCCTGGATTTCTTTTGGTCTTGATTTAATTGCCGTAGTTTACGAAAAATGAGTATTATTATTATTAACTTGTTATATTTTAACTAAATTATTTTATTTTATATGATTATGATATAAATTTTTGTTAATGAAGAAGATTTTATTCGGAAAATATTCGGAATTTTATACTTTTAACTTTTCAATAGATGAAAAAGGTGTTTGAAAGTATCTGAGAGGCAAATTTTCGCATGCCATTTCCGACAGCATAATGAAATTAGATGTTCTGGTCCACAGAAATGTGTCTGTGCCGTTTCGGGGAATAAATAAGAACTGGATAGTATCACAATGTTATGAAAAAAAGCATTTCCTGGTGTGCATTCACTTTGAAGTAGAATGTAAAGGTAGGATTCTCATTTATTTTACCGAGAAAAGGAGTAAACCAGCAAACTTAATGTGCTACTGTAACTGTAATTTGAATTCGATGGGAAAATTTAGTTATTCATTGAGTGATATCGCCTTAGTATGTCAGAGCCAGTTAGCCCAATTGTATATTTACTTTACATAGTACTGTAACATAAATTGTATATTTAATTTTCAAGAGCTGCCGGATAGCCAAGTAGGCTACCCATTTGATTGCAACGAAATTCCCGGGTTCGATTCCCGGTGGGAGCCTACTTGCGAAATGACCTAAGTTGTGGTAGCACTTTTAACAATACTATTGTAATACTTACTTTACAAATGATTTCCTTAGTTTTTAATTATCTCTGTAAAGTTTTTAGGGAAGCTACCCTTGAAAGAGATAGAGTTGAGGTTTCTTTAATTTAGTATTAAGGTTTATATGCGCCTCACATATTATGGCTCTCCCTAAATTCGCTTTCGCGTAACTCACCTTGGGGTGGAAGGTGGAATCTCGTAAAAGACTCTGCTAAACGAATTGTATCACCAAGCTTAATTTTATTCTGTCATCGTTAACCTCTTTTTCTGTTATGTGCAAATCTTTCCGACTATTTTACGAAACTGATGAATAATTAAAACCCAGTCTCACAGAAGATAGCGAGCTATTCATCGTAGAATTCCAGCCCACGACCTTTCTATGTTGTAGTAGACTAATTTTTCAGCTTGACGCTACCAAGGCAACTCTTCCAATTTGAAATTTTCTTCCAGTATGAATAAATAAATTAAACCCGATATCAATAAGTTACGGCAATTGTTTCTTAGTCCATAAGGTTCAAATGCCAGACCGTACCAGACTTGCGCCGATGAAATCATTTTCGGGAAAGAGCAACGCAGTTGTTAGGAGTGGGATCCGATAAAAGTCTGCGAACCGGTAATTTCTGCGAAAGGTTGAAAGTGGACTCTCCTCTCACGATGAGCCACCTGATTAGCATTTATTTCAACATCTCGGACCGCAGAAGATCCGAGAAAGAGGTCGGTCAACATTAAAGAGAATGACCACTAAAAAGGCAATTTCATTTCTACCTTGAAATCCAAAACTCTTTCCCTCATTAGACGTTTACCTTTCATTTCTTGGCCTCGACAGGATGGAAATCAGAAGACTTTTCGCTGCTGTGATGAAGAATATTAATCCTGCCGAGGGCATGGGCATTATTAATCCTCTAAATCAGTGTTCCACAACTTTTCCATGCCACCGCCCCCTTTGCTCTACACCCAACGTCCATCAATAAAAATTATCATTAGAAACACCGAAATAGAAACATACAGTAACGCATGATAAAAACGGAAATTTTAAAAACGTCTTCCAAATCACTAATTGGGAATTTTCTGCTGTCTTGAACAAAGTATGTTTATTAATACAGCAAGGAAGACGATCGACCTAAGGATATATACCCTTGCAACAAGCGCTACCCTAGATTTGTTCAGCGCCCATGATGGGGCGATATTTCCCACTTTTGAAATCACTGGTCTGAATGTATTCTAATTCTAATGAGTGTCATTATTAAGAAGAATAATTTCTAAAAATAAACCTTCTCTTCTCCTTTCACTATAAATCCCTGGCAAAGTTAATTCATAATGTAATTCGGTTGTCATTCATAACTGTTTCTACTTCTATTGCAATTGAACAACATTTTTTCTGAATAAGTTACCAAATTGTTCATATCAGTAAATTTTAAAGCATTATAAACAACATTGATTGATCTTAGCTATTTTTAGATGACTTTATCGATATTATGTCTCTTAAAACAAATACAGAAGTTAAACAAATATCTAAGCCAGACATTTCCTATCAGCACCATGTTCATCAGTCCTGTGTTTAATACTGAATTCTCTATCGACTCTGCAGATTGAATCCTTGGATCAAGTCATCCCAAAATGGTACACTTAGTTGTTTTGGCGACGACAGCGTTGTTCGTGGGAGTGTTATCAGCACCTGTGGACCAACAGCAAACGGCGACAGTTCAGAGGGATTCATACGAACCTTCCACATACAGTCAAGATGGGAATCAAAAGTATTATTACGAGGAGGAGGAGCCGGAGACCAACGAATTGCAGGTGTGTAAACAATACCCGTTTTAACGTGCAAATTGAAATGTTTCAGCAAACGTAAATTCCTTTGAAATGTGTTTTCCCAAATCCAGATCGAAAATGTATACGAGCAAAATTTGAAGTTGCTTGGACGAATCGGAGTTGAATCTGTTTTTTCACGATTTATTTCCGCTATATTTCATTCGCAACATACCAAAAATTTTATTGATATCTTTTTAGTGTGATTATCTGCAGCGTTTTCGGTTTTTATTATAATTATGGGTGATCAATGAATAGATTCAGCAGTATTTTTACTGCTCTAAATTGGTTCGCCAAGTATGAAATCATGAAGTAAATTGAACGAATCTAAATTTTTCTAACTGTCCAGTCACACGCTCGAGTGCTTCAAGGATATGCTTCGACGAATAATTTTCGCTGCCAGGTCTATAGTCATACCCATTTTTGCATTCGTTGCTATTAAAGTATTAAATTATCCATCAATTCTTCAGTTTGGGAGTGATTGATAATTTTTAAGTTTCTAAGGCTCGCACCAAAAAGGATACATTTGATAAAAAGATCAATACAAAGAAAGCGCCTTGTCTGAATGTTCCCAATCTTAATGAACATAATAACAATGGAATGCAGAAATTCAAGTAACATTTACCTCCGAAGGACTGATTTCCAGGAACCGTACTTACGCTCCACCTGTTCCTTTTCCTTTCATGGCTGTGATTTTATACATCTGAACATGAAGGACTAGAAAGAACTTTGGCGTTAATCATAAGGCGAAAAAAATTCGGAAATCGATCCCTTGGTGCATATCTTTCGAAATTTCGCCTCGGATCTGTTCCAGTTTTGTTCCATTTTGTCGGCATCGCTGGACGCTTGGCCTTTCACTTTCCGACGGACCTTCCATTCCAAAGGCAGCAGCAGTCCTTTCACTTCTACGCGCACATTTGCCAGCCTTTATTAATATGAGGTCCATAGACACTTTCGAACGCTGAGCGACACGTTCTCAGTACCATAACGGCATCATTTTCGTACAATAGAACAGGTGAAATTTAATTCAGTGAAATATGAAAGCCTTTCCAAATCCCACTGTCTTTGGAAGGTCCTTCAGAGTCGAGTGTTTTGGGATATTTTGCCAGGTTTGCGGCGACCGAAAATGAATTCCTTAAATGAAGTTTAAATTGGTTGTAGAATAGAATGAATACGGAATCCTTAATTGAACTATTTCCTACTAAAGAAGTCGATATTACAGGAGGACCAAAGGAAGTAGGTGATAATGTCTTTATAATAGGATGTTTAAACGAATGGACTTTTTCATCTCTTGTAATCTCGTTCCTGGAAATATGAATTATCGTGATCCATCCTTTGAGGAAATAAAAAGCGATTTTATCCTAAACAAGTTGCAAATTTTGCTAAATATTTTTTAAATAGCCCTAAAGTAATGAATAAATTTAATAATTAAATAGAAATTAAGAGGTGGTTTTGTTTTGAAAAAAAAACGTGCATTTAGAAAAATGTATACGCCCGTGCCTTCCGCCAGTACCAGATCTAAGAACGTATATGTTGGTGCATTTCTGGATCATACGTACCTATGCCTAGTATTTCGCTTTTACGCACGTATACGTAGAACATTGCGAATTATTTTATATTCTCAGTTAGCCAAATAATGGATTACGTTGGAAAAATATTGCTTTATCAAATGTTTAACGGCCAATCTCTCAACGATTTTTTAATTGAATGAAAATGAAAATTAGTTGGAATTTGTGAGAATGTCGTAAGTAACACCTACCGTTCTCAACAGTAATTTTTAATTAATGTAAAACACTAAGGCTTCTATATTAACATTTAAATAATTCGGTTGATTGTAAAATAAACCACCAGGAAATATTTTTTGTGCGGAAACGTTTTTAAAAAGTTAGTTTAAGATACTTGCGTTTTTAACATTCCCTGATACTATTTCTTGGACTTTTTTAAGGTAGTTTAAAGGATTATGATTCAGCGATCCAAGTAAAATAAGATGTTTCAACTTTGAAAAAAAGAATTCCAATTTTTAATTTATAGTCGCAAATATCTTCCTTCCTTAATTTCTTATTTAAATTACGCTGAGCCAAAATTTTAACTCTTCAGCTTTTTACATTGGCTCAGACAAAAAATAAAGTAAAAAACGACTTAATAACCGCGATGTCTCGTCGAAGCCAAATTTGATTTCCTTTTTAAATAACCGCGCTTGTTTTTTGCGAATGCCACAGATAGTTGGTTAACCACCTCTTCCGTTGCGTCATTTGGTTCCCATTCAGCTATAGAATTCTAACAATCCGCAAGTCTTTGTATAACCTTTTCGGAATCGCTTTCATTTCTCCAGCTGTCTTCCTTCCGTTGTTACTTAATTTTCTTAACGTCTCTTCCCGCACCATCAATGCCCCAAGTCAACCGTCTCTCATTTATCCCAGGAGGTCTAGGAGAAAGCCTGAAAGCTCCCCTTGCCCCAAATTCTGTCGCGCCTCTCTGGTGTCTGACGTCCTTCGCGGACATTTCAGGAATGGTATCGCTTGAAGTGCGTTTATCTTGCTCGATGTTTGTTGTGGCGTGTGCACTCACGACAGAGAGAAAGAGTGGGGGCCTCTTTCTCCATTTGTTTGTGTTATGTCACGAGTGCAAGTAAAAAACTTCCTCAGTTTTGCGGCCAACGAAAGCGAAAAGGTGATTATTCGTGAAGATTTGGGACGAGGATTTTTTTCGAGTTGCCCAACTTTCTTTGCTGAACACTTTCCTTCAAACCCAGATTGAGCGAGTACCAAACGTTTCCGTGATACTATCATAGACGTAATGATGAAATGACGATAATTTTGAAGGGTTGTAAATGAGGATAAAGACGTTATGTTTAGTTCGTTTCGCTGTGGATAACTCGTGAGAAATCGCCCGGAGACCGGAAATTACTGGCATTATGCGCTCGATTTATTCTCCAGAATTTGGAATCTCTTTCTAGTTACGAGTTTAATGGGCGTTAATTTTAAATCCATTCTAAATTCCTTAAGGGTGAGCCAAAAAGCGAATGGCTTGCTCTTAAAATATTTCACTACTCCCCATGTCGTCCATATGGGCGATGGTCTAAGAAGATTCATCACATCATATGATATTCTTATTTTGAGTGTAGGAAATGCATTCTGTTTCACTTGTTGCAGATAAGCTACTGGAAGCTTACAATATATTTTAGGAATAATATTTGTGTATAGAAGGTTTTTCAAAAAATAATTTTGAGAACTGAATTTTGAGCACCCTGATAGACAAGTGGGCAACGTGTTCTACTTCGGTGAAAGCGGTCCAGGGTTCGATTTCCGGTTGAAGCTAACGTGCGAAATTACGTAAGCTGTCGAAGCACTTTAACAATGCTACTACTCTCAAGTGTAAAAAGAGTGATAGACATTAACTTAGTAGCAATATATAAAAATTTCATTCGAAACCAAATCTTCCTCTGCTTATGAAGATGACTCGCTTGTTAAATTAATAATATTGCCAACTTACAACAGTATAGTAAAAAGAATAGTTACTCTAAGCTAAACAGCGAATATTCTTAAGTTTTGTTTGAAGTCCAATTCTAAAATTGGATAGTTTTGGGAATCCTTTACTTTTTAGAATCCTACAGTACAATGAATAAAATAGCCATGTAAACTTCAACAAATTTATAAAAACAAGACCAGTTTTGTCAAATACGTAGACATCCTCAGGTGTAGATTCAGAAAGGAGTAATCTCTATGCATTCGAGGAAACCAGTCGGTTTTCAGTAAACCAGCGTAAATTGACTATCCTTTTATTTGTTGTAATGAGATAATGTCTCTTTATTTCGTCGACATTGGAAATTTAGTGATAATTACTTCTTATACTAATGCCAGCTCGCAGAAATGCGTCTTTGCAGAATTAAGTTGAGCACAACTACATCTGACTTAATCAAACTCCTAGCTTGAGTTATTACATTCGAATGTCACACACACTTGAAAATTCCAGGGTGTCATCATGAAATTTCTATCAATATTCATTGCACGTTTTGTGTTTTTCTTCAAATTGTTCTATCAGAGAATACGAGAACTCTTTCGTAAAAGCTACGGTTTCGAATCATTTACTACAAAAATAACTTTTCATCTCTCGATCTTTTGCAATGCAAAAAATGGGGGCGAAATCCTCAAATCGAGGAGAAAGGAAATGTATTTCCATCGACGTTAATTTTACGCTTCCTTGCACTTGGCATCTGCAATAGCCAGATATCAATCAATTATTTTCTTAGTGTTTTCCCTTTCTGGGACTGTATCTTGATGCATTTCATGTCAGAACAAGAGGTAGAGATTGATGCTTTTTCCGTGAGATTTTCGTTCGTGTCTATGTTTTAATCATCATCTTTATCTGAATTACGTTAATTGCTGTAACAGACGTTTCCATTATAACCATTATACAAGAAATATTAGATGAGTGAACGAATGATACGAAGAATCTTTGTAATTTAGATAAATTAGTGCTGATTAATACTGCAAGAATTCCGTGTGAACGATTCTTTACGTCGAATACATTTTATGATTTTCTTTTGAGCATATTAGCGTACTTAGTAGAATAAATTGCAAATTATCGCATATAATTGAATAGAATTTTCGTTTTACCCTTACTATCTCCAATCGTTAAACCGTAACCATTTTCATTGTAATCTTCCTAATTTGTCGTACTCGCAGTTAAGTTGCTGAAAAAAATAATTTTCCAAATATTCTTCGATAGCAAGTTGGTGCGGTTTTGCAGATGCATGCTAATTTGTGTTTTTCTTTACCTTACTAATATATACATTCATAGCATATTACCTTCCGCTATTTCTGGCCGAAGTTTTATTTTCTTAAACAACAGCCTAACCAGATTTGGAGAACCTGCGATCTCGACCGCCGTTCAATGCGGCCTTCTTCACTCTTTGTAGCAAACTCAGATCAATCAATTCAATCAATTATTCTTTCAATCAATTATTCATCAATCAATCAATCAGTTATTTTTTCCAATTCTTGTTTAATTTCATCTAGTGAAAATTAATCGAAACGGTTCCCACCTCTTTTCTTAACGCTTTGGAAAACGTCCTCCAATAAGTGGAAGGCAGTAAAACCTGCGAGCCCAATTTTAGTTAGCCTTCTTTGAAATAGGTTTATCTCGAAATCCAGTTTGTAAAATCAGGCACTTAAAATTCTCAGTGTCTTCTTTTCGTGGAGAAATGTATTGGACTTCATCTCTCCATCTCAATTTGTTAATTGTTATGCGAGGTGTCGTCGAAACTGTTGTGCAATACCCCCATCAATGACAATAGCTCAGATGGTGTGAGGTGTAGGAACTACCATACGCAAAGATTATAGTTTCAAGGTTACATAACACGGATCCAAAGAGGCATTGTGCGCCAACCATCAATCCTTTTGCGGTCGCCCACCGGTCCTTGGAGGAACGCAATCAGATCTCCTGACGCTGCAGTCATCACCGCATTAGACGCCGTCGGGGATATAAAACTCGAGCAATATTTCGCTCATAATCCATCTAATGATTCCTCTGCTTAGTCAGAGTAATCTATCGAGTGAGCGTACAGAAAAGTTTTGAGAAAAAAATCGTTTTGGGGTCAGTCCTGATGGAACCGGTATCCCCCTGGGCGAATTCGTGTTGAATTTCAAGCGAGCTCTCAGTCGGAAAAAAACAAGCGGACAACAATATTTCCTATTCACTTTTTTTAATGACCCTCGGGGATTTTCAGGTGTATTTTTGCGGTGAAAGGGAAATGATTATCTAACGCGCTCCAGTAATCTGTTTTCGCTGAGGATGCTGGGTTTCAGCGGCAGTCGTCCAAACTGTTTGACGCAGTACAACCAGCTCTTTCCCGCTAACTAACTTGTTCTTTACGGTGCTTGAGAGGCAAACTGTATTCAAAGAAAATATATGTTCAGTGAGGGATGCTTGAACCCAAGTGCCCTACTTTCGGTTGCAAGAAAATAATCTAGAGAGAATGATGTAAATCGTTGAATGCTTAAGCAATGCATTGCTCGGAAACGTTTTGTGTTCTAGTATACTGGCACTAATCCAGATCATCTAGATAGGGAAGGTGGTGATATGTTAACAAATAGGCGAGATAAAAATGATCCGTTATTTTTAGCTCATAAACTTTGACCGGGATGTTTTGCATAAAATATTTGTTCCTTATCTTCCACTGTACAAATCCTTCTCTAATGAAGATTTATCCTCAGGTTACATATATTTTGAATTATATTGTTGAATTATTAATAGCAAAAAGGAAAATAAATATATGCTGTAACTGATTTCTTCGCTCGATTTATAAGCACAGCTTTGATTAAAAACCTTTCTACTTCATGTTTTAACTGTACTATTACCTGCAATGTGATCACGAAATCGTGAATTAGCGTATCTAAAAGCAAAGATGGCTCCTTATTTTTCTTATGCAAGGCCTTTGGTGAAAGAGATTTTGCTTTCGATTCCCGGTGGGGGAAGCTAAAGTTGGGGGCTCACAAACGAAATGATAACTTTTGAGGCACTTTTAAAATTACTATTACTCTTTAAATGCCGTGGGAAGAATTCATTGGTCTCGATTTTCCCGACATTTTACTGTTAATTTAAATTGAAGAGACAATAATTAATGAAAAACAGTAACATTTATTAAGGTGTTTCGAATTAAAAATGTTATGAATGGAGCATCCGAGCGAGTGATATAACAAATATACATTTCGGGCATCAAATCTATAATGATTTCTGTTAAAATTTAGATCCCTTTAAGGTAAACATACGTACGTTGTACCTCTTGTTATCCATTTTCTGATTAACGTGCAAGATTTTATCTTTTAAACGGAATTAAGATCCTATTTTCCAGTATATATATATATGTATACAGTAGGCAGGTTTTACAATTTGTTACGTATTTTAACTATGTTCAACAATTATTCGAGAGATTCAATACATCCTACTATCCAAGTAACGTTCTTTCTTTCCCTAAACTGAAGAAAATCGAACAATTGAAGTTTAAATTTAGAAGCTAAAGTTAAGAATCATTAAGAGAAAAATGCCTATAAAGTTATCAGTCTTCGTTTTAACCATTCCCATCGGAGAGAAAGTGATGTTCATTTGGAGAAATGTAATTATAAGGAGACAATGAAGAATCCTCTAAGTTAAAAGTCTCCTTGTAAACTTTTGAATAAATAGGGAAAGAAAGAAACAGCAGGAATGGAGGGAAAGAGGTAAGGTATAAGAATTTGGGATAGCCTAAGAAAGCAGAGAATTGAGGGTATGCTCGTGAGTTTGTTCTTATGGAGGTCAAATATTAGCTTCCCAGAAAGAAGGCCAAGGACGAGACGGTTCATCTCCAGGGGAGGTAGAGGACGTTCGATCGTCGAATTCTTTCTCCTTCAGTTTCTCCCAATTTCCCCAAACTCCTTGTGGCAGGAAAGGGGAAGTTGACCCTGATATTTCATTTTTCCGTAACCTAGAGAGGATTTCTTTATCTAAACACTAAGATTCGGGAAAAGGTTGCCTAATGGAGCCAGACGTCCTACGATGGAATTCAACCGCACGAGTGATCCTTGAGTTCGATAGGTGAAAATGTTAAGCAAAGCGGAAACGGCAATGGTCCATGAAAGATCTGAATGACGGCAGTTTCAAAACCTTTACAGTAAATCGCTTCTTGATTCTGTATCTATTTGCCAATTATGAACGAAAACAGCAAAAAAATCAATTTCTTTTGTATTTTTGAGGTTTATGGTCCCGCAAAATCAATTTACTTAAATCTATTGACATGCGATGTCTGTCTTTTAAGGCCAGAAGCCGATTTGAACTTCATCTCCTCTGCCATTAGCTTATTACCATTAACTTTGAAGATGTAACGAAATTCATTTGCAAGTTGAGGATTGAGGTACTCTGCGTTCCTCGCTGAGCCAGAGTGGTTGATTGGAAACGTCCCCATATGTGAAGTTAACGCCACACCCTATGAACACTTTACATAGCATTCAATAAGTGGTGACGAGGTCATTGTTTAGCACCATTCAGACAGTAGCTATCAAATTGTTAGAGCTATGAAGAAGACTAAAATTCAAATTAAGGACACATTTTTCTCTATCTTCTGGTTAGAGACAAATATTCCATTCACCTAGATTTAATAACGTAAACTTACCTATACCATCGTAGCCTTTGATCAGCCTTATATTAACAGATCTTGTAATAATATAGTATAAAGATAAAGTTGTCTAATTATCCTTGGTGGAATTCCATAATTCAAAATAATGTATCGTGCCAAAAATGTAGAATAAATTATTTGGTAAGATGTCTCAAAGGATTTAATTTAGCGTTATCATTAATGGCCACGGACAATATAGTACATCGGGGCTCTTATGTCTGAATGCTATATTACTTAAGTACATCGTGATTGAGATTATGTAGCTGACATAATGCGTCCCCCATGTTATATAGGCCGTTCTGATACTGCGAGGAAAAGCAGAGAAATAGATGCTAGAACAAATCGTTTCAAAAATTCATACTTTCCGCGAACGATACGCGAAAGAAATCGATTACTGAAGTAGAGTCATGGTGCTTGCTGTAGACGTTAGATGAAAGGAAGGTGATGCAAGGTATTATTACCTTTGTCATATTTTTATATCCATTTTTATCATAAGATCTATCCAATTCATCATCATTTCCTCTCAGCATTGCTTATTTTAAAACTTTTCAGCCATATATGTTTTCTCGAATCTGATCCACTCGTCTTTTATATTCTCATCCAAGCCAGCTATCATCTTATCACTTCCTGATTCTTCACCCATCTACCTTGCTTACAAATTCTCATCAACGTCACAGGCCAAAGTCCTGTGATCTATTCAAGTCCTTTTGAAACTTCGTGTCTCACGCGTCAGATATCGTACTCCAAGGTTCACCAATCTCTTCCTTAAATATTTCTCAAGGCCCCTCGTCAGTCTTCCTTTCGCCTCATCTAATTTAATTATCATTTCGCGGAAGTATTTTCGGTTGAATTCTGAACTATCTGCAAACTGCGCAAAAATCGCTAAAATCACTACTCACTTAAATATCTACCGGAAATCTAGCTAAAACTTTTTAACACAGAGAAACAACACGTGATCCTGCATGTATCTTATAGAAGATTGGAACCACCCATAAGTTGGATTTATCTCTAAAAATTTATTAATTTTGTCAAGAATACTAACTTCTATTACTTTTTGTTCAGTGGCTACATTTTCTGGCGAAATTAGCAGGTTTAAATTATTGTCCGTAAACATTCGATCTCAAATTAGCTCATTACATGTAAATGAAGAAATGATTCATAGGTCACACGATATTGTATAATTAATTATGGCTGTCAAATAATCAGGGAATTAATAAGAAAGAACATAGCTTTCATCAAATCCGAGTTTCCTTTGAGTTTGTCTCAACATTAATTACTTTCAATATCAATGGTGAATTGAATTCTTATCAATGAATTATAAACAGAAATTTTATGACGTACCTTGCTGTCATTTTTAAACCTTTATTTAGAAATATCGCGCTGCGATTCAGTTCTAGGTTAAAAGCAGTTATTTTGTTTAATATTATGTAAGTGTAACTGAAATAATTTTATTAGATATATCTCGTGAAATTAGATTCATGCAATAAGAATGCTGAATATTAGCAAATTAATGGAAACATTAATCTTACGTGGAATTCCCTTTATTGTCTAAAATCGTGAAAAGGATTTATTAAATTAACATTAAGAAGTAAATTTACACGGGAAGTATGAAATAATGATCTGTATAATTTTATCCAGTGCTTTCCAAAATTCTTGATATAAAGCGATTTTCCGACCGTATTCGTGCGATTCCTAGTGGTGTAAAAGGGAAATAAAAAACACCTTCGCCAATATGGGAAAGTGCGATTACCTCACGACTCTTTCCTACTCTCGATGTGGAGGGAGCTTGATCGACCAGTTTCCATGAACGAGGCCCACGGGACCACTCCCGGATCGGACATAACCAAGAGACCTCTTTTTTCCTTCAGCTCTCCCTCCGCCTTCCCCGTCATCGTGTTACGGGCACGAGATCTCGTAATGCCTACGTCATTCGTTAGGAGATACGCGGCTTTTGTCTAATGACAGCTCCCCGTATGACACGTCTGATTTCGTCACGTATCGAGACTTACGAATCGTTTCCATGGATGACATCGCTGTCGAAGAAGAATATAAGCGAATTCGGTGATAAGATTTATTCAAAGTAAAGTTTATTGTTCTGCGGACTTGAATATGAATGGAAACGACAAACATGCTAGTTCATTGGTCCCCCGAATAAAATCCTTACTTGAGAATGTGATGTGAAATTTTAAAAGAACGAAATATACAGCAGATAAAGGGTAATTTATTTTTGGTAAAATTTGAGTAATTATAATTTTACTATAAGCCTTGAGGCGTTTAAAACGTGTAACACTTGTAGCGAAATAATACTGAACGTTTTTTACCAGTAGTTTATACTAAATGAAATCAATTTCATGTCCTTCAGTTTACTTTATTTGTTTCGCCCTCCGATTTCGATTGACGATTATCGATGCCGTTATCTTTATCAACTTCAATCAGCGCAGAAGCGTCAAAACACACTTTTTAAGCTGGATGATAAATTTGCCTGTGATTCACCTTTATGGCGACTACTAACACGCAGACCGAAGTTAAGATAACGCAACTGATAACTGTATCAAATTTTTAGCTGTTCAATAATTCTTTTGGACATCCAGATATTGTAGAAATCTTCATTTTCTTTTGTTAAGAACCTATCCCGGCCTCTTTCATTCCAACTCTGTAAATTTCCTTAAAAATCAAAAATTTCATCACACTTTCCCTTCTCCATAATGATGTCAAACGGAAACTTTCTTTGGAAATAAAAAATCTGTCGTATTTGCTAACTCTAGATTGCAGAATTTCTCTTTCGAATCATATTGTTATACCATAGAAAGAATATAATTCATAGAGGAAGCTGCTACATATCTCTCGACCGCTGTAGAAGAACACACAAAAATAATTATACTCTTTCAAATTAACATCGTGGTGTTAAAGGTCAAGAAAATCTGGCCAACTATTTCACATAAGCCCGTCGGAATCAAGTGTTCGCACACTTCAGGACTCGGAGCACTGACTTTCTTTCCTCATACTCCTTTCGACCTACTCTTTTGCTCGATACGCTAAGAACCGTTACTTCTGGCGTCTCACCGTTTGATTCTCTTCAACGCACCTCAAGCGGAGGAAAATTCCGTAGGAATGTCGGTAGTAAACCTACCGTGATGGCGACGCCACCGCACGGAGGAGGAACGAAACCAGAGCGTCAAATAGCGCACACACTAAATTCGTGAGGTAAACTTTCCTGATAAAGTTATCGATATTACAAAACGCCCTTGTGTAACGGTAAATGTACCCTCGGAAAGAGAAGCTCTATCCCATTGTTTTCGGTCACTTAAATCTGACCTTTACAGAGCCTTTGTAGGTGGTTTCGGGTTGAAACTCGGTTTGTAAGTCACCACTCGAGATAAAGAACAGGGAGCCAGGGGAGATGCTCTTTCGCATTATCTGTCGGAACACGTCTCTCCTAAGAAAGAAAGTGGGAAGCACGCACACAGGTCACGTAACCTCTCCAAGAATATACTCTCCCGTAAGTATCCGTTTCTAAACCTTTCGGCGTGACTACAGCTTATTTGAGATTCGGAAACGCAATATTGTGTTCAAATTCGTGTTTTGTGGAATAGATGAAGATCATTAGCAAAGCAAGGAGAGCCTTTCTTTGGGGAATTCCCATACGTGAGCTTATCTGGAAAAGAAGCAATTTGGTAGCACTTCAAGTAGGTTAATTTCTTTGTAGCAAAGAATATAAGTTTCGAACAAAATTGGTTATCAGTTTTGGTGGTATGGCCATGACCCTTTCACCATCCACTTCTATTTTTCAACCGTTTAATTTTGTTCTCAAACACGCCAAAGGAAAAGGATTACAATCATTATTAAATAGATAAATAAATAATATCTCCCATATTAAAGTCTGGAATTGTTTACTGTTGCGCCCATATGAAGAAGTTTTATTATCATTATTTTTAAATCTTGTGTTTTAATTAAATGCTTTTATACAACGCTTTTGATCTTTAGACCTTCCAGAGTTTTTAATATTTTATATATGACGGTATCAAAATATTTTTGAATGTTCATTCAAGATAAACAATCACAAATACTATATTTTGACAACCTTTGATGCTTCGGATGCAATGATGGATTCAATTATATTCTTACATGTATGTTTATTAGTTTATTCAATCTGATATCGCATTTTCAGAGGAAACCTTCTCTGGGATGAGAAGAAGTAAAGAATACTCAAGTTTTCTAAGGTTAAATTTTTGCTGCTTAGTTTGTTGGTGAGTGGGAACTACATATTTGTGCACTCTTTTCTTCTTCATGGTTTTCCACAAAATTACGCTGTATCATACTGATTTCATTCTCTTGGATATCTGTAGCTCTTCTTAATTTGTTAAGTATAAAATATATAACTTGAAGCTTCTGTTTCATCTGCAATACAGTCTTGTGTCTGAATACGAATGGATGAGTAGAAAGATGATAGGTTTTAAAGAGGAATCTGAGGGACTTATAAATTCTCCCTCCCAATTGATTCGATGGATTTAGTGTGTAATAGTAACATAAATAACGTTTTTACTCTCTCGACTTTCTAAAATATTCTACATAATTGAACAACTCGTTGAAACTTTGTCCAAATAAAATCTTTAACCGATATAAATTTGTTACTACTTGACAATTTTACTGTATATATTACTAAAAGCTTCCCCTAATCGAAACATGCTGCCATGAATTAAAAATTTTCTCAAAAATATGTTTCAGCCGTGAATTTACGATTATCGAAGTAAATAAAGGTAGCTAAAGCTCTGGAAAGAAACTTCCTGGAGTAAATTAGCTTCGAAAATTTCCCACACCATCCTTTGACTGTTTATTACACATTTTAGAAGTCGAAGTTTAGATGTACTAACTAGTTTAAAAGTTTTGCATAGTGGTCTACTTTTACATTAAAAGGCTCTTTTACTTCGATCTAGAAGTCTGTCACAACATGCATTAGCGGAATATTGAGTTGTATTCGGTAGACTCCTGGAGACACTTCTTGTCATTTAGGTTTCCACGATAGTGACTAACTCTTTAAAAATTTCTTTTCTGACGCCAGAATATATTTTTGTTAGATTTTAAAGCGACTCATGTTAAATCGTTTTGAAAAACAATGGTTATTATGTTGAAATCGTGGTAATGAATTTGGGGAAATCTTATTCCAATCAACTTTGATTAACTTTAAAAATGGTAATGTGTAATTAGCTGCTAACCATCGAATCATTTCATCACTACATTAGAAGTGATTTGAATTGACTGGTAGGTGAGTGAAGTTAATTCTTCCAGGAATTCGCCGGATCACGACAGTATCTGTTTCAAAAGGCATCGGTATATCATTGAGTTTTAATATGGTCAACTGTGTCGCAATGTGTCGTAAATTTAGGATAACTGTAGTTGAATGGCTTATCTATAGATATGTGTTCACTTAGCAGCAATGATTCAATAACACTACCTTAATTATAGGAGAAATAGTTGTTATAGACAAAGATTTTTTAATGCTACTCAACGATTCATTCCAAGCGAACTTTTCTCGGCAGCTGATTTTCATTTGGAATCCAGGTTCATCGTATAAACAGATAGTAAAGTTCCCATGATTTATCCATCCTTTTAGTTTTTCATTACTTCCTCCATTGCAGAATCAATAAAATACTGAATCAGGCGACCGCTTCTCTGCGAGGCTTTATACTGCATTATATATACGTAACAAGAATCCGTATAAACCCCATGTTCATTGTACGTCAGGTCACTATACTTTATTCTCACTCTTTTAGGAAATAATTACAATAAAAAAGGAAGAATAATATATTTCGGTTTTAAAAGATTTTGGAACTAAGGAATACTTTAAAGTCGTACACAATTGTGTAACAGAGACTAAGTTATATTTCTCCCTGCCAGTGAGTGATCAATTGTAGATTTTAGTTTCGTAAGATCATGCCCAACTATCCCATAGATCTCAGTAGACAGAAAAAGAATCGAAACTTATATTTATGCTGTCTGAGTTCTTTGAAGATGTTGTGCCATTGCTCAAGAATTAGTGACCCTGTTGGAAAACGGTCGTGTGTCAACGAATGCTTTATCAAAGCCAGAAGATGTGTCATGAGCATAGGATTTCACCTACGTTCTTTTCTGCACGTGGTTTGGGAGGAAGAAGCATTCTGAAAAATACTTGTTCGCATTCTTGTATTCAAGGTCTCAGAATCGTGTAGTAATCAGCCTGTTTTGGAGCTTAAAATCCCATTTTCTTCCAAATCACGTATTATTTCCGTAATTGATGGAGAAGCGTGGTTTTAAAATTAATGTAGGTGATAAGAAAGCGAAATCAACTACATCAACACGCAGATTTAACAAATAACGAATTATTTGAGATTGTTCACGGGAACAGTGACTAATTAAATAACTTGGGAAGAATTTTCGTTGACAAATAAAATTGCTCCTTTTAAATAGTGCTACTTTAAATTTTCTTCGAATATATATAGTCAAATAAGGTAGAAATTTCAACTTAATGTTAATAGTAGACGAGGAAATAGTTTGTCAGCATCTTTAATTTCTATTTGTTTTTGCCCTTTGGGAAAACTTAACGGAATTTACTTAAATTTATCCTATCAAATTCATCTGAAGTTACCCAAATGCTTGTTATCTCTGTTATCCGAAAGCCAGGCCAACCTGACACAGTGGCCCACTTTGGAAAATATATGTTTCTGCGAATTTGACGGGGAAAATATTGTATGCTATCACTGGTATGAATCTTAAATGGCTAAATTTCTTTTTCAAATCTTTCGGAAGGAGAGAAATTGCCGTACTTGTCTATTCAGACGAGTACCGCATGGTGAATGTATAGTGAATGCAACTGTATATCATGTGAGATATTTATACAAAAAATGTTTGAATGTACATAATTGTAAATTTTACTCACAACACTACGCTTTGGTTTTCCAAGTATGCAATGACGAGGTTTCATTTCTTTTTATTTCTCAATGAAGAGTATTCTTTTACTGACAAAAATTAGCGTTGTTCGTTAGTGTCTGACAAATGTACACGGAATGCTTTTTATAATTCTGTGTCTGTGTACAATAATATGTTCCTTTATTTGTCAAAATACATTACTATAGGTCATTACTTACTGATTAACAAAAAAACGAACGTAGGTAAATTGGTTTAATCATAAGGTAATCTTAAGTTTACGTTTTGGTATTGTGTATATATTTATGACTTGGCATCGTTAGTAATTAAAATAATAATTCTGCTATTGCTATAGTAAATAATAAATCTTGCAATGATATCGAAACTATATTGGTCAGATCGAATTTCCTGCATAGAAAATGGTTTAATTTGCCAAAAGTCGATTTTAACGTTTAACGCTAATAATTCTTCCCCAGGAAATTATTTTTCTCTCCAATCACTTTTTATTAGTTAATCAAATTTTTAGAAAACACTCTTCCTACCGTTCTAAAAACTAAATAAGTGAATTTAAAATTTGACTTGTGGTAAACATTTTTAGATGGGTTTTACTAACTATTTGCCTTGAGAGCTACCACCCATTCGTCCGATAATGACTGTTGGGATCAAATAGCATACTAGAAATGAGTCTTGAACAACCAAGAGCAAAACAAATAGAAGAATAAAATTTTTACCTTTTATAACTCCCAATAAGTATGCGTTAAACAATAGAATCTAGTTAACCCACAAATTGTCTATTTTTTCATCACAGAAACAGAAATCGATATTCTCTCCTTCGAATTTAAAAAGAATTACTAATTTTTTTCCATAGAATTCAAAGACTAAAATAACACATGGACTTTCCCAGCTCGCCATTGCATCTGATATTGATTTTTCTTACCGTCATCCGCGAAATTTTCTTTTCCGCGTATCTTATACTAAATAAAATCTCTCTCGTTATGCGTTTATTTATAAGTTTTAATATTCCAACTCGATTTCTACTCCCCTTTGCTCTATTTAATTAGCTGTAGATTATCTTATTCTCCGATCTGTTGAATATGTAGGTTCACGTAAATTTTTACTGTTAAGTAGTTCTATAAGGCTAGCCAAGTATTTTGATGCGGAGAGATGGATGCATGAGTTGGAAACTTGGAAATAGAACCATTGAATTTTACTGTCGGCATTATTTTAATGTTAAGCTTATGTATTTCTTAGACTAACTTTAGGACTGAAATATAAACACGATTAATTCGCGCCATCATTTTCAAGATGTAGAGTAAATCGAATATATTCTGCAATGAATCGCAACCGTAAATGAAAATTAGATTAATTAATCTAGCCGTTTTAATCATATATAAGTTGCATTATGGATCACAAATAAGGTAAGTGTAGGAAACTTCTTTACTTTATTATAATTCATATATTATCCACCGCCTTAGGGTGTTGATAAAATAACAGGCTAAGTTTTCGCTTAATTATTATTTCTCTAACAGCACTTAGGATTCGTCTAAAATGACGTGCGTTTAAGTTTCATAACAAGTTCTTTTTGAATTACAATGAATAATGAGAAAATGTTATACATAACATATCCATTCCATCTACAATAACAATTCTGTTTTGTTCGTCAGATCGTAGCGTCGTGTTTAACCAGGTTCAAGGCTTTTCTCACCCATCTTTCACGGCTTGAAAACCTTGAATTTTCACGAAGTCATCGTTCATCTCCTCACGGTAATCTTCATCTCCCCGATTTCGCTTTCTGATAATCGCCCAAAATATGGGATGGAACGCATAAACATTTCAAGATCGCATCTCACTCTCTTATCAACGGAGTAATTTTGCGTACAGCAAAACGTATCTGTGTTTCCTTCCTTGAGATACTCCCGTCGCATTAAACTTGAACTTCTGATGGCCGAGGACTTAGAAAGGCTGCGTGAAAATCCGCGATTCATCTCCCAACGCTTCCTCTTAATTACCAATTCGCGAGAAAGTGAGAACCTTCTCGGCCAAGCTCGCATCGGCGCTGGAGATCCACCGGAAGATATCCGCCGGACGTTTTAACTTTCTTACGTCCTCGCGCCGCTGAAAATTTTCAGCCGCCATTCTATTTGAGCAGCGCTCACTTCCGCTTTCGCTACAACTCACATCCGGTGTGAGAAAATTACACGCGAGACGCGTTTGTTTTGCCTTAAGCGACAGTACGTGCATTGGCAGGCGGAATGCTCGGGGAAATTGAAGCATCTTCACGCATTTGCCTTTCATGCACTTTCCCACACTCGTTAACTTCTGTTTCTAAACCTCTAAATCACCTGCTGAAGGTGAGCGCGCGGTAAATTCGGTCGAGAAAGAGGTCTTTAGAGTGTTGCCTCGTCATAAAACCATGCAACGATGCGCACGACCAATTCTTTCGTCATGACGGATTCTCGGCAACGGTATTGTCATCTTCATAATGTCCGTAAATTGCTAGCTAAATAACAAGAGGACCTAAAAGGTAGTTTGACTTTAAATCTCTACGTATCGTTATATCATAATTTTGCGAAGGTGAACTATTTACTTTTTTTTCTTCCTGCTACATTTTAGCTAAAGATAAAGGCTGATTCCCCTGTAAAACTGCGGAAAAATATGCTAATTCCGTAACTCAGAGGTTTAAATACAGGCTATAAGCCATACGCAGTGAGATGGAACTTGCGTTTGGAGGCAAACTGTTAACCGATTCCTTGGAGTGCGCATTTCGGAAACAAAGCTTCCTTATTCTAGGGTGTCCGTAAAAAATGGTAAGTCCCAACTGTTGATATTCTGCTAAAGGAATATTTTTAAACCTCTAATTCATTAACAACCGTATTCCAATATACCTTCCTTGCAACATCCATAATTTAAATAATGACGTACTATATTTGATATGATAAGAATACCGCCGATGGCTATAGACACTTAATAGCAGTCGCCAAACTCCAAACACCATCAAAAAAGGAAAGAGCCCAATGTACATTTCGCTGCCAACAAACAGCATTATCAAGAGCACAGACGTGACAATGGAAGGTGAATCACAGAACGTAATGTCACGTCTGTACCCTTGATAATGCTGTTTGTTGGCAGCGAAATGTACATTGGGCTCTTTCCTTTTTTGATGGTGTTTGGAGTTTGGTGACTGCTATTAAACGTACTATATTATTTACATAAACGGCTGCCCTCTACTCTGTTCATGACATTTATGATTTTTTGCTGTTTGCATGACTCAGTTTATACTGCCACATTTTGAACTCAAACACAATGAATATGTTTAAGAATTTCTTCTTAGCTAAGTAAGTTGAGTTTAGCCCTATCTTTGAATACATCAGCGATGAAGACTATTTAGCTTTTATTTGACAGCAGTCAGTATGCAGAAATTATTGGTACTTATTAAGTATGTTCAAAAACTCCTGCGCTTATTTTCGGAAATAATGAATATAAGATGAAATGATAAATGTTAAAAAAATTTTCTCGGACTGTTGTTGATTCACTTCGAATGTTTGTAAAAATATGAGTTTATCTTCTTCCAGCAAATGCATAGAAAATATATATAAAGTGCATAATTCACGATTCCTTTCTACGAGACGCTGAGAAGTACTTCCTTCCCTGAACTTGAATGATATTAACGGAAGAATAGTGTATATGCATGACACTGTCCCTACCATTAACCCTTTTCTTTAATTTTTAAGGGGATACCAAAATTAATTATTTATTCAGAATCACTAATATCTCAGTAGCATATATTTGGACATTCCCGAGGAGAAACGGGCATGAAAAGAATCTGAAAGGACAGGTATACTCGAACCCGGATCTTCCACTTCCGGATGGTTGCTCTAAACTAAAATTACCTTTCACAGTTTTCCTCATATTTACTCGGTCATGAACAAAACTGAGATAATAGTAAATGAATGATATATTTTCCTTGAACCTGTACCGAAAGACAAATGAAAACCACTCCATTCATCAAGTTATTAGTAATAACAGTGTACAGAATACAAAATTGTTGTACATACTATTTAATTTTAATAAGTTTAATTTCCTTAAGCTAAGCGAAAAATTTCAGTGTAATAAAATTATAGAAAATCTTCTTTGAATTGTATAGAAAACAATATTCTATTTTGTAGTGTCTTCCCAATGAAATCACGCTATCATTAACTCTTCCTTAAAATCAATTTTGGAAGTCCCGAAGCGCCCGATTCGAAATACCGTCATGCGTAACCTCTTTGCCGCTATTTTGGTAGTCGGTTCTTCCTCTGCCCCCTCCACAAACTCTCCACCATCTGTTGTCCACAATCTCTTCTTCCTCTCACCATCCTCTTACTCAAAGGAGATCACTTTCTTTTCTATCATACTTTCGTGCATCATCAAACATAGAAAGTCATACCTTATTTTGTCTTTTTTGCGTTTCCCCTTAGATACGCTTTTGTTGTTTGAAACCAATCGCCATTCGTTTTACCCTACGTCATCACATTTTTGAGTCCTATAAGAATAGGCTGCTCTGGTAATAAATATTGAACATCACGAGTATATTAGCTTGTTCCGTGGACTGGGAGAGATCATCTCATAATTTGCATGGTTAAGCTTTCTTTCATGGAAGATTTTGGGAGTCAGAGCCTACTTTAGATTCTCTTATAGTAGAGGTTATTCTTTGAATTTTAAAGTCTATGGCATCGCGGAGGGGCGAGATTTCTGTTGAGCTTTCACTGGAATATAAAAATGTATAATAAAAGTCAGGTTCAAGACTCGGGAGGATATTCTAGTCTTTACGTCCTCTTGTTTTGGCACGAATGAAATTTCTTTTTTTCGCCCATGATCGTATGTTTGAAGGTCTTGAATGAAATATTACGATTTAAACATTTACTTGGTACATTAATGCTCCAGTCATTACATTATTCTTTTATTTATTGTTTCTTTCACTTATGCGGCGGCATTTATCATTCCTTGATTTACTTTGAAAATGAATTTGATACAAAAATAAAACAGTACTATGTCCAAGAGTTTACCTAGAATTATTTGAAACAAATTAGTTTGGCAGTACTGCGCGGTTGCCCAAGCGCAGAGTTTAGTGGGAACCCTGGTCACAGCTGAGATTCTACCCCTTTTCCATCAATCAACTCCAATTCTGCTTTTATTTAAGCCTCCTCTACGTCCACGGTCCGTTAAAGACCGACTTCTCCTGCGACACCGTAACACTCATTAGTGACTCTCCCTTACTCTTGCATGCAAGGTTCCCGAAAATAACTTTCCCCTTCAAGCTAAATTTTCGGGAAAGGAAAGAGTTAACTCATAAAGAGAAAAGAAAAGAGAGCAACGGCACTACTAATAGGTAAAGAAAAGAGTCTTTCCACCCTCGCATTTCCCCACTCCTCCCATTTTGCGAAGCCCTTCTCAGCAAAAAAAATGTTCTTTCTCCACTTTCCCTCACGAAACAGAGAAACTGAATTCTAAACTCTTTCTCTATATCTCAAGACGTCCTTTCTAAAAAAATCCTTGAAAAAAGGTCTGATGGTCCTTTTATTTTCCTTTTGAAAGGGAAATGGTAAATAGAGCGGTTTTATTTCGCTGACCTCTTGATGCGCCCCGCGAAGATTGTAGTCTTGCAGGGTTAAGCGCATGTTGAGGGAAAGTGTTGAGTGGTTGGCTGAATGGTTAGATTATTAATGGCGTATTCAAAACATTCCCGAGTTTTCCTGCTAAGTGAGTCTCATTATGATGAAGGAATCAGGAACCAAGGATGTAAAAATTAAATTATCACGATATTTGGACATCAAATTTCCACTCACTTCAGCATATTTACGCCTCGTTATGTTAATAAGGCAAGCGGGTCATTGGCGATTCAATTAGTGAATCAAATGTCATGTCCATGAGTTTTGAATACGCAGGAACATCGCAATTTGTGATCAAGCTGTAAAATTAGATGTCACTTTAAGAAAAAAATTCTATGTAAGTTCTGCTACAAGAACCCTGGATAAACATAGTAAAGTAGATTACGACGAAGGACCACTTACTGGTAATCCTAAATTCTTTTAATTTAATTTTGTTCTACAGTTAATATTCAAATATAAAAAGATATTAAAATATATCACAGTGGATTTGTCATGTGTATTTTTTGAAAACCCTATTTTGCTTTAAAACATTTTACTTTGTTAGTAATACACAGCTTTTTATACATTATAACAGACGCTAGGGTAAAGCATGCGCTTTTGGTTTGGAATTCATGGAGTCAAATCATGTTTCTTCAACAAATTTCAAATGCAAATGATATGTTCAACTAAGAAAATTGTAGTTGCATATTCTATTGGTTACTGCTACAAAAAACTGAAATTCGTTTTCTGACAATTTCAGGTATATACTCATAAAAATCGCTCCTTTTTGTGGTGGAAATTTAGAAAAAGCTAAATCTGAGTTAAATTATTAATTGAATTCATTCGCTATTAAGCTTTGAATTAAATGAAGTTTTTTAAACGGTTTAAAACAACTATCACTTCCTGATCGCTAAATTTCATGTTATCGGGCGTTGAAGTCTCCGTGCGGTAGTTGACTTCACAGTGACCTCATTTTTGGAATCATGAAGGTAACCTTTTACCAACCTCGCTCTTTGGTCAGCCTCTATGTTTCGTGGTAGAGGAACTTCCAGAGGGGAAACCCCAAAAGGGCAACGAAGAAGGCCAAATGGCTTCAGTGTCATTGTCTCGCTGCACCGTGAAAATACATTCTGGCACCGTCCTGATCCCCATCCCTATTAAGGGGCCCACCTCTTTCTCTTTCAGCATACGAAGTGCGGAGGAGTCGATGGGGTGTGTCTATGGAGAAAGGCTATCTCACTCACTTTCACCGCTGCGAATGCGACATCACGGTGACCTCAGCTGCGATGTTCCTCTGTTGCCCATTAACCTCCCTCACCTCACACCCAAACCTTTCTCTTGTACCTATTCCTTTCTGCTTCACAGATCCGATACCTTTCACTCATTGTTTCTTCTCGCTCGCTCGCCTAGTTGCCACTCTTCTTTTGCGACCGTTATACCAAGCTCCCATTACTATTCTGTCCGTTGATTTTTGTTTTCACAAACTCGTATTTTTTCTTGTCTAATATGGTGAACCTGTAAGGAATGTTTAACAAAAAATGTGTTTCCGTCTTCTGCTCAGGGTTGAATGGCATTTTCCAGAGACTACCAGTAATTTGTTTCCAGCAAGATGTCTTCCTCAATCTCAAGGCCTGATAGGATACGTTTATTTAATTATTGATTAAACTCTTTATTAAGGCGAAGTTAGGCCCAAGTTGGCTTCTCTTCCATCTGACCTCAAATGTTAATAAATACGTTAATTTGGAAGTCCAAATTAGAAGACACAATACATCAACAACATAGAATGATAAAGTTTGTGAAGAAATCTTCTTAAATGAAGGTTGAAGAAGGCAAAACCCTACTGAGCAGTAAAATACCAATAAAGAAGGGAGTGAAAAATACCCACGTATAAAATGAAAACGTAATACATTTGACTCATAATTTTAAAATTGCAGTGCAAGTTAATACAGTCAACGTGACAATCTAAGGGCAGTAAATTCCAAATCCAATAAGTAATATCAAAAGGAATGCAAAGTATACCGTCACAACATACGTATGTACATACATTCTATATTAATATTAAAATCAAAGACGCTATTAGTTGGTCACAAAGAATATAACAAATATCATTTACATACATCACGCACAAGGTCAAACAGAATACTCAAGTCTGAAATTATCAAAATGTAATATATATACATAGTATGTGTAGTCAAGACATATAAAATATATCCCTAACTTCTTATTATACTCAACGTAAATACACACATGGTACAGTATTTGTTTAATTAAGATTATACTAGATACTGAATATGATTATAAATGATTACATTATACTATAGAATCGCATGCCATAAGCAGATAGAATACCTCGAAAATAATATCTGATAAATATATCTTCATGATTAAATAGCTCGAATGTCTTTTGTTAGCTGGAAACTGGAAAAATTAATACTTTAATTTTAGTTTCCAGGAGGTGTGATTCGCTTCATGAATAGTGGGGTCTTATTATAAAAAAGAAACCTCTGATTTTGATTGATTTTTAGCCACCCCTTACATATGTCACTTGCCAGAAAATTTCGAAACATATATTTTCACTATTCACGGATGGGTACCGACGGGAAATAAGGCAATTAACCGCCATTGCCACAGTGAAAATTTTATTATATATGGCCAAACTCTGATATATTAAAAGCGCACTGATCTAAAACAGTTTTCTTTCTAAAGTGGCAATTTTCCTTGAAGGATTACATTTGTAAAAGAGTATCGTGAAATTCAGATTGTTAGGTACATAGGTAATGTAATGAAAATTTTTGACCGATCAATAATATCCATTTACTCAAAAGCAGTGTTCATGAAATTCTGCAAGATATCTTTGCTGTCGTATATTGATTGGCCAGCCCTGATGTGATTATGGCCTGCCTGTGACAACCATCGATAATGATTTACCAGTGGCATAGAATCAAAATTTTTGTAATGTCTTTATAACATCATAGGAATAGATTGAATAATTAATGAGTTGAAATGTCGGATAGAATTATTTCTTAAAGATTACAATAAAGAATTTCTTTACTGAAAGTTTTAAATTTGTTTTTTGTTAAACTTAAGTCTTGATTGAAGTAGTTATGGCTAGAATCTAGTCTACTTAAATAAAAGCAAAGAGAGAGAAGAAATAACACGTTGAATACACATGGAGATATTTTGAGACCACTAAAGATTACGCTGAAGCAATTTCAGGAATAGCAAATGCAACGCCGATCAGTAGGCGTTACATTCGCCATGTACGACGTAGGGCGTTAGCATGCTAACCCATACTACGCTATCGTAATTACTCCCACCAATCAGATGCAAAGGAGGTCTTGCGGCTTCGTTATTTACGCAAATATGTATTCAAAAGCGTCAGATTAGTTACCTGCAGTAAGTTTTGAAATATAATTGAGAATAACGTAACACATTCTGTATCGGTTCGCTTCAGTAAAACAAGATTTCTCTTCCTCTTAGTCATCGTGTCTTTATTATTTCAATGTGAGTCATCTTTATCTAACGGGACTGAGATGTTGGAGAAAGTCCGGAAATATTGCAAATACTCTATGTTAACTGAAGATTATTACCTTGTCCGAAGAAAGTAAAAGGAAGAGGAAAAGAGGAGATCCGCCAACGCGAAAGTGTTAACTTAGTCAAGTGACATTATCTTCTGTGTCTATTTAGATCACGTGTCTATCAGTGGCTTAAGCTTACGCGCTGTTTGAAGCTTACACTACTTTTAAATCCTGCCAGAAAGGGATGTTCATAAAGGATTTTCAAATTATGGAAAAATCATGAAAAACTTGAAATGGAAACAAGAAACGGATTCAAAATCATGGAAAACTTTCTCATAAATGAAATTACATAGAAGTAGACGAAGATCGTACCATGGAGTAGATGGGAACTGTATCTCTCTGATTCGTCCATCGCCTATATTTATTTTTATATAAACACTATCTTCTTGTCCATAGTAAATTCACTGTATTTGCCTCATAGGAAATCAGATATCAGTTCCTCTTTCAATCCTTCATAATTCCTCGCCAACGAATAGCTATTTATTTCTCTTCAAGCGCACATATATATACTTTTATTATTTTTTTAAGTTTCTGGATTCATCATTCAGTTTGATTCCAGAAACATTCTTGCTATCATCGTTTCGATGACACACTCTCATCTGTTGGTACGAGGTCTTCTGGTATGGTATCCAATTTTCAAGATAGTATGGGTAACCTTGTTTCGACCCTGCCATTGTATTGAAGAGATATTTAGATATTCCGTTTGGTTTATTAGAGAACCTTTAGCTACGAACGTGTGAATTTTTAGGATTTATCTCTATGAATAGAGAAGCATTCAGTCAAGTTTCATTCAGACATCAGCGAGTGGCTACCAAAAGGTTCCCGAAACTATAATCAAAAGCCAGCTTCTGTCAAAAGCAGCTTGGATGAGTTGTGTACATTCTTTGTGAGTCAGTGTGTCAAGCGGCTTTCTTTCTAAGTGGATACGTTTGTCGTTGGTGAACATTTTTCCATTTTTGTATCTACTTATTTTTGTGATTTTGTGAGGCTCGTATATTCATGAATTTTGCGTCATGATCGAAAACTTAGTCTCAATCAAACAGGGTTTTAGAAAGCTCGTTTATTCTAGAACACCCATTTTCCTACCCATCGTTTCCAGGCTTGTAACAAACCTATAATGATGCGCATTGTTAATACCCTTAGGCTTTTCACTTTCTCCTTCTCTGAGACTCTTTCTTCGCAATTTTCTAAATTGAAGAATTAAGTTATAGACCAGAGCGAGTAACACAGGAACAACTGTGAGAGATCCGTTTACGGGGAGGAACATTGTCACAAGTAATGTTTGATTTCCTCTGAGTATTGTGAAAACGGATCAGGAAGAACAGCTAACGATTTAAACGCTGACAGAATGGAGTCTGCCCGATCTAATAAGGCACACATCCAGACTTTCTCTTCTCACCGCTATTGCAGATTTAGCATGAGGAAATAAAGTAACAAATTAATGTTGACATAGGAGACGGAACGGCGTAGGTAATTTATTATTTGAGGAAGTAATGGCATGAATGAACAGAATAAAAAATTCGGAAGACGCTCTTTTTGTAACGCCAGACGGTCTTCATAAGAATACAGGAATGGAACAATGACGAGAACTTATGCAATCTTTAATCGCCAGCCTTAAGCAAGTTGGGTAAGTAATGCTACTGAATTGTGGTTGATAAATTATATCCATTATTCGTATTGTCGTCTAAAACCTTTCATTTCTCCTTGAGAAACCCACGGTGTCACTCAGGGTGTGGCTTTTTGCCTTCTGTGGTCCTCTATTTATGAATATTTGACCTAATTTATAATCATCGTCGTTGAATTATCTATTTTGACCTTAAGACGCCATTTCTGGATGCTGTAACATATTTCTAAGAATAGCTTTATCTATTGATCATTGATTTGAATAGGAACCTGATTTACCTTGGGATTTTGAAATTCTCCTCATTTGTTGTTTGCAGTATTTAGAAACTTCGACTTTTATTTTTACGAGGTAGAGGCCTGCAGTCTTTTTATACACGGGAAACCCCTTCCCTTACCTTTTGAATATTAATACCTTGCTTACAACCTAAAATAATCATATAACAAATTTGAACTAGTTATTTTTATAACAGCCATAATGAGGAAATCTGGTTAAAAAATACGGAATTACTTTCTCAGAAAGTCTTGACACGACGTATTCCGTATTTCCTTATGCATTCCACCTTATAGTGAAAACTAATGTATATATTTAATGTATGTACATACATAAACTTTACAGATTTTGAGTCAATGGGACTATTATCGTTTTTATCATCGGAAATTTCACTCTCCTACCTTGAACTATTTAAAAAAACATCCTGATATTTTATTTTAAAACGTCTCTCTCAACATTAAAATTAAATTAATCTATACATTAATTCGTTATCATTGAAATTTCTCACGTCCTGATATTTTTTATTTAAAACGTCTATTTCAAATGCAAGAGAAACATTAAATAAGATCATCATGCATTCATTCGTTTTATTGTAAATTTCCAGTACATCCATGTGAATCACAAGTTTCGAAGTTTTTATTTCGTCACAATCTTCTCTTAGAATATTACTTTAAGGTCTCAAGTTCTTAAGATGGTGGGAAACAAAACTAAGTTTGCGCTTTTTGATCGCGTTGAAGTTAATTCGGTAAGTTGATGCTTTGTGTAGAAACCAACTTTGAGTTTGTCGATTTTGAATGTTATAAGTATATTCTTAACGCCAATGAAAAATCGTACCTTCTTTCCTATATATGTCCACTATTAATGTATGAATGGTGAAGAGTAAGACCAAACAGAGAAGTATTCATAAAAATTCATCAATCATGCGGTGTATAAATCCAATTGTGTTATTTGTGCGAAGATTAATACATTTCATTCCCATATAAAGTTAATAAAGTGAACGTTTTACCTTATTCAAATACGTTCTTTCCTTAACTTTATCCTCTTTATTCTCATTTTACATTTAAAATTCGCAATAACATTATCAGTGCTGTAAGTAGAACACAACTGCTACATGAAAATGATCTTAACAACCTATTAAACTCTTTTAATACCACTTTATATTAACGAACTAAATTCTGCATAAACTAATAAAATCTTCTAGCAATTTCGAGAATTAAAGAACTATATTTATGTGTTTATTCATTTGGGCATTTGGGTTAATAGGGCGTTTAAATGCCGTTTGTCGTGGAATTGTTCTTATTTACCAAAGCTTTTAACCAAATAATTGCAGAATATAGGAACATCAACGCAAAAATCTTGCAGTCAGTAATGATTTATTGCATATACACGTATTTCTCCGACCAGTAAGCGCACCTTCATAATTTCTCCGTCGAACATAAAGCAAGTCTCCCGCATTGCATGGCCTACTCGCGCGCAAAGCACTTTCCCTGCGTCTTTAATTCAGCCCTCATTCTCCAGCGTTTGCCATATGGATTCGGCCAATCCGCCTTGGGACAAATGATTCGCTTCATATGCGTTTCTTTTAAAAACCTTTGTGAGTCGTTGAACCCACGTAAAGAATGTAAGCTGAGTGACGCATTCGGCCTTTCTACTTTTATTTGTGGACTCTCTAGGCGTTTCTTACGCCTCAGTTTCGCCTTCGTCCGATTGCCCAGAAGGAATATATCGCTCGTCGGATCGCGAGCAGTCCGCGAAGCTTAGAGAAGGGAACGGCCAATGCAGGTGTAGCCGCTTTCTCTTGAGAGGGTGAGGTTCTGAAACAGGCGCATTCCGGCGCCCTGTTGATACCACTGTTTGATCGATACAATTCATGCACGCCTAATACTGAAAGGCGTCGGCCGGGTCTAATTCGTTAGGGAATTGAAAGGCGATTTCGAGAGATACAAAATTCCGATGATATTTTGCCGAATACAGACAGGGTTTCAGCACGTTACATTCGTCATTTATTTACTTGAGTACTCTCTCTTAACATCAAAGTTCGTCGCTCATAGGCAATATTTTAGTTCATTTCAATTATTATTTATTCTCTAAACTCCAATACTTAGTTTATCTGAAAATTGGGGTTAATTTGGGTTGTCTTCGCAAAAAAAGAAAAAATGTTATTAGCACGAGTACTCGTACTCTAATAATAGATATATCTGTAAGAAAATAGATTATTGGGCCCTCGGATAGACAAGTGCGTAACGCGTATTACTTTGGTGAAAGCTGTTACCGGTTCGATTCCCAGACGGAGCCCTCATGTAAAATAACCTCAGCTGTCGAATTCATAAATGAGTACACAGATCAATAAATCGCTGAGCAACGATACCATACGTATTTTGTCTTGCTTCCGAAAATTTTAGAGATCAAGAAGCATGAGACGATCTACTTTCAAACAGGGAAGTTTTAATTTTCATTTTCCATTCAACCCTTAATACTAACAAGGAGAACAACTCTTATCTTATCAAAAATATTTTATGGTATAGTAATAAACAATTTTTGTTCATTAGGATGCTACATTCAGAAAACATTATACTTGGAAACATCGTACTTTGACTTTATATATGAATCCATCGACTTTTTCCAACGCTCTCGCCATAACAACAAGCCTCAGGAGAATTATTCAATAGAGATCATTTTAAAGGCTTAAGTAAAATTTAATCTATTTAACTGTTAAATAATTTAGACTTCGTATCGCAAATTGTATCTCAATACGTCTTTATGCAGTAATAACTTATTACACCCGTGTGATCCATCTATTTGGCCCTTCAGATATATTTTCTCATTCTATATTCCGTTGGGCTATTATTTCCCTTCCCATTCATAGAAAATCTATCTTCTTGATTCTTATAATCATGGAAAAGATTATCAGAGTATTTTCTATATTATCATTTGATACATATATACGTACTCATCGATAACTTTCCATACGAGAGTAGAATACATTTTTAGATTTTGATCGTACGCAAAAAAGGTAGCGTGTGACATCGTAATTTAAAAGTGGATAGGTATAAAAAGTAAGTAAAAATAAGTCTATAAAGAAAACCGAACCTTGAAATGGTATTGTACCGCTAAAATTCAGAAAGTATTTCATCGATGTTATTGATCGTTGCTGCTGAATTTGTCTTTTTATTCCGAGTACAGTCTTCACAAAAGCCATTTAAACGTCTGAAGTGATTCTAATAACTGTAAATGTTAGCTAACATGCCAACAGTGATTAACTCTTATTGATACTCGTAGCTAGAAAGAATACATTTTCAGATGAGAAAAGGATTCCTCGATTTCTTTTACATTCCGTCTAATGATCTATTGTTTATTTTATGAAAGAGCGAGTTGGAATCTTTCGCTTCTGGAACCTCCAGGCCAATGAGTGGCTTCCGAAACACGGTCACGGCTTAGATTTTCACAACTGCGGTCTCCTGAACACAAAAGCGAAAGGAACCACGAGCACACGAACATAATAGTATTTGATTTCTGAAAACGCATTGAGATATTGATTCACCTTGCGCAAATAAATGGAAAGTATAGTCGTGCACTCCTCTGAATAAATTTACATAGGAAGGTGAAAAGGCGATCGTATTTTGCGAATCACTTCCTTATATGAAATTTTAATAAAGGAAAATAAGACATAATATATAGAAAACATCGCTAATGGAATTAATTCTGTTCTGAAGCGTCATAAAGCAAACCTTTCGCTTCCAACAGGCTACATATTAGAGGCTAAAGGAAAATAGTTTAAATAAGATTGAGAACTGCGAGGCTTACATTTTTGACACATTTTCTCTATTATAATATACATGAGATATTACTCTCCATGGAATTCATACATAATTTCAACTTAGTTATCCGCCAGAAAGTTGTAACAAGTATATAACAAGTCCATTACGCCGTTATCTTCCTAATTAAAATAGAAATTCCATCTAATCGGTGTCTCGTGATTCTTATTGACGGTAATCTTGGAATAATAGCTGATTTATGGCCCATTATCTAACCTTAGCCTCGAGTTAAAAGTCCACGAATTAACCTTTTTGCTTCTCATTTATTTAAATAAAAGCTCAGTACACTGTTCAAATACTATAATAACTTCTTTTAATTCCTGTTGGAACGTCCGTTCCTGCTCCCTAAATCCCAGCATGTTTATTCAAGCATTCAACTATTTGAGCTGAATACTTTGAATGACTGAAGAATTTTCTGTAACAGGAGCCCACCAGAAAGTCCTTAAACCGAAGTTTGGTGAATCGGTGATTAAATTTTAAGTACTTTTTGGCAAATATTTGAGCATAAAATGGAAAATTTCACCAGTAAGAATTTCCTAATTATCTTCTCTTATGAAACTAAAACTTAAACATCCTTAGAAAATGTACGTAACTGAAATAAAATAATTGAATGCAGATAGATATTGAATTGTAGTTTCATTCTGCTCGATTTCATATTTATAAGAAATTTATACTTATGATGCGCAGTAAAATGTTAGAAAAGTGAAGACCGATAATTAATTGTGTAAATAAAAGCTCCTCTTTCTAATCAGCAGATGCCAAACAACACCTTTACTCTCTTCGCCGGAATTTGTGGGATTTTAGTCTTTAAAATAAGATAGAATGATGACATAGCACTTTGACAAGGAGAAAATTTGGCAAAGCATTTTATAATCGTCTTGAATCATATTTACGATAGAAGTTGCAATAATGTAAATATTTGAAACTCTCTTTTTAGGTTTTTGCACTACAAATATGTTGATTTTCGTCTAATATTCATTTATTCATCGGACATTATGACGAATACAAATTATCCTAATAATTGGGGTAAGAACGTAAGATACCAGAAAGTGAAACATTTTGTTTTCCGTCTCCCGTCTTGAAAAATCGACTCTTTATGTTAATAACTCAAACACTTTCCAATCCTTTTTAAAGACATTACTTATATTCTAAAATGGGAAGTACCAGAATAATTGAATCACCTATGACTCTTGCAGTAAACCCGTCTAGTTAGTTTGGAAATGGAATTAATTTCCTTCATGCCCTTTTAGATGATTTAAAAAAATGAGGAAACGTCGGAGACAATGTAACATTTCAATTGGGCTCGCAGATAGCCAAGTCGGCAGCGCATTTGTCATTGGTGAAAGCTGTCCCGGGCTCGATTCCCGATGGAAGTACGAAATTATCTCAGCTATCGAAGTGCTTTTAACAATACTACTTTAGCTTTTCAATGACGTCGACTTTCTTATTTACTACGTCTTCTGCGTTTCCCTTCATTAGAGTTTCAGAGTACGGAAGGAAATATCCTTCCGTACTCTGAAATTAAAAGTGGGAAAATCCGAGAAAGTTCAATGCCGCTCGTCCCTGGAAAATATCTCCGTGATGAATTACCGCACAAAGATTAATTATTCTTAATCGTGCAAGTGAAAGTGGAGGGTACGAATGAACGCGAAGAATCGAGTGCAGCATAGGGTAACGGGAGACTTCAACGCCTGCTTTCTTCACGTCGAGGAATTCGAAATGCTTTGTCAATTTGTTAACTCCTTCCCAGTGACTTTCGAGATTTACTTTGAGTCTCGGCTTCATACGGCTCCACAGCGTTCTGTATGAGCGATAAAGGCCTTGTCAACAGAGACATCCTGTTTTAGATATCACAAAAAGATTATCTCAATTAGATGAATTTGGAAGCAGTGCCTGATTAGTCGACCGGCAAAGAAGTAAAATTTCTAGGAAACCCAGCCTCATATAGTTGTACCGAGCGTGGTTACAGCATTAGGCCTCCTTTTGGGGTGTGTTTTTATCCCGGAATCGATTTTACGGTTTCCTCGACTGCGTCGCCCTCCGGTTTACCCACTTTCACTCTCGCCCGACCACTCCGCTTCGATCCCAGACCACACTCCCGTTCTCCCACGATGGGTTTCTCACACCACATAATCTACCTTCAATCCTTCGTCACCAAGCTCCGAGAACCCCTTTTCCTCTTCATCCATCGATGACCCAATTCCACATCCTTCAACTTCCCCCTCCCTCCCTTGCTCTGTTCATATTCGCGACTTAATACGCACATTCTGATACATTTCTCACTTTATAAGGATCGAGAAATATACTACTGAAAGATTAATACAATCTTCTATAAGTATTTTTAGTAATATAATTCAATAATTTTATGCAATTAAACTATTACCGTCAAATACATAACTCGCTATAGCGGCAAATTCAAAAGGCTGAGTAGCATGATAATAGTTTTAAGCAAGAAATTAACCTTCCTAGGCTGGGTCATCCATGTCGTCAATTATAAAACTACTACACCACTAAATATAGAATATGTGTAGTAAACGGGACAGGTGCCAAAGTCGCCCTTTTCCCTGACAAACGCTCTCGGATACTGTGGACTAATGATAACGAGTGGTTCCTGTGTACAAATATCATCGTTTCGAAACCTTTTAAGGAACTTCGAAGGCGAAGGTCATTTAAGATGGCAATTTGCATCATCAACATCATTATTCCTAAAAATTCCCGAGACAAGCTCTCGTAAGGTGGAAAAGATTAGAAAAATCAATAGAAGTCCTCCAAATGATTCAAAAATGCGTCACTCCTTTCGAGAATTAGAGATGTGTCTGAAAAGAAATCCTCTCCGAGTTAAGCGAGACTGACAACTCAAGCCTTAAAGCTGTTTTTCTGGGAATATAAATTGCATTGTATTCCATTGATTGATTAGTATCTTCACTCATGGCATAAAGTCAATCCAAAACCATTATTTTGAAAGTAACAGTCGATGTAGTAATTTTTAGGAAGAGTCATTAAACAAGGAAAGCTGTAATCACCAATTAATAAAGTTTTTGTTACTATTCAGCACTTATCAGGATAGAAAATTCATAACCTGGGAAACACTTCTAAAACTTCGTGTCGGAGTAGCTTCCGTACGATTTCCTCTGAAGTGACTCACAAACCATATCATCATCATTTTCAAAATTTTTGATACCATTCTTTTACTAAAATCATTATTCTCTTTCCCATGGTTTTCTTAATTTTCAGTTAGCATGACAGTTATTAAATTGATTTTAAATTGCAAATAAACTCAGTACGGAATTATTTATGCAAATAAATCTGTTCACTGCAGAAATTACAGAACGATTACTTTCAAAGAGATAGCGTATTATTTGCAACGAAAATTGTCATCAAGCCTGCCTATCACTTTTGGATATATACTATCAAAATCGTCTCTTGGAAATTGCTAAATTCTGGAATGATATGGCTTGCGAGTGTGGAATCAGCATTTTCAATTTCTTTAATTAACACGCAGGAGAATACGAATTCTAGTTGTATAAGAAATCTTGAATTGGAATTTGCATGTTGAGAAGGATACGAAATTTATTTCGGACGGAGTAAAGTTGATACGACGTAATATCCAAAAGAGTAGATTGGGTTGTCTTTCTATTCCATACTTTTATTTTTATGCGTGTTTGCTGTTGGTGATTAAGTTTTAATTTACTGTAAAGATTCACTAAAGGACTACTCAACAAAATTAAGCAAGAAAAAACTTTGTCTTTAATTCAGTTATTAATCGATACATTTTCAATCGATATTTTATTTTATCTCCATGTTTAATGAATGTTAAAAACAGCTGTTTTGTTTTCTCGCAAGAAATAAACAAATTTATCATTTCTGTCATAATCATCGTAAAATTTTCGTCTTTAATTTACAGAGGTTAGAGAAAGAAGTTGCACAGGCTGAAACCGCCCACTTACTAGCAGACGCAATTCAAGCGGAGCAAAAGCTTGAACAAGGCATCCTGTCGTCGGCAGCTGCGGTGGCAATAGCGGGACTTGCACCCGGTCCTTCTGGGGAGACGGACGAAGAGCGCTCAAAGAGGAAAGAACTAGCGAAGGAGGAGATGGAGGTGCTGGAGGATATGGTGGAGAGAGACAAGAGGGCTGTAGAAGTGATCCAGGGAATCCTTGGAGGAAGCAGCGGAGGTGGAGATACTTCGGCAACCACGGCGAGTGTCTGATAGATGCTGACATCTGTTGGAGTTTTTCTTAACTTCCTACCCTAACTACATCACAGAAATTCAGGGGGAAAACAAATTTCTTAACAAGAGTACTAACTTAAGATATCGATTTATCGCGAACTGTGTTATTATTTCTGATTTACAAAATCTCCCTAATCTATTTATTCAACTAAGACCATTTCGGAGAACTAACTATTAATTTGTATATAAATTAATCAGTCCCCTTAATTTACCTTATTTTCCGACCAATGAGACACGCCGTGATTTTTCGAGTGGACAAAGCAAAGATGATACACTCAAGCATAAAAGCTGCATATAAATTAAACAAAGAAACGAGATTCGTAAAAGAGCGTCAATTTACTGAAGAATAATACAAAAGCGCAGCATTGCTAGAAAGGCTTCCATGGTGATTAGAAGATAAAACCAACGAGTCATAGCTCAGTATCGTTTACAATTACTATTGTATGGCCACTTTTAACTCGCAATAAAACGCAGCCCGATTTTAGATAACATTTTTGCTGGAAAAAGTGAGTCTTATGAGCTGGGAAATACAGTATAAGCTTTTTAGAAATAGAATTCTTGGTCGATTTTTCTTTTAAGCTATTGAAATTTGCTGTGTGACCTGCGTACAGAACGCCAGCGAGGAAAATATATAAGTCATTCGAGCACAGACGATATCTTTAGGGTTATTTTTGATGGGTAAATATCAGCTTAAATATCTTAAATGCTTCTTAATTTAAATTTCAGTTGATATTGTGTAATAATAAGAGCCGTTCTTGGCCAAAGGGTAAAATAAATCCATGCGAACCATTTAATTATAACTTGACTACTTCCTGTTGCTGAGCGGATTAATTTTGATAATCTCTCAATGTGATCTTAACATCTATTTTTGAGGCAATACGGTTAATTAATGCTGCCATGAGATCTTTTTGAGTTTTACGATGCTAAAATTTTATTGCGTCAACTATAAACTTCAATAGAGCAACTTTTCCTTCGATTGAGACATCAAAACGTATTCTGCGTGAGTGCTGAAATCTATAAAAATAGCAATTTCTTAATGTCTTTTCTGGTTCGAAGAACTTCAGTTTCACTTATCTTTCCAAACTCTTCTCATCGTTCGATTGTAAACGAATAAATTTTCAGTTTATTACCTAATCTGCTTGAAAACTGGCTTAATAATATATTATGTGATCCGAAGAATTCTAGATAGTTTTTATTCGGAATTATTTATGAATTGGCAAAGGCCGACGAGGATAATAACATACGCGGATTTTCCTCGTCCTAAGATGCACTACAACCAGCTATAGTCAATCCTCCGCCTCATTACTTTGACCCAAAATTGTTTAAATTATCTGTATCGCAGTCCTCTCTCCTATCCTTTTCCTTTTGACTCTCTTTTTGCGATGAATAATTCTGTGAGAAGTAAAAGAAGATATTCTGAAACAGAAAAATCTCTGTCACTTGATGACTGAGATAGAGTGAGATAGAGTGAGATCTTCGTAGCTTAACCCAGTCATTCCCTAAGTGGGCGATACCGCCATCCAAGGGGCACTGGTCTCATCCAGGGGGGGAGCGCTTGATGGAGAAGAATAATTTTATCCCAGTGCCAGTCATCTTTCTTTATCAATAGTGTTTTACTGTATGTATAGCATCAATACAGTATCTGAAAATTTCCTTATAGTAATTTGGTGGATATTTTATCACTGCAGTGTTTATTTTTCTTATTTATTATTCTTCAACTTTGGCAGTACAGATGTTATTTTTCATAGGTGACAGTTGGGAGGTGGTGATGAATTCAAGGGGTGGTAGCATGAAAAAGTTTGGGAAGCACTGGTTGAACAGAAGAGAGGTTGCACTTTCTGTCAAATTTTCTTCTTCCTTCTGGCTTCCCTGGGTCCACCAACCGTCAATCTACGATTAATTGAACTAAATATTGAATTCATTCGGATGCAACATCTTAAATTATTAACTAAGAAGATTGTCAATTTGGTAGATCACTTTTGTGAAAATTCTCTTGCATATCGAAGTACGATAGTGTATATCATCGAGTGTTTGTTGAAAAGTCTCAGATATGAACCATTAAATGTACTGCCGCCTTATTTTTCATTTGCCCTCCTTAGACCAATCTCAGTAAAATTCTTTCTATGTTCTTGGTTCTATACATTCAATGAAGCGATGTCTAGATCTGCCTACAGTCATCTATTAACAGGTTAAGTTTCCCTTCACAAACTTCCACAGTCTAAGTCGGGTATATGATGAAATACTCTTCAGAATTTGGAAGAGAGATTCCTAATCAAACAAATAATAATCTGAATAGGATTAAACAACTTTGATGCCCTGCCCATTGTTCAGTCTTGATTTTGGCCACTGATGTTAACTGATTTTCTGATGCCTTGGTCAAGATAGAAAGCTTTTCTGTTATTTTATAGAATGAGCCAAGGTTTACCCACCCAGCTGCTTTTATTTATTTATTTGGAGATATTTGGATTAGAAACGTGGACCTTTAAGCTTGAAACCTATGAAGCTTATATCTTTAAAAAGAGTGTAGCATGTTTTGACTGTTTTAGTCTCTTTTAAGAAACAGAAAAAAATTGTGGCTGAAAAAAATTTTTAATTGTGATCAAATCCCTCAAAAATTTCAAATATTCTTAAATTGAAAAATATTTTTTCTAAAATAATTTGAAAGTATTTTTTAAAGTCAGAAATAAGCTCAGTTGGAATACCCAGAAAATTTTATGTTTTTCACTGTTCTTACAACAGTCTGCTGGAATTAGTCAATACTATAACAGGTTTGAACAATACACTGACAACTTTCAACTCATGAGATGTAGTTATGTATCTAAGATGAAATGACTTTTTAGGTATAAGAAAGTATGGCTAGTGCCTTAGCAAAGACAATGCCACAACGTCAGACAAAACCATGCACCCTTGTCTTAAAAAATATCCTGAATGGCTTTTCTGAATGTTCTTTATCCAATTAATGCTTCAGCCAATCAAGCAATAGTTTAATTGGCTAAAGCAACTGGAAAGTAATTGAGAGATCTGGTTTTAGCCCTAGTCCTATCAGACTTTCATCTTGTCCAATTCTCCAATTGATCTTTATTTCCTTCAAAATGGGGTTCTCCTAAAAAAAACGTAAAATGAGGATTGTATATTCCTTAATGTTACTGATTTAAAGGTATATATTTAAAGTTATTCCTATCTAATAAAGGAGATGCTAAGCTTTTACTTTCTTTCATTTAATAGTAACTTTGAAAGATTTTTTTCAAAAAGATATTTACTTTGAGTTGGACAGAACAAATTTTAATACATCAAAGAAAAAAAACTTAGGTGATTTTTTTTATGAATTGGTTTTTCTCTTTTGATTTCAATGTAAAATTTTCCTTTCAATGCATAAAGTCATATTCCTCTTTTAATGCTAACTTAAGCAATTAGAGAATACTTTATTATGGTTGCAATTTCTATCTCGAAAGGAAATAATTTCACAAAGAAAATTAAGGAACAGAAAAAAAATCTTGAGAAAGTTGTACTCACTTTTTAACAATCAATAGCTATTTAAAGCTAGTAGGCATGGTATCTTCTGATAAAAGAGAAACTGGTGTAAAATTCTGCGTATTTAGGTGCATTAACCATTAATATAAATCAATACACTTGGATTAATAAAAGTAAGTAGAGCAAGACTATTTCTAATATGATGCTTATAATCCCATATTCTATAACCTAATCATAACTATATAGCATTCAATAAAGTTTTTCATGTGCTAAAATGAAGTATTTATAATGTATGAAAATGCAATTGCAGACTGAAGATTCAAGACAAGATACCAGTGGTGGCAGTGGTTCCTCTGGTTCTGGAGGAATTATCTTCAGCCTCATTTCAAGCTTCTTGAGTGGTAGCAGTTCCTCTTCTTCAGGATCTAGAGCTAATGATGATGTAAGTCATTCATAGACTAGCTTCTCAAACACATGAATTCAAACCTGATCTCTTCTCATTAACAAAAAAGCAATTACTTATGGCTAATACTAATTATTTCATTAATTTAATTAAAAATTCTTTATACAAAGAATATTATACAAAAATTAGTTATAAATCAACACTATGCAAGAAGGAATCTTGAATTACTGTATTCTTAAGGTCTATATGTCAGATGATGGCAAAGTTAGAATTGGTAAGTATTATATGTATAGATGTGATGCAAGATGGAGGTGAAAAATAAACAAGTTCAAATTTCCAGGGGCACCAACAAAAAGTATGTACATGTTGTATCCGAATTCTCCATACCCATAGAACAGTTTCCATAGTTCTAAATGCCACACTTTCTCTCAGAAAAAATCATTTTTGTTACTTTTGATGAAATCCTGTAAACAAAGAATGACAACTTATCCCTAATTTTTTCAGTAGGAACTTTGCATTGGACTCTTTTAGGGTAAAATTTTGAATTGGTTTTTTAAAATTACATTTTACTTCAAATAGTTTTATTAAGGAAAAGTGTGTTTTATTAAGGAAAAGTATCTATTAAATGGAAAAGTCTGATTTTTGGTAAGGATTAATTAAATTGTATATTTATCTTTTCATTTATAACATTTGCAGGTTTTCATTCTTTTAAATCACACTCATCCTATATAATTGTAAATTCTCAATCTGGGGTATGTGCACCCATCTGAAAATACAGTAGAAGGTAAATACATATATGATGGAATAAAATTATTCTTGGAGTTGTTGTTTTAGCTACATTTCCCTGGTATAGGATGAAGATGGTTTAGCAAAATTTGCCAGCTGGTGCTGTGGCTAACTTTAAAATTTATTCCATATCATGACAAATATGGGGTACAGGATAATTCACTTTAAACCCAGGAAGGTACTTGATGAAAGAAGTTGGGAATCCCTCCTGTGCACTTTGAGATACATACAATTGGAAAGATTCTCAGTAACTTAAATCTACATCTCATAAAAAAGTTTCTCAGAATAAAAGGGAAACCAAGAATGCATATATTTCATTAATTAGAAATTGTTATGAATGAGACCGAAAAGGAAGATCTGTCTTTTTATTGTGATTATATGTCAAAGAAATCATTCCATGTTCACTGAACATGTTTTATTCTTACATAGCCTGAAACTGATGATGGAAGCTCCAGTGGAAGACAATTCAGTGCCTTGGGACTCATCACCAGTTCTGTATCCACTGTTTTAAGAGTAAGACAATTCTTTCCTAAGTCTTAAGATTCTTCATTGATATGATTTAAATTGATCCTTTGGTTTGTTTCCTTTCCATGTGCCAATGCAACTAAATTTCAGGATGGTATTAGTTTTATATGCTTGGATAGTAATGGCTTATTCCGAATTTACAAGGAAAATATTTAAGATGCAATTAGAAGATTTCCCTTGTTTGACTGACATTAATAAGTTTCTAATCTAGAAATAGATTTTTAATGGATTTGTCATAAGAATTTTTATTGAAATATCAGGGTGAGTAGGATTATATTGTTAAAAATCCCTTGAGTTACAGAATGTATTAGTAATTTTAGGGTCTAAATTTTACCTCATTACATAACTTTATTGACCATAATCTAAGGGATCGTAGTTGTGGTAGAAATTCTTTTTAAAGTGCTTTGATATCTAAGGTCATTTTATATGTGAGCCACCACCAGGAATTGAACCCGGAATCACTTTCACCAAAGTGGACGTGTTACTCACATGGCTATCGAGAGGTATTCTAAGAGATTTGAATAATGTTTGTAGTTCCATAGGATATTGAGGCGTATGACATGATTACGCTTTATGCTTCAGTATAAGTTGAACTGCAAGGACAATTTCTGACGAAAAAAATGTATATAGTAAATAGATGTAAATCAGTGTATACTTTTTGTCAATTAGTGACACAACAATGGCCATGTGACACAAAAACAGGTATCTAATAAAGAATTTCCGTAGAAAAGTATGCATAATTTCTCAACTCTTTGCTATGGATACAGATTTCCACAATATCTTAGCTGCCTCCGTACATTTTTCAATTAAAAGAAATGTGAAGTTGAATGCGAGAGTTGAGATTTTTATAGTTAGTTGTATGAAATATTTTATTTGAGGTGAGAGTGTAACTTCCTTGAAATTTTTTTTATGGATCATAGTGGTCAATTTATTCTAATTATCAAAATAAACATAGATTAAATAAAGATTGATAACCACCATAATTTATAAATAGCAGAAAATTAACAAACAAGAAACTGAAATTTTCTTTATTTACAAAAGGTTTGGCCTTTACTTAAGTATATATGGCAATTTAAGTGAGTTCACTCATTAATTTTCTTCTTATCTTGATAATTTGTTTTAAGATGTAACAATGTAATCCATGTTGGAGAGTAGTCACTGTTCACATGATTAGAAAATCTATATTCAATTCATCAAGAAAGGAAGATAATTAGCTAAAAATTTTGGTAAATTTTGTAGAAAAACTAGTGGTTTACTCCTATCTTCACCAAAATAGCCTAATCATGGAGCTGCGCTTGCTTAGCTCACACTATAAATGCTAAAAGGAAGAAGAATAATTTTACTTTCAATACATATAGTGCTTTCTGGAGTCAATGCAGAAGTTACACATAAGCCTCACAATACTTCCTTCTGTTAAAAATGTTTAATTAAATAAAAGTTGAGTAACCAAGTGTAATATACCATAGGAGAATACCAAGGGTATTATAACATAGTACACTCTTGAAAAGAAGTGTCTAAAAATAGCATTTTAAGAATATCTGTATATGTGATTAGTATAGTAAGTGTGATTCATGTACCAGAAGGAAATAAAAAGCTGTCCAGAGTAATCAGATCTAGAGATTTAGGTGGAATAAAACCAAGAAAGGAAGTGAAAATGAGTTGGAAATTGGTCTGAAATATTGCAGAGCAAATATTGTTATGCTAAAAATAACCTTAATTGATCAATAACGTCAAAATGTACTATGTATGTACCATGTTACTAGGAAAATTATCCTATGAAATCATATTTTATTTATTTCCTTCTCTCAAAGAAGTCATGAAAATTACCTCTTTGTTTAATAATTGAAGTCACATATAAGTGATATCAAACTAAAATTATTTATATTTCAAAATTTGTATTTTTCTTTATATTTTTTTTTCTTATTTTGATAATTTTACATTTACTTTTTATTATTTTTCTAGATAAAATTCTCCATCTTCAGAACGCTCTTCTCCCTTGTGAAAGGACTGCTCACATCATCATAAAGATGACTGCTAAATGTCAACTTAATAGCCATAGTTTTTGAAAAATGTTTCTAAATTATTTAACAAAATGTCTTTCAAGTGCCAAAAGTTTTGTGGCCTCTTGTCTGGAGATTAAATATTAAACCAAATATTTTAATGAAAATTGATGACTAGGAAGAAAACCAAAACCTTTAAAGAAAATTTATAGCTCAAATATGAATAATAATTAGAGCTATTCTACCAAATGAAAATATCACGCCTTGTCTCTCAAATCAGGCAGAAGTATTTATTTTAAATATCATTGGTAAGGAATTCTGAAAATGATCTTTGCAACTCTTGGTTAAAATTGTACCATACATAAATTCAAAATTTGTGTGAGTCAAGAAATTTGTTTATTTATAACCAATGTCAAATTGTTAGTGTTACATATATTTTTTCATAAACAGTATACTCAATTAGATATTTTCTGTAATAAACATGACAAAGAGTGGATGTTATAATGATGAATTGATCGGTATTATGATTGGAGGCGTTGTAGCCTTCTATAAATTATAATGAAAGAACAGAGCTAGGATGACATCCAATCTATTTTAATGCAAGAACAGGAACTAATTAGAAATATTAAAATATTACCCAAATACAATGGAATCCTCAAAAATGATCATGGCATTGCATTACAAACAATTTTTAACTCATCTAATTCACTTTTTATGGATGTCATTAAACTTAAAGACAATATTCAGAGGAATCAAGTATAAATCAGCTTTATTTTTGCCCAAAATACCTGAAATTCCTGTTAAAAGTTTACTGATTTATAAATATTTTATAATCATTTGTTTGTACATAACTATTGTTGAGCTCAGTTGACCTGACTTGAGCAAGATAATTCTGTATATACTGCTTACAAAAGAGCTGTAGAATTAGGGAATTATAACTATAAAATCATTATATCATGTTTTTGGGATATTATTGAATTATGAAATTGTCTAAGGAATCCCTCACATTGTATTTTTTGAAAATAAACTTGGATTCATTTATGTGGTGTTTGCTTCTACTCATTTAGTATATCAAGGGTGAAATTATAGCAATAGAAATGATCATGAAGCACTTTATTTCAAAGGATTATTTTGGAGGCTCATATTAGAGCATCACAAGCATAATATTATTCTTTGTATATTGCCACATCATGTTTCTGAAAACTCCTTTTTCATAAATTATTAACCTATGGAATCCTTCCTTAAAACAAAGCGGTTTTATATTTATTCTGAAAGATGAAGGAAAAATAAGAATACATTTTTTTTGTTAAGATTATTTGTGGATAACACGCGGATGAGGATCAATATCAGAGGAAGGTGCAAATGAACGTCTCAACTACATGGCTACAACAGCGGAACTGTCTCTTTATTCCTTTTACAACACAAAGTACAAGTGATATATGAAAAATTTACATGTACATAAAAACAAAAGAAAACAAAAATGCGTGGGATTAACTAGAGAATTTCAACATACCCCCTTTAATCCCACGATCACAATATTAAACAACAAGAATCATCTTAACACAACTTTCAAAAACAGAACCACTCAAAGGTTTTGTAAATATGTCAGCTACCAAATGAATGAAATTAAATCCTTCGTAATTTTCCACAGGTTTTATTCTGCGACCGGTTTCGTAAGAAGGTCTTACATCTTCAGGCCTGAAGATGTAAGACCTTCCTACGAAACCGGTCGCAGAATAAAACCTGTGGAAAATTACGAAGGATTTTAATTTCATTTAGTATGGCTTTCCACCAAGTAACGCCTGATCATATCGATTTTTATGTCAGCTACCATTTCTTCGTTTGGTACGTGCTCAACAACAATTAATTTTTTATTTACCAGATCTCTTACATTATAGTAGGCAATGTCAGTATGTTTAGTTTTCCTATTAAATGAAGGATTGCTAAACAAAAATATAGCACTTTGATTATCACAATTCAATTTTACAATTAGTCTTTGTCCTATGATCTCCTCAACCAATTTTTGCAAATAGATTGCCTCATTTCCTGCTTGGCTAAGGGCTACATACTCAGCTTCAGTGAGACTGAGCAACAACTGATTGCTTCCTTGACTGCCACGATACTGGTCCTCCACCCAAATTGAAGAGATACCCCGAATATGATTTCCTATCAGTAGGATCACTACCCCAATCTGCATCACAGAATCCTATTAATTCTTTATGACTCTTTCTAAAAGTTAAACATAGTTCTTTGGTACCTTTCAGATATTTAAGTACTCTCTTGGCATTAGACCAATGCATATGATCAAAATGGTGGTTGAATTGACTAAGATAATTTACAGCCCGAGTTATATACACAAGCATCACATTTAGACCTTTGGTAACCTACATTAATCAAAACTTTATGCAATTTAATATTCCAGGCCCTAGAAGCCTGTCTGAACCCATAAATGGCCTTTTTTAGAAGACAAGCCTTTTTTGGATTATTTACATCAACATACCCTTCTGGTTGCTCCATATATACAAACTCATCAATATCACCATTTAGAAACTCATGCCACTCCCTTCACTTAAATTTTCTGCTTCGTTAATCAACAAATTGTTGCCAAATGTCTCTCCATGATACTTGAAGAACATCATAAAAAATTCAGGTCTATCCTCTTAAATTGCACAGTTTAAGGTTTATGAGTATGAAAAGGGATATTTTTATGCAATACATTTTATTGTATCTATAGTTAAACACAGTGATGTGATGTAACGAAGTAAAAGTAATCGAATTACTTGTAACGATTACATTTTGGTTATTTTTTACTTGTAATTGATACATTTTTAAAAAAGTAATTTTTACTGGTAATCTACTTCAAAGCTTGTGCGAGTAATCGTTACATTTGAGTAATCGTTATATTTGAGTAATCGAAATTGAAAATTTAAATTCCTGGCGCTCTGAATGCATCGAGAGGCAGTTCTAACCGTTCTAACTACATTGTTCACCCTGGAGCCAAATTTCTCTTCCCTTGGGAGGGGAGGAGCGACTCCCCGTAGGAGCGGAGTTGCTTCGGAGAACCTGAGAAGGGCCAGACGATACATGAATACGGGTAAAAATGTAAATGCTACAGTGTAGCTACATGGCGCTGATTATGCAATTCTGTTTCTGAGTCCTCGGCTTGTCATTTACAGGAGCAAAATAAAAAGTAATTCTAATCCTACTGAATACTTTTTCAAAGAGTAATTTGTAATTGTAATTAATAACAAATTTGACAGTGTAATTTTAATTGAGCCCGATTACATTTTTTCAGTACTTTTCCCATCACTGGTTAAACATATCTTGTGGAATTACCATTCCCTATCTATGTATTGCTCAAAAAAATTATATTTAAGGAGAATATATACTCAAGAGAAGAGAATAATACCTCAAGAGTAAATTAACCCAATGAAAATGAGATGGATGAGCCCATAATAAGGGAGATTGTTTCTAAGGTCAGGTTTGAGAAAAAGAAATACAACTCATGATTATAGGGATGACAAAAGAATCTGCCATTATATATGTGACAATACATGATATAATGAAAATAACCTAAACCCTGCATTCCTGCTTCTCCTGTTAAGAACCAACTTCATTTCTCATGCTAATCATCTTCTGTCACATGTGATGTTGAATTCAATATTAACCTTTATCCATTGTCATCTTGAAAACTAAGACTGCACCCAAGACTGTTAAGCAAGCTTAGCAGCAGCACAGCCAAGAGTGGGGTCCTGTGTTTAGCATCTGAGGGGGCTGTAGTGAAGGCAACTCATTTTACTACTTAGGCTATCTTTATAATTTGAAAATGGCAAGCAATGAGTAAAGGAATAATTGAGATAGTATAACAAAATTATATTACTACATTCAATTCAGTTTATTGGTTCTGTAAATTTATATATGTAGTCAATTAAACAAAAGGGTAAAGAAAGTATTTTCATACATCTATATATTTTACTGCACATAGTATTATATCATTACTATGGGCTTTCACTTTACTTAATATTTCAGTAGCTTTTATCAAAATAAGATTTTTTGGTTGGACACTTTTTACTTGAAACTATTTTAGATTATTGTATATACTATAGGGCAATGTGTCCTCGTCCTCAACAGTGTGCTATACTCATCATATTAGTTCACTTCATAACACTTTAAAATGTTTTATATCTCAATAAGTATATTTATTTTACCAGAAGCTCGCCATCTTCTATTGTACCCTTGCCTTTGGCTGTATTTTTAATAAATAATCGTCTCATCAAGAATTCTAGTAGTGAAATAATTATTCTTTTGGTTGTTACAAAGATATATATACTTAAATTTTGTCGAAAATTTATTCTTTTTGGGTTTATTAAAAAAATGGTTTATTGACTAAAAGAGCTACAGTGGCTTCGTACATTGCGCCGTTCATGAGGTTCCATCGGTTCCATCACTTGCGCTCACTTCGCTCAGCCGGCCAGCTGATATATGACGAACATGCCGCTGATCACGTATCTAAAGATTGCGGCATTCTTATACTTATGCCCTTTGTTATCTTGGAAAATTTGGAAGGTATCAACATTAAATTTGTCTGGCTTTTTATTTGTGCAATCTGAGATATATGATAAATCCTTATCATTTATCTGAAGTATTTTCATTGACGGATTTCGATAATTTATGAACATATACGTTTATATATAACTGGATTGAAATACCAGATTTCTGTTACTTTCGCCCATAAAGTGGAGGAGTGAGTGTTTCATGCAGTCTTCCCTGTTACCAACGTAATTTCGCTCTTGTTGGCTCGTGGACGTTTGTACTTCGCTGCGATGAATGGTTTAAAAAGAAGTGTATTGGGAGTACACTCGATTTTGAAATTGTCATTAACTGCCCAGACTTTCACGAAGAGGAAGCCTCATGTACTCGACAAAGAACTATTATGTGGCTGTTTTCCAAGGACCATGTCATCAGTTTCTACGCAGTTTCTTGACTTGGGATGTGGAAGAAAAATTGCTTATAAATACAGAGAGGGAGATACCAAAACACCCACAGTTGTCTATTCACCAGGTATTATGCAGACAATGGAAGACGTTAAAGCAGTTGCCGTAGATAACTTCTGTAAAGAAAACGGAGTGAATTGTATCAGGTAAGCTTTGCTTTATTGTATCCTTGCAGTTTCTCTGTTTGATCAACGTTTGGGAATACATTCCTTTAAAATTTATGTATAGGTACGATTATGAAGGCCTAGGAGAATCGAGTGGAAGTCTTGATACAGCTATTTTCGGTCAGTGGATTGAAGACCTGCAAAATATTGTGGACAAAATATGTAAAACGCCTGTTCTGTATGTGAGCTTCAGTATGGGAGGTTGGGTCAGTGCTTCGATTGACATATTCTTAAACATTTATCAAAATAATTTTACACAAACAAAATATCAGTATTGAGAATTCATTCTTAAATTTCAGATTTCAACTGTGGTTGCCCAACGGACACCAAATAAGTTGCATTCTCTATTGTATGTGTCTCCAGGATTTAATTTCCTCTATCTTTATTACCTAATATTTTATGAAAAACTGACAGCCGAGGTAAGTGATATCTTTAATATCTTCTATAAATGTTAAAGTACCTGAATAGTGAACCATTTAAGAATGGCTGATATTACTAAAATCTGTACTGCATACAATTCTTTGCATGTATTTAAATTTAACTGAGAGAGCTTTGGTGAAATGAACACATCCTTGGACATTGGCTGCGAGTAACTATGTCTCTCTCCTTACTTTGCATTCTATTTCAGCAAAAGCAGGCTCTTGATGATGGGAAAAGAATCAAATTTAATGATATATTTCTTAGATGGGATTTTGCATGGGAATCGAAGAGGCATCACATTGACTTTGAGAAACCAGTCCCCCTGAATGCACCGATTAGGATTATACATGGAATGAAGGTTTGTGCAACTTTCTCCTCATTGTTTGAATCCCAAAATTCCAATTCTCTTGATTATTAAGCATGATTAGTCCACATTTTGGTCAAGTGATATTTACATGCTTACACAAATTATGGAAATATATGGAACTGTTATAGTGTTAGCTTATATATGCCACTGAGAAACTTTATAACAGGGCCTATATTTGTGTACAAATAATTTGCAATAACTTTTAATGAAACAAGAATGAAATAACGCATAGCTAAGAAAAGTTGATGTGCTTGTATTTGGTTTTTGAAATGGATTCCAATACTTGATACTCTGATATTAATTCTGAGCTCTTTTAATTTGTGCAAAAATGTGTGTTGATGAGTAAGTTTTTTGAAGTTGTTTGCTAGTAAAGGAATATGGAAAAATTTCTTGTTACTTAAAGGTAGCATTTAAAAAAATATTTTACGAATTTCCTGTTTTTTCTTTATGCAATGAGAGCATATGATGCAATTTATTACCATTAAAACCATAAATTATTTTCAGGACAGAAATGCTCCTTATTCAGTAACTTTGGAAGTAGCATCACTGTTTGAAAGTATGGACATTGATGTTTACTTAAGAAAATCAGGAGGACATAATATGGATGAGCCCCAAGATATGGCTTTAATGTTAGCTAGTTTAAAGAATTTAGTGCAAGATTATCCTATTGAAAAATAGCTCAAACTATTTTAGTGTCACTCAGGAAGTGATATTACTTTACATGTTACAGTTGTAAGAGTTTATAATAGTTGCTGTTAAAGCAATTAGTTGATATTTTTATAATACTATGTATATAATGATTTTTATAAGAAGAAAGATGTCTTTAATTTTATAAAATATTTATTTGCTAGCTCGAAGAATGTTTTTTATAACATTGTAGTACAATCATATCAAATTATTTATTAATATTGTCATCTGAGAGCATCATGCTCTATTTCAATTTTCTAGGTAAGTTACAGATATATTGCATTGAGAAACTTTGTAACACTGCCTATATTCATGTACAAAAAGCTTGTAATAGCTTTTAATGAAACAAGAACTAATAGCGCATAGTGAAGAAAAGTTAATGTGCTATAAGAAATTTTCTATTCATAAATATTTGAATACCCATATACCATGAAAGTGACAGTGGAACTCTGATTCGTATAGAATGGACTGGATAACTCTAGCTCATATGAAAAGAAGGGGGTAATGAAATTGTAAATAAAATTATTTTATTGTTGAAATCATACATATTTTAATACTCTCTTACATACCATTACTTTCTTCTTTCAAATTCATACTGTTCATATTTTCTGTGGTGCTTAAATGGAAACTGACAAAAATTACAACATTGTATGGAAAGTGTGAACTTTTTAGTTTTAAGAAATATTCACAAACATTGTAAGATGTGATCATGAAATGATGAAATAAAGCTGATGTTTTAATATTTGATAATGATGTTAATCAATTTTTAATGACAAAGGCTGGTTTTACCAGACAACTTAAGCATAAGGACCTTATCTATCATAATGACCTATCATACTTCAAGATTTAGAAAACTATATTTTGGTCACCTGTCAAATGCCTACAGAACATTATATTGCATTATTAAGAACACAGATTAAGTCATCATATACTTAGCTTTCAATCAATATCAAGAGTAAAATTTTAAACTGTGTTTTAGATTTTGAAAACATTTTTTTTTAACTTTTTGTTTTAACTATAAAGAGGTGTTTTTTCTGTAATTATGGATTAAGTGTAACTTAATCTAAACTCACCGTAGCCTCACCGCCAGTCCAATGTAATTATGGATGTTAATAAAGGAGTTATTTAGGGCAAAGTATCCAAGGTTTGGTTTCCTGCAGCTCTCCATGCCATATTACTCAAGAGTATATCCTGCAGGTAGGGCGTGTAAGTTGATCTTTACCAGCATTAATTGTCAAAAAGAAAATATATGTTAAATAAATAGCACTGTAAGGAAATTTAACAAGCATTTGACATAAAAATACCCCATTTCATCAAATATGGCATTGGCTTATAATAAATAAGAGTTATCAATTAGAAGATTGATGTAACAGAAATTCACTCATTCTCTCATAACTCCTTACCTCAACACCAACTTGTCACATTCCAAACTTTTCCTCTACAGTTCTTCCCCTCTACCATTTCTTCATATCACATCCTCAGACTCATATTGTGCCACAGTATTTGAGCAATTAATTAAGTTCTCCTCTTCTTTTTTCTAATTCTTTTCAAAGACTTCTCTCTTTGATTGCTCATTGAAGAACTTCTAAATTAGTTACCCAATCTTACCATTTTATCATTCTTCTAAATCAGCATATCTCCATCATATTAAATATTTACTTTTACAAGGAGCCTTAAGAAAATTTAAAATTTTTAGGATGAAACAGATGGGAATGTCTCAAACATTCCATTTAACCATACTTAGGATAAATAAAGCTGGAGAGGACTATTTCCCTGATCTGATGAGTCAGTCCTATTATCTCTATATTTTTCCATAAGTTTCTAATTTTGCTGCAAGATTCATGTTGGTGAGAAAAAAATGTTCCATAGTAGCCACAAATAGCATCAGGCTGACCCTTTTTATTGCTCTTTTGCGCTTATCTCGCTTACTCTATGAAGATGGCCTTTGTCTGTACCTTATTTCACTTTGACTTCTACTCCTTGTTCTGGCTGAAAGACGCCATTCCTTACATTTTATCTTGTAGCTATATTAGCTTGATTCACATCCACAATCACAAGTCAATGACTATGAGCGGAAAGTTCAAGTGGAAATAATCTGTGAAGTAGGCATTAATCTAAAATTAATGTTAATAATTATTATATAACCATTATTATCCTAAATTAATCATATCACATCGATTTATTGAATACAACAGTTTTGAACAACAAAGAAAAATTACTTTTACTAATTCATAATATATATTTTGTCCATCTTGGGCTTAAAGATAGCTATTACTAATTGAAACTAGTCACAAACAAAATATGAATTATGGATTAGTAAAAGTAATTTTTAATTGTTGTTCAAAACTGTTTTATTTAAAAAAAAACATTATGTTATTAAGAGTTCACAAAGCTATGGCCGCCTCCTGTGATTTTTAAATTAATTATGCTTTTCATGAAGAAAAATGACTCTGATGTGATTCTATATAATGAATTTCAAATCTATGACTAAGTATATCAAATCCAAACTCACTGTTCTTCTACTTATGTTTTATATATTTTTAAGGAAAGAGGTATTGTTACCGATTTATATTTTATATTTGTTCTCAGGGTTTTTGACGTCCCTGTTTATTGAAAGTACCATATTTTACATCCTTATGTATTTATTAAATGAAGTATGCTACAATAGGGAAGCATTTTTTTAATATAGTGAGTGAAAATTTATTGACATTCATTCATGCTTGAGAAAATACTTTTGAAGATAACATTTATTATTATCTGTGCAGACAGATCTCCAAGATGAGATTAGTTGTCTGAGAGATATCCTCAAACAAACTGCTTATATTGAAGAATCATTCCTATATTCTTTTTATCAGTTAAAAATATATGTATCAGTATGTTTGATCTGTCTGGGAATGCATCTCAGACAACAATTAAGATCTTAACCCTCAGAAAGACTTCCTGTTTTAATTTAAATGGACATTTTTAATCTTATGCAGTTGTCATCTCAGTATCCAGTTTTAATTATCAACACTTTTTAAATGAACTCTTGTGTAGGATACTCATTTTTATTGCTTAATATTCTTCCAATGAAATTGTGTTTGGAAAAGCTAGATTTTCAATGACGTACAATTATCTTCTATGAAATTTATAAAGGTAAAATGATTGAAGGTGTAAAAATTACAATTTCAGTTCAATTTCTCAGGATTCTTTGAAGCATTCTCTTCATTGTATTTAAATTTTATTATTTCAAAAAGAAGAAACAAAAGAGAGAGTCTATCTAAATCAGCTGTATGCATTCAGAAGCAGTTCATTTAAAAAAGAAAGCTCGTCCTGAATGGAAATAGGGACTCTCTTATGAACATCTCTAGGCACATAGAACTGTACCTACCTCTGTTAAAATAAAAGTAATCTAATCATCTGCTACCAAGATAATTTAGAATGTGAGTGCTCCGCATTTTGTCTATGAGATCCTTCTTAAATATTCAATGAATAATTTTCCCATAGTATGAATTATTAGGGGCAGTCAAATGAAAACCGAACACCCGCCATTAAAAACGTTAGCAACACTGTTATTAAGTATTGATACTGACATCTGTAGGGTAGGAGAAATTCATAGTGAAAAAGCACAGGCCTGCACAATTGTTTCTTTATTGCTCTGGAGGTGTGCATAGTGAAAAGTGTGTTCATCTAGCATTGGAGATACCTGCATCAGCTGTTGGAGGGACAAAAGATTGACAAAATGGCTACATGTCTGAGTCATTTGCAACGGTACCATGAGGAAGAGTGTGCGTTTCTGTCACATATCATCACAGGGGAAGAAACGTGGTGCCACCACCACCATGGTGTCCAAGAGCCAACAGTGGAAACACCTCCATTCTCCCCCACCAAAGAAATTCATAGCTGTCCATACGAGTTCCAGTAAAGTCATAATGATATTCTTCTTCGACTTCAGGAGCCCTCTGCTTGTTGAATTCCTAGAGTGTGGAGCCACATCCAATGCAGACATGTTGCAGAAACTGTGACGCATAAAGTCAAAACCCCCTGGAATGCTGTCAGACAGAACCATCCTTTGGCATGATAACCCCCATCCCCATACTGCCAATCTGATGAGGGATAAGCTTCAGAGATTTGGCTGGGAAACACTTCAACATCTTCTGTACAGCCCAGATCATTCCCCTTGTGACTTCCACATTTTTGGCGACCTGAAGAAAGACATTCATGGACGTCTGTTTCATACGGATGAGGAAGTGCAAGAGTGGGTGAGGTTGTGGATCCGTCAGCAACCTACCTCTTTCTACAAGACTGGAATTGATTGCCTCATCTCCCAGTGGGATAAGTGTATTAACACTTTTGGCAATAACTTTTGAATAAAACAAAGTCCATTGTCACTTTGTAGCGGGTGTTCGGTTTTCATTTGACTGCCCCTAATATTAGCAGTTATTTTTATTGATAACTAATTAAATTCCAATTTTGATTCACTCAGACCTAGGTGAGTGGATATCCTGACACATATTTCTATCCATCCCATCTCGTTTCAAGAACAGTTAAGTCTTTTTATCTAAAGTTTAAATATTTCTCTAGACCAGGGGTAGGGACCCTTTTTCCATTGGAAGGCTGCTTGTGCCAAATAGTCTATTGAGGTGTATTGCCTGTATTGAAGTACTTTAATATCAATATTGTGGTGGGGGAAATGAATTCAACTGCTAAGTAATTGTTTGTAAAATTCTTAATTTTAATATCCTCTAAGTAAATTAAATATTGGGAAAGTGTGATTTAAATGCATGTATTTATTTCAAGTGAAAAATATTCCACAGGTTCCCCACCTCTGGCTTATACCATCTTCAAAGTTATGCACTTATTCACTTATTGGCATTCATATTTTGAAATGTTCCTAGCAATCAGCTTGTCTTAAGAGATAAGGTAAATGAAGCAGAATGGTTCATGTTTTTTGCTCAGTTCTGTTTCTTTCACTTCTGCATCACTGTCATTACACATTGTTGTTGCCCCCTTTGATCAATGATTTGTTTTTAACATTTCTTGGAACTCCATCAATTTGAATGCCCATCTAACAAGATTGCAACCATTATTTCTTGAGTTTTTCTCAAGTTATCTGATTAAGTTTATTCCTGGTTCATATAATAGTTGTTAGTTATTATAGTTGTTTATGTCTCAATTAAAAAGATATTAATTAGAGAATTAAAATTAAAATTAAATTAGAAAAGAATTGTAGCTATTACATGATAGTGTGGAATTATGGCTGATGCTGAGAGGTTCTCTCTCTCTCTCTGCCAGAGTAATGACATTTTGGATGATAAGTTTTCTTTATCATTAGGAAACTCTTACGCATGTATGTACATACTTTCAGATAAGAAATTCACTTATCTGAAAACTAGTTCAAATGTTTCTTATCAAAAAAGAGAGGAACATTTACATCATCTCATGGAGTTAGAGATATAGTTGGATGAAAAATTTTGCAATCCAAAGCTGTAATTTCATCAAAGAGCCCACATCTGGTTATAGTAAGTCAAGGCACAGATGTATGTATTTGTAGAAAAGTAACCTGGGTTGGATAATATTGTTATTATTTGGCTATAATATTTATGTGGGTTGTCCATTTTCATGGGAGGTTTAATGTGGTGTTTGTAATGTAATAACAACATCTTAGGCCTTTACTAATGTATTAACATAGGTAAGGTCAGCTACTAACTGTGGTTTGGTACCAGGCTGGCACCAAAGTCAGTTACAGCATCAATTATAGCTTTCTCTCAATGAAAGATACTCCCTCCTTGTCCTGGAATAATTGCTTATTTTGTAAAATCATTACTAAGACTAGGTGGGCCATTGTTAATAGTTGATATTGCTTTAGATGTGTAACTTCTCCCTCCCTCTGGTTCTCTTCATTTCTACTTTTTCCAGTTATTTTTGATTAGTTTTCCAGGGAATGTAGATAAGATGCCCTTTATAAACATTGCAAAACTACAACAATTTCAGTCATCAATTTTGTTTATTTAAGAGCTTCATCCTGGCCCTAATACTTATGCAATACCTACGTATATACAAACACTCATATTTTTTTCTTGTAACTCTTTGTAATACATTCTCCCCTTTGATCTCAAGTGTATATTTGCAATGCATTATCCCATTTTAGCATTTTATTCAGGAAAGCTTAAAAAAAAGCTTACTATCGGCCATGTTAACCCTAATCAATGAAATCAGAAATCTCTTTTCCAATTTCATGTATTCAACTCAAATAAGAATAGGATGCCAGAGTTCAACAGCAGTGAAAGTGAAATTACGACAAGAAGCAGTTACGTTTTTTTAGCAATTAGTTTCTCGCGGGCTATTTCGACATGTGCCTTTATTTAAAGACCTCATCCTCCTTAGAAGTGGTGCCCGTTCCGGAAAGTCAAAATGAGCCGCCTGACTCGAAATCAAATGCATAACGTTGGTTATGAAGTCAAGGATATTTCAAAAGAGAGTCCAAGTTTCCAAGGAGTCATTTCCGATGCCAACCCCATGATAAGTGTGGCATGAGAAACTTTCGGACTTCCACAGCCCTTCTTCTAATTACATCTGCGCATCCCAGCCCTTTCACGTTGGCAGCGGTCTTGAAAGAAGCGAACCTGCTTCTTTCGGCTTGCAGGATGAATAAGTAAATATACATATTTAATAGATTACATGATCATAATATAATTTTTGGCTTCTTATCGACAAGTAATTTTTCTATCTTCGATTCGACTTGTACGGATACCAATAGAGCATTTTACAAAGAGTAAGGTGTGCAACTTACGGTAATATTTTCTTTATACTTCTGCAAAGATTATATAATCATAATTTTATCGCCAGCATAATTTTATTAATGTATATATTTTACTTTTGGCAGCATTTGATGGCATCTTAGAGCGACCTTGAGGCTGTATAGGTGCAAAATGATAACACTTTTCATCGGGAGCAGACGATTCATTTTGAAGATAAATACTTGCCATTAAGATGTCCTTTCAGGTATTAGACGCAACTCATCTAATCCCGTAACAGTATGGCTACAGTTTTCGTTTCGATTTTTACACTAACTTAAGGAGAGTCAGTCTAGTAACTTTCTCTAGTTAACAAACTAAGCATACTTCTGAAAAAAACTGATTACAAACGCGGGATATGGCCCACTGAAGGTAGTGGGGCCACTAGGTCACACGATCAGTAGAAGTTAGTAAAATGACTCCTCTAAAATTAAAGCTTTAAAGAGCTAATTCGGTCGATGCAACCTCACTATTGCAGTATTTACTCAAGAAAAAAAGTGACTTCAAAGATATCGAATCAATAACTTGAGGAACTCGTGATTTTGTAAAAGTGTTTATTTTATTGGACACGCCTTTCTTTATTCATTGACGTGTGTGCTGAATTTCAATTTTTTTAGTGATAAGAAAGTGAGGCGTTAGCTACATTTCATGTTTTTTGCGATAAAAAGGAATCTCTTGACATTTATGTTTGAAAAATAATTCCTTGAATTTCACGACATTTATCTATGATAAATGTACTCATTCAAATTGTGCAAAGAGGAAAACTTGCTAGAAGGAAAGAATTTGATTGGTTCCGTGAAGGATACGAAACACGGCTGATTCATTTCTGGATGTATCTTATCAGTCAAAAATTTTTATCGGTATGTTGTCTGGAAATGCGCCTCAGACAACTTATATAAAGCTTTAACCTTGAGCGCGTTCTTATTTGCGTAGTTTTTTAGTTTCCTTACTTTTCTGAAAAGATTCGACTGCTCCAAGCGCGATACTTACATACCAATGCAAGAATCCACAGTGGAACCCACAGTATTCAAGTACGATTATTAACATATGCGAGCAATTGTCAGCCTTAATTAAAACTTTTCCTTGCAAAAGCGATTTATAATTCAGTAAACAAAATGATTGACAAAGATTTATATTTTTATTTGAATGCAATATATTGCTTGAGTGCATCGCACGAGGAAACTTTCCATTATGTTTAAGGATGGTTTCTACTCATTTTTTAAAGTTTGCTCTGATTTTTTGTACATTCTCTCCGTGATTATATAATCACAAAATCTTCCACGCATATGCAGCGGGCGAAGTTCCGTTCCTTATCTGGGATTCCCCGTTCGAGGCCGATCTCACACCCGATTGTATGTACGGAAGTATTACTTCGGGTAGGTCAAGGACGTTCTAGGAACGTTTTAGAACTGGTAGTTTTGTGAGAACCATTCTTAACCCTTGTCTATGCACGCGGATTCCCACCACGATGTATTTTTGCACGTCTGTCGACTGAAAACTCAAATTTCGCTTCGAGCCCTTGGCAATTACCATCAGCTTCGAACTTCAACAATTCATTTTATTTAAACCTCGCTCGTGATATGTGTTGTTGTGATAATGTATTAAATAAAAAATATATTAATTTGTTATAACCTTGGAATCTAGCATAAGTTATTGCGTGCTCGGAAACAGGCTTGTTGAATTTTTAAATCGTTTCATTTCATCTTTCTTCTCTCGACTAACTTTTTATGACGAGGGTGGGAGGGTCCAGTGATTTTCTAATTTACCTAACTATCTCTCCAGACCTGGTGCAACCTATGCGGGATTCATTGACAGTTTGGTCGCCTGTTCAATTGTGATATTGGTCGTATTTTTTGTCGTACCGAATAATGGTATCCATCCTCAATTAGTGCTTCTGAAAGCTCTTCCCTCAATTGACATATAAATCTCCGGTAGTATTTCCTGCACTATATAATTTTTTTGTAATAGATTCGATAGGAAGCGAAGGTGTTCACGTCCATCACGTTGAAATTGCTTGACCAACGCAAAACCCGGAAAAATTGTTTTTCATTTTTTAAGATCCAAAGCGGGTGACTTGATTTGGAAATGATTCTAAAACTCGTCCTAGCGTCTATTTAGTAAATTCATTCGTCAGTAAAATGAATTCAATCGAATTTATTGATCAAATTAAAAAATTCTCTGAGGTTCTTTTAATATGTATTAAGTATCTTAAACAGATTTTCCATTTTAAAGTATTTGCAACATATGACAGCAGTTTCTTAAATGCCTTAGTTTTCTGTCATTAATTAAAAGACATCTTAAGTACGCAATCACTTTATCTAAGTGAAATGAGTGTGATGATTGTCATAATGACCAATAAAGTCTTATATGTCTCCTTTCATTTAAGTGGGGAACTTTTCATTCGTAGCAATTAGGAGTGTGATGGAGTCCTCGCGTCTCAATATCTCTTGCTTTGATTTCTGATACGTAAGTTCATCTATGTTTTAATCATTGTATGACGTCGGGCACTGCCATCTGGTTATTGTCTATCTGCAGTCTAATCTGCATCTAATAATAATAATAAATTGCTTAAGAGGTGGTGTGTTATCATTGTAAGGTGATATTTTAAGGAGGAAACTCTCATGTGTGGATGTAGGCTGAAAGCATGTAAAACATGCAACGAAACTGAAATATTACGAAGTAATTATCTTTAAGTAATCACCAGCTTCATTCATTATATTCTAAATACGTTAGTGTTTAAATATTCCCGTGATTAAATTTACTCTTCCCTCATTTGCTGGTTGCAGACCTTCCCATCCCTCAGCAGCCTCGAAAGAATACCTAAAGGAAAGTTAAGCGCCCGAAACACACGAGAAAACGGGCAAATTTTAAGAGCAGCATGTCAACACTTCAATCACTTCTCTCGCTGAAATTCACACGTTTTCTGCAAACAATAGATTTCCCTTCTTTGCTACAGTGGGGCACTTTTCCCGAGTGTATGAAGTGGTTTTCTGTGCCAAGAGTTGAGTTAAATTTTCCTCACATAGAATAGCATTTAGAATAGAATAGCATTAGGTAAGCATTTTTTTCTCGCTCTCAATTTAGAGTTTGAGTTGACAGGATTCTATGCTTGTACTACTTACCTATTTTTTCATACGTATTGAGCATCTTTATGTTCTCTTTCGCAGAATGATTTTAATGCATCAATTGATCAATTTTAGACATTAAATTTCAGATTTCAGCAGAAATGTTTACTTGAAAAATTTTTAAATTTGTATTTACCTCGTTCGTCATCTATTGAAAACTGAATAGCCACAGAAGCGATATACGCATGCTTAGAATCTAACTGATGAATTAAGAATTTTCTTCGCGTTTGTGAATCACTGCAGTTAATAAATTCGTTATTCATCCCAATTTTACAAGCTGGTAAAAAACAGATTCTGAAGAGCAATAATGTAATATAATTCGTTACCCCCGCAATAAAATTTTTTCTCGTATGCTATTCATAAACTTAAAAAAATAAATTCACAATCAAAGTAATTTTCTCAAACTTTTCCGCTGGATAAATTTTCCAGAGCAAATAAGACGAAAAATAGCTGGTGGCTACTTTCTTCAATACATTTTCTCAAAAATTCTCGACCTCTAATTATATTAAGTTTTGTTTATCGCCAGCATAATTTTATTAATGTATATATTTTACTTTTGGCAGCATTTGATGGCATCTTAGAGCGACCTTGAGGCTGTATAGGTGCAAAATGATAACACTTTTCATCGGGAGCAGACGATTCATTTTGAAGATAAATACTTGCCATTAAGANATGTCTCAATTAAAAAGATATTAATTAGAGAATTAAAGGCAACCGTTCAAACAAAACCGTAGTAAAATCAAGAATTTCTATGAATTGTAGTATTTTTTCTTCTGAGATTATGTTATTGACCAACCTAAAATAAATCGCACTGTTATTTCCGACATTACTTTCACTGAATACTGAAATTATTTTAAACTATTTTGACTAACTTTATATTTTTATTTAGTAAGTCACGCTTGGATGCAGTCATCGTCATTATGACTAGTGTTCTGTACGATGTTTTTGAAGCATGTGTCCCTGAAAATTATTTTCTAATTGTCAAGAAGGCGTCGTCACTTAAGATGTGAGCGTTGCCAAAGATAAAACAAGTCTAGCATAATTTAACCCCATGTCATTCATTTATGTACTTTTGTCGACATCTTCTTGGTCACCTTCCCTTGGAGGTGACCGCTTCTTTTGTTCTGATAAAATCGACCGTTTGGAAATTTCACGTAACAATTGTACGCATACATATAAAATAATCGATGTACTCAAATATACTTCAGATTAGCTCATTAACGAATAAATAACTCGGGAGGGAAGAGGCAAAATAATCGGATGGGGAAGTTTTGTCAGTCCTCTCTTCCAACAGTCAAATTTTCTTAATCACATGTTGAGTTCTCCTCTCGTAACTCTAAGATTATACGGTCAAATGAACGACAGTAGGAAAGTTGGAGTATTCCAGCAGAATTGCACCATCAAGGCTTTGCCTTGAAATATATTATTCGTACGCATTTATTTTTATGGGCAATACAATTATTGAATACAATATTTAACCAAGGCAAATGCCATGATATTTGATTTGAGCCGAAGAATGTGCGTTAAATAATCATTTACTTGTAAGGCCATAACTTTCAGTGAATTAATTTTCTCTATAACTTTTCAACAAACCTCAATATTTCATAATTATTAAAGCGAGCTTCTTCACGACATGCGGTCAATGCATTAATGTCCCAAAGGAAATGCTCCTTCTAAAGGAAGTTTCACCCGGTGCATTTCCCGGGGGAGGAAAGTTGCCATCGCTCTCCATCATCTAATATTACCTTTTACTCTGTCAAAAAGAGCTCAGCAAGTAAATTAGATACCATCATAGATTTTCCATCAACGCTCAATTCATACCAATAGAATTGTAAGTTAAAGAATCCAGATTGAACACTATTTCCGAAGCTAAGAGTATGTCGTAGAGAAAAAGAAAGCCAGCGAACGAGAGAAATACATCTCCATTCAAACGACCACGTCCAAACGGAATGTTACGTCAAACTCCCTCCCTTCTCCTCCTCCTTCCCAAACAATTCTTTTTCCCTTCGCACCTAAGAACTGGCATTTAGGCTCCGAGGCAGTAGAGAGAAAACTTCCGCGACAAGGACGTCGTTCGTCGGCGGAAAATCTCAGACAATTGAAAGCTTACTATAGAAGGTACTGCAGTCTCTAAAGGTTTTGAGCGTCCGTTATTTTAGGCATCGAAACAGCACAGCACTTTGAGCCTTTTTACAAATCACGAAGAGAATTCCCAGCAAATAATGCTATCGGAGGACGCCGAGAGACCCATAGAGAATTGCATTCTGAACAGGGCTTTTGAGTAATGAAGGTATGTTGTGTGTGATTGTGGTAATTTTAGTGTAGTAGAGAAAGTGAATTTTGAGACTAGATTTGGCTCGTCAATGGATAAGTCAGGGGCACCGTTGGAAGAAAACTACAGCAAAAGGTAAGGAAATGAGTCTTTCGGAGGAATGACGTCCTATCTTCATAATTTTTCTCTGAAACATTCTCCGAGTTAAAGCTATGCAGTTTCTATGTTCTACGGAAGCAAATGCATTAGAAAGTCAAAAATTTTCGTTAAAAAAGATCAAGAAATGTTATTCTCTTCATTTCTAGAACTTCCAGCCGATGTGCAATAATGGTCTCATGGAGTGCACCAGATGTCTTTTTGACTTCGAACATTTTTGAATTGGTAAGCAGAATTTACTTAGGGTTTGAAAGTATTCGATAATTGTGAAGTTCATTTACAGCCAAGTTATAACATAACTTCATTTCTGTTCTAGATTCTGAGAGGGGAAACTATGCTACCGATGGATTGCAAATGCAAATGGTTTCCGAAATCATATTTGCATGTATAGAGATGATGATTTCCAATGTCCTTCTGTATTGTATCTCTCCGCTTCAAACCTCCTTATAAAAAAATGTCATCAAACGAAATCACCATGTCTTGCGATGGGAGCAGCTCTTTAAGTAGTGGCATTTTTATTCTACCGAAATACGGTTGTGAAGTTCTAGCACAACATCCCTGTGAGGGATAGGGCATAGCCCTAATTAGGAGGTATCCTTTAAAATTTGATGATAGTATATCAAATTCTTTTTTTCTTAATGAAAAGTGAGTGATGTCGGATTTTTTGATTTTTTATTAATATTTACAGCGTTCTACTAGCATTAGACTCCGACAGGTTCTTCGTCTTCCCGTATATTTCTCAGAGGCCTAGGATGCCTCAGCGAATATTCGTCGCTCATTGGAGATAATCTAGCATTGATGACACTGTCCCTGCTATTGCCCCTTCTTGAATGTGTGTACCGTCATAGCTGCGGGGCATACGGCAATGCAGATGAGTTCTTTTAATGAATGACCATTTATTACATGAAGGACAATACGTATACCTTATGAAATTTGATTCACATAGATTATTTTAGTTAAATGCTATTTTATATTGAAGCAGTAAATTTCTCATTGGTCCTCATTTTAATGGTCATCTGTCATAATTAAGATGTATTATTAACCTTGTTCATCAGCGAGGCGATGCATAGTTCGCTTTGTTATAGAATATCTTTTGTAAATGGGAATTCATCCCAACAGATTTTGCCTTCGCTGTCTAGAGTGAATTCTTAATTTAATAATTTTCTGCCGATGTTAAAATTAAGGTGCCATTGGTAGCTAAATTTAGGAACAAGGATTTATTTGAAACTCTTATTGTTCTCCTAAATCATGTTACTTCCTTGTAGTTTTCCGTTTGTTGGTTTAAATTTTAAGGCGTAAAATAGTTCAATACAAAATTTACCCACGGACTTTCTACTTTCCATGCTGACGATACTCTTGACTACTTATAAAATCTTTATTATACTTACCAGGTTTTCAATTAAGCATTTGTTGATAGATTCGGAAACGGTAAACTCATTCTTTTTCTTTTATTACAGTCTCCCTTTTTAATTCATTACGAACAAAAATTAGTTAGAAATGGATGGAATTACGGAGTTATTGTTGAGCCTTGATTAACTTTGTCAATAATTACTCCAAATTGTTTATTAAACCTATTCTTAGAAATAGCTCCTCAAAAAAATTCAAAATTACAATCAGCAATCAAAATTTAATATAAAAATATTCCAAATAAAAGGAAGCAAGGATTAATACGGAAAAGGAATTTTTAAAAACAAAATTTGGTTAGGGATGTGGATTTTCCTTTTTATTGTTTGTATATTTGTCATTGTGTAGATACACTAACCTCTTTAGGTTATGTTGTTGTATTATTAGTGTTCTTGCATTTAAATTTTGGTTTTGTTGGTTAATATTAACAAAGCATGTATGTTGAAGAGTAATTAATCTGTAGAATAAATTAATTTCTATTCTGTGTGTGTTGACAGTGTGGGAGTGTGTGTGAATTTAGAATAATAGGAATTTATTCCAGAAGGAAAACCAAATTGAGAAGTTATCATCAGGTTAGAATAGATTTCAGAATAAAGGGGTTAGATATGTGAAGATAAGATGAGAGAGTATAGTATGGGAAAAGTGTAGTCAGAAGAGTATAGAGCATAGGAAGAGTAGAGTTATCAAAACAGTAAAAGGAATGAAAATGTCTTTCATTTTTATGCTTTTGGTCTTCAATGAAAAGGAAAATCCACAATCTAAGATTTACGTAATTACAATATTTATGGCTGTTTGTATGGAAATGATCCATTTGGTGTCCTTCTTAATTTTGATTTGCCTTGGAAGGTTATTCTCAGTATTGAAAGATATATTAAAAATATTAAATTTTACTAGAATAAAAGGCCTTAAGGTTGAAAATGTAACATAATAATATAATTTCATAAGAGTTATCACATTCTGTAGTAACACTGTAAAATCTGACACTTTAAATACACTGTAGTTGCAATTCATGTTTAAATTTACGCTCAACTTGGGTGCCTGACATGAAATTTCTATAGTTTTTAGGTTAAGTATTCATTATTTTTGAACTTCATCTCCATAGAACCAGTAATAGAAAGTTAGTTTCCTTTTTGCTTTCATGGTAGAATAGCTGCATACTTGCATATTTTTACATTTATTTTACACATTCTTCCCTTTGTAATTTAAAATTATCAGTATCATTTAGGGTAAGAATAGTCAGTTTTATATCTTGTGTGTATTTAAAGCACATAGTTCAGTTAACACTTAAATGAATCATCTGATAGTATTCAAGTGAGTTATTTGAAAAGACTCAAATGTTATAGTTTAAAATGCAACTATTTAGCTTAGATGATAATGAAGTCTTGAAATTCTTGTAAAATCAACTCTAACTAATGTATGTCTAATAATGCAGACATCAATATGAAGTCGGTAAGAAACCATTGAAAATATAAAATTTATGAAGTTTGTTAATCAATCAGTTTTCTGCTTTTGATATCTCATTGATGCATTTCTGGAAATGAATACCCCTTTGATCTCAAAATATCATAAACTTCTGTAAAGGATGTTCATTTTAAATTGATACTTTTTAGAAAAACTGGGGGTATTGCATTCTCTTTGTCTTACTTCTTTATTTTTCAAATTTCCTAACAAGAATCAAGAGAAACTTCAGCTTGCAAGGACATGAATAGAAGTCCAGAGTTATAGGTATGGTTTTTGTCATTTTTCTACAAAAGTTTTTTTTCTGTAATTGACATAAGAAAAATTAACTTTTTTATATGCATGTAATGTTGATCCTGTGATATTAGACGGTTTTGTAGGTGGTGATCATCATCTAAGGATACCTCAGCAAGTTCTTTGAAGAGAATATGAAAAAGCTAGATCCTTGAGGAAATCGTCATTGAAGATCCTTATTTGGGTGGATGTAGCATCCAGAATGGTGATGCAGTACGCAGATACAGCAAGAAGGTATTGTAGGAGAGTACAATATAGTTCGTTTGTTGCTATTTAATTTTCTTATTTGATATCTCATATGATTATCTCATAACATTGTTTTTGTTCTTAAGGTGTGTTATTTTATAATCAATGCTATTTTTTTAGTTACTAATGATTTCTGTGAATGCCTGCAAAAAATAACTAATGGAAATTTTCTATATTTTTCTTGAATGTCCAGAGATTTGAAATGTTCCATCCTAAGTGGTTGTAGAAGCTTCATCTTATCAGGCAGCTCATCCATGTCAGCAGCAATTAATCCAGTCACGTCTGTGCTGTTTCTTTACTGAAAGCAATGCAGTCAGTTGCAGCTAAGGGGAAGTAGCAATAAAGATTGATAAACTGATTTCTTCTAGATATGATTATATTTTTTATCATAGACATGGTTACAATATTAAAATTTCAATTGTCGAAAATTATTTTGCTAACTAGAAATAAGAAGTTTTGATTTTAGTTATGCCTGTTTATTTACGAGCACCTGCATAATTTGTTTTGATTTTCAAAATTTTTTCTCTTATGACAGGAAGATGGTTTGCCAATCTTTCGTAGAAGTCCTCAACAACAGTCCAGGGACTGTGATAGTGAAGAAAGGTTGGACGACATGGTAGTAACTGTCTGAAGTCTTGAAGAGATGGACTGAGGACCAAGAGTGAAGTGAAAATAACTGCTGTATGGGAAAGAGACTGTTAAATATGTGCTACCCCATTATCATTGTAACCATTAAGTTAAAGTACTTCTAGAGTATGTAATTGTTTTACTGGATGTGCACATGTATAATTATGTTCTCATTGTTCCTGTACAAATATTTCATATTTTCTGATGGAGCTCCATTTTATTTCTAATAATGTTCATTTATTTACAGGCTTTATTTTATCACAGAACTTCAGGAGGTATTATTCTGGTATTTTTCCATTGGTCTATTTGGTTTTGCTTCCCTGGTTTTTACTGTTGGTCATCCATTTCCTCAATAGCCATAGTGCTGGTTGGCTTGCTCTGGTCATTGATGTTGGGAAGGTATAATTAATGCTTACAGCTGGTCTAGTGGGGACCATTCTGTTCACCTAACATCATGAAATCATGAGAGAGCCTGGATTGACTAGAAGCTACAGAGACTATGATCCTAAAGCTGTCCAAACAAGTCAAAACCACTGAAGGAGTTAGTGTCATTCATATTACTCAAATTCCACCTGGCAAAGTTTTGGCTCGGTATAAGCAGTGGATTTAATATTTTGGGTTTGTTCAGTCCATCTGAGATTTTGTTAGGGTTGGCATTTTATTGGATTTGCTTTGCGGTGTTTCCTTTGTTTCTTTTGCTTTGGCCTTTTCCAAATATACGTCCATAGGATACCTCTCAATCTTTGTAGCTGATTTTGATGTCTTCATTAATATGAGCTACATTCATGTAAAATTTCTACCTTATTCTCGAGTTAATTTTAGGGCTGGTATAGTAGTATAAATTATTGTTACAATTGAGTCCAAATTTATTGTTATTTATCCTGCTAAATCTAGTATTTTTTCAGATTTTACAAATATGAATATTTGTATAATTTACAGGTTAAAATTTTATTTTATTGATTTTATGTACATTATGTATAATTTCTTGATTGAGTGTATACATGACTGTATTAAAAAAAAAATCATTAGGGTTTAGGATTATTCCTTGATATGGTCAATTATGTCTCCTTTTGTAAAATTCAGTAGTCTTTGCTCTTTTAAGTTTTCTTTGTGAGCATAATTTCTCATGAATTATGCATTTTTATGTCATAATGTGTTGATCAGTTTTGTTTGTCACATGATTGTTTAACATTCTAAAATATAAAGCAATTTCATGTATGGAAAATGTTAACTGTTAAAAAAATTGAGTAAATTTTGAGAGAACTCTTTGTGAAGTCTTTTAGTAGTTTCCTCTTAACTGTGGGTCGATGCCAGGTGGAATTAATGAGTCTCTACAATCAGAATCAGTATTGTTATTTGAATATTTTGTTGTTTGAAGAAGTTTTTGTTGAAATCCTAATCTTGGATGACTTGCAGAGAACTATGGTTTATGTTGGTAATACTTTTCTGCCTTTCTTATCTGTATGCATATTTTCCTCATTACTATCCTATGAGATAAATTTGATATTATGAAAACCCTGCTGCCCGTATAAAGAAAGGTATGTACCATGCTGTCACGTGCTGTAAACCACTATCTGCTGTTCAAGCAGCTTACCCCTTCGTCTAACAGTAGTGGATAAACATTGTCACCTACAAAGATTCCTTTCTATAAAGGAAAGCAGATTTTTCGATCGGTCAATTAGTTTAGATTTTAAGCTTTGCTGATTCTCTTTAGCGAATATCCCCATCTCAGCAATATTTTAGATTACTCTAATTTTCGTGTGCAACTGAAACGTTTGAGAAAACAGTTTTTAATTGTTCCCGCTTAATATTGGCCGTAATCGTTCATGTATTGCTTCCTAAATTACGTAGAAATGCGATAACGCGAATTGCGGGAGATAATTGTGCTAATTTGCTGCGGTATATAAATTTTATTAAATTTAATATTTAGGTAGTATTTTTCGTGAAACTGCTAGTTAAGGAATGGAATATTTAACATGAAATGTAGGTTTTTATCTTTTTTCGTTGATGTATCGTTAATTTCGGTAAGAAATAAGAATTTCTTATAACATCTGTAATCTTACTAGAATATGATAAAACATGAATACGGTAAAATATGAATGGAAAATAATCCAAGCAAATCGGCAACTACGGTATGTCGCTTGTAAGCGGTAGGATGTTATAGTTGGAATATAGTTTTCCTTTTTTTTAATCTACAATTGCAATCGATCGTTGTTGTTGTATTCGTAACTGCTTTGACAACTAACGTCATTTCGTAACTATGGGCTCTCACCAGGAATTTCGCCCGGGGCCGCTTCCACGGAAGGTGCAGGACTCTACTCCGGATGCCAAACAGTATTTAAAAATGGTTGAATGCCAACGTTTTCGTTTTGATTTCCTTTTTGGAGTGTTTATTTCAGGATGATCGACAATGCACATTACTCACTACGAAAAAACTGTGGTACTTGAGGGGTAAGTAGGACACTAAGACTTAAATTCTAAAGCGATCATAAATATGGTAGCTAACTTGTAAGATCACCTCAACCGGAGATTTAGATGTGATACCCGGATAATTTGAATTACCGTTGCTACGTATCAGTGGAAAAAATGTTCTGAGACTATGATTTACTGAATTTCTATTAATTTCCTTCGGATACGAATTTCTATGCGGAGGTGCTCCCTTAAAACATCGCGGGATTTTAGAAAATATTAGCGCTCAGCTATTCCTTGTATCTCATATGAGATACAAGGAATTGAACTTTAAGACCAGGACGTTATATTTGTAGAATGAAAAAAACTTAAAATTCTGCTATTTTTTGGAAGAAAATTTTGTAACTGATCTATGGTCAGTGTATCTGCGAGTGAAATATTTCGTTCGAAAAACTCTTTGTGACGTGATTATCATTGCGAAATGGAGAGATTTAATTCTACAGAAGTAAGTTTTCACTGCATGACCAGTTTGAACGATTAATCGTCATTGAATTGTAAAATGTAAGAAGTGCAATTAACTTTACCCCGGAGAAACTAATCCAACCGTCACTCTCACGCTTTCACTTGTGATAGCAATACAATAATCCTCTATAATACAGTCTTAAGTTCTTACGAGACCTATACTTGTCTATTTTATTTTGCCTTTTTTTTCTAAAAATGAGACGTTTCACTACAAGTAGCTTCCTTAGAATTTACTACTAAAAGTTAAAAAAAATTCTACCAGCTTAATCTCATAGTAAAACAAAAGGGTGACCTTTTGTGCTTGAGGAATTAATGATTTTCGAGTAAATTGAAGAGTTCGGAAATTTTAACTGATTTCATCTAAGATAATCCCTTTCAATATTCATTACTTCCGTGTCGATAGGTATAACATCGCTGTATCACATCATATTAAGTCGCGCATTGTTATAAGAGCTTCAAGAGGTAAATGAGATTTTTCTGGATTGACGAATACGCTTTAATGTGGAGGCGGATTTGGAAGATGGTCGATTACCAAAATTATCGAAAATAATGATTGTGCTTGCGTTCACGTTAAGTTTTTTCTTATTTCGCATGTGCAAAATTAAGTATACCAAAGAAATGTCGTTACTTCTATTTATTTATTAAAATTATTGGTCACATAGTCAAAGGAAGCAGAGGAGGGGTGAATCCAGTATATCCAAATGGGTAACGCGTTCTTGAGAGTAGAGTCAAATCCTTTTCAAATTCTGTTACAGAGGTATACAGTGACGGAGGAAATTAAAGCATCGATCAATTTAGATTATGAGTTCAGAATCTTTTTCAATGAAGGGGGAAAATAATCAACTCATTATATTAAAAATTTTCTAATTCTGTTACAGATTAACATTTTGTGAGGATACGGGGAGATTCCATCTACGGTTCTACATATTTCAAAATTATGTAATGATATGTAAATACTTGTAAACTTCACTGAGCTCTGTACAAATAAAAGGATGTGTTTTTGGAATATTTTAACTAAAGGAAAAAAATGTTGAATAATCATGTATAATAATCATCATAGAAATCATTGAAGGGTAGATTCAGACAACCATCGGCCACATACGACGAAATATATATCTCGACTCGTCGTGTTGTATAAACACCTAATGAGAAAAAGACATGTCTAGACGGAGAGTAAGGTAGAATAAAAATGAATACAATTTTCTCATCAATGAAGAATCATATACCATTTAAAACTTGTTATCCAATAAGGAGCCGAATTCTGTACGTTGCCCAAGTGGTTATGAAGACCTAGATTCTCAGTTAATAGCTTATGCATTTCGAATCCCACTTCGGAAAATATTATCGGAGGCTTGAGGCTTTGATTTTCGAAAATTAGTACCCTGTAAGGAGTAAATGGGTAAATAAAAGTATAAAGGTAAATTTACAAGAAGATATATTAGCCGAGTGGTTAGTCTCTCAGTGTACAATGTGAAAATTGACAACTCGCAACTTCGAGGGTAATTAAAACGAAGAAAGTAGCTGAGTGGTTATATCCGCTGTGTAACATTAAAGAGATGCAAACGGATTCGAATCCTCAAATTGGAAAACTTTTTCCTCAAGTTGAAGTTTTACTTTCTGCAAATTCACTCGTGGTCGTGGCATTGTTCTGAGGTCGTGGCATTGTTCTGTAGAACGGCCGCGATACGGATTCGAACTCACAAGTTGGAAATTTTTTCATCAATATTAAGGTCTATTTTTTGTAATATAATTCATCATACTGCATAAATTTTAAAGTTAGAGGTTAGAATACAAGGAAGCAGGTGGCTGAGTGGTTAGAGTCACATTATTAATGATGCGGTGATACGGGTTCTAAACCACAAAATGGGATTTATTTTCCTCAAATTTAAGCTTTCCTTTCTGTTATAGAATTTAATAGAGTATAAATAAATCCACAACTTAAGAGGCCTATATTCAAAACAGCATGTGGCTGAATAGATGGAGTCTTAGCATGTTTCAAACAAACAGCGCTGAAGCGGATTCGAAACCCAAAGTTAGAAATTATTTTCATCGATTTGAGTTTCCCTTTCTCTAATAGAATAACGTTGAGTATAATAAATTCACAACTTAGAAGCATAGAATCAAAGCAGCGTGTGGCTGAATGGATAGAGTGGTATCATATTTATGACAAGCAGCGATGAAACGGATTCGAATTACCACGTAGGTAATAGTTTTCATCAAAATTATGCTTTCCTTTCTGTAATAGAATTATTCAAACCGCATAAATTCTAAAGTTAGATGACAATACCTAAGGCAGCAAGTGGCTGAGTGGTTAGAGTCACAGTATACTGTGTCGAGCTGTGATCTAAGTGGTTCAAATCCACATAAGGGAAAAAATTTTCATTAAGAACCAAGTGACCGAAAAGTGGAAAGGGGTAGGAAGATTGTGGGAGTAGGGACGTAAAGAAGACGTAGAGGGGAGGGGGAGGGAAGTAAGGGGAGTTATAAGAAAGTAGGAGATGAGGCGAGATAGAGGAGAGAGGGGAAATGAGCGAAGAATTTTTTTGCTTTTTAAGACACCTGGGAGGGGGGGATGGCTCTTTTAAGACACATAGTTCGTTTGTTGCTATTTAATTTTCTTATTTGATATCTCATATGATTATCTCATAACATTGTTTTTGTTCTTAAGGTGTGTTATTTTATAATCAATGCTATTTTTTTAGTTACTAATGATTTCTGTGAATGCCTGCAAAAAATAACTAATGGAAATTTTCTATATTTTTCTTGAATGTCCAGAGATTTGAAATGTTCCATCCTAAGTGGTTGTAGAAGCTTCATCTTATCAGGCAGCTCATCCATGTCAGCAGCAATTAATCCAGTCACGTCTGTGCTGTTTCTTTACTGAAAGCAATGCAGTCAGTTGCAGCTAAGGGGAAGTAGCAATAAAGATTGATAAACTGATTTCTTCTAGATATGATTATATTTTTTATCATAGACATGGTTACAATATTAAAATTTCAATTGTCGAAAATTATTTTGCTAACTAGAAATAAGAAGTTTTGATTTTAGTTATGCCTGTTTATTTACGAGCACCTGCATAATTTGTTTTGATTTTCAAAATTTTTTCTCTTATGACAGGAAGATGGTTTGCCAATCTTTCGTAGAAGTCCTCAACAACAGTCCAGGGACTGTGATAGTGAAGAAAGGTTGGACGACATGGTAGTAACTGTCTGAAGTCTTGAAGAGATGGACTGAGGACCAAGAGTGAAGTGAAAATAACTGCTGTATGGGAAAGAGACTGTTAAATATGTGCTACCCCATTATCATTGTAACCATTAAGTTAAAGTACTTCTAGAGTATGTAATTGTTTTACTGGATGTGCACATGTATAATTATGTTCTCATTGTTCCTGTACAAATATTTCATATTTTCTGATGGAGCTCCATTTTATTTCTAATAATGTTCATTTATTTACAGGCTTTATTTTATCACAGAACTTCAGGAGGTATTATTCTGGTATTTTTCCATTGGTCTATTTGGTTTTGCTTCCCTGGTTTTTACTGTTGGTCATCCATTTCCTCAATAGCCATAGTGCTGGTTGGCTTGCTCTGGTCATTGATGTTGGGAAGGTATAATTAATGCTTACAGCTGGTCTAGTGGGGACCATTCTGTTCACCTAACATCATGAAATCATGAGAGAGCCTGGATTGACTAGAAGCTACAGAGACTATGATCCTAAAGCTGTCCAAACAAGTCAAAACCACTGAAGGAGTTAGTGTCATTCATATTACTCAAATTCCACCTGGCAAAGTTTTGGCTCGGTATAAGCAGTGGATTTAATATTTTGGGTTCGTTCAGTCCATCTGAGATTTTGTTAGGGTTGGCATTTTATTGGATTTGCTTTGCGGTGTTTCCTTTGTTTCTTTTGCTTTGGCCTTTTCCAAATATACGTCCATAGGATACCTCTCAATCTTTGTAGCTGATTTTGATGTCTTCATTAATATGAGCTACATTCATGTAAAATTTCTACCTTATTCTCGAGTTAATTTTAGGGCTGGTATAGTAGTATAAATTATTGTTACAATTGAGTCCAAATTTATTGTTATTTATCCTGCTAAATCTAGTATTTTTTCAGATTTTACAAATATGAATATTTGTATAATTTACAGGTTAAAATTTTATTTTATTGATTTTATGTACATTATGTATAATTTCTTGATTGAGTGTATACATGACTGTATTAAAAAAAAAATCATTAGGGTTTAGGATTATTCCTTGATATGGTCAATTATGTCTCCTTTTGTAAAATTCAGTAGTCTTTGCTCTTTTAAGTTTTCTTTGTGAGCATAATTTCTCATGAATTATGCATTTTTATGTCATAAT
>KZ308173.1:555953-626978 GCA_000376725.2 Ladona fulva
GATCGTAATTGCTTTGAAAACGAACGTCATTTCGTAACTATGGCATCACACCAGGAATCTCGCCCGGGGCCGCTTCCACGGAAGGTGCAGGACTCTACTCCGGATGCCAAACAGTATTTAAAAATGGTTGAATGTCAACGTTTTCGTTTTGATTTCCTTGTTGGAGTGTTTATTTCAGGATGATCGACAAGGCACATTACTCAATACGAAAAAACTGTGGTACTTGAGGGGTAAGTAGGACACTAAGACTTAAATTCTAAAGCGATCATAAATATGGTAGCTAACTTGTAAGATCACCTCAACCGGAGATTTAGATGTGATACCCGGATAATCTGAATTACCGTTGCTACGTATCGGTGGAAAAAATGTTCTGAGACGATGATTTACTGAATTTCTATTCTATTAATTTCCTTCGGATACGAATTTCTATGCTGAGGTGCTCAATTAAAACTTAGCGCGATTTTAGAAAATATTAGCGCTCAGCCATATGAGATACAAGGACCTTTAAGACCAGGACGTTATATTTGTAGAATGAAAAACTCGTAAAATTCTGCTATTTTTTGGAAGAAAATTCTGTAACTGATCTATGGCCAGTGTATCTGCGAGTGAAATATTTCGTTCGAAAAACTCTTTGTGACGTGATTATCATTGCGAAATGGAGAGATTTAATTCAACAGAAGTACGTTTTCACTGCATGACCAGTTTGAACAATTAATAGTCATTAAATTGTAAAATTTAAGAAGTGCAAATAACTTTACCCCGGAGAAACTAATCCAACCGTCACTCTCACGCTTTCACTTGTGATAGCAGTGCAATAATCCTCTATATCCTCGAGACCTATACTTGTCTCTTTTATTTTGCCTTTTTTTTCTAAAAATGAGACATTTAACTGCAAGTAGCTTCCTTAGAATTTACTACTAAAAGTTAAAAAAATTCTACCAGCTTAATTTCATAGTAAAACAAAAGGGCGACCTCTTTTTGTGCTTGAGGAAATAATGATTTTCGAGTAAATTGAAGAGTTCGGAAATTTTAACCGATTTCATCTAAGATAATCCCTTTCAATATTCATTACTTCCGTGTCGATAGGTATAACATCGCTGTATCACATCATATTAAGTCGCGCATTGTTATAAGAGCTTCAAGAGGTAAATGAGATTTTTCTGGATTGACGAATACGCTTTAATGTGGAGGCGGATTTGGAAGATGGTCGATTACCAAAATTATCGAAAATAATGATTGTGCTTGCGTTCACGTTAAGTTTTTTCTTATTTCGCATGTGCAAAATTAAGTATACCAAAGAAATGTCGTTACTTCTATTTATTTATTAAAATTATTGGTCACATAGTCAAAGGAAGCAGAGGAGGGGTGAATCCAGTATATCCAAATGGGTAACGCGTTCTTGAGAGTAGAGTCAAATCCTTTTCAAATTCTGTTACAGAGGTATACAGTGACGGAGGAAATTAAAGCATCGATCAATTTAGATTATGAGTTCAGAATCTTTTTCAATGAAGGGGGAAAATAATCAACTCATTATATTAAAAATTTTCTAATTCTGTTACAGATTAACATTTTGTGAGGATACGGGGAGATTCCATCTACGGTTCTACATATTTCAAAATTATGTAATGATATGTAAATACTTGTATACTTCACTGAGCTCTGTACAAATAAAAGGATGTATTTTTGGAATATTTTAACTAAAGGAAAAAAATGTTGAATAATCATGTTGTGTAGAAATCATTGAAGGGTAGATTCAGACAACCATCGGCCACATACGACAAAATATATATCTCGACTCGTCGTGTTGTATAAACACCTAATGAGAAAAAGACATGTCAAGACGGAGAGTAAGGTAGAATAAAAATGAATACAATTTTCTCATCAATGAAGAATCATATACCATTTAAAACTTGTTATCCAATAAGGAGCCGAATTCTGTACGTTGCCCAAGTGGTTATGAAGACCTAGATTCTCAGTTAATAGCTTATGCATTTCGAATCCCACTTCGGAAAATATTATCGGAGGCTTGAGGCTTTGATTTTCGAAAATTAGTACCCTGTAAGGAGTAAATGGGTAAATAAAAGTATAAAGGTAAATTTACAAAAAGAGAGATTAGCCGAGAGGTTAGTCTCTCAGTGTACAATGTGAAAATTGAGGGTTCAAATCCCATTAAAGGTGGTATTATTCATCAAAGTTTGATTTATAAATTCACAACTTCGAGGGTAATTAAAAGGAAGAAAGTAGCTGAGTGGTTATAGCCGCTGTGTAACATTAAAGAGATGAAACGGATTCGAATCCTCAAATTGGAAAACTTTTTGTTGAAGTTTTACTTTCTGTAAATTCACTCGTGGTCGTGGCATTGTTCTGTAGAACGGCCGCGATACGGATTCGAACTCACAAGTTGGAAATTTTTTCATCAATATTAAGGTCTACTTTTTGTAATATAATTCATCATACTGCATAAATTCTAAAGTTAGAGGGTGGAACACAAGGAATCAGGTGGCTGAGTGGTTAGAGTCACATTATTAATGATGCGGTGATACGGGTTCAAAACCACAAAATGGAATGTATTTTCATCAAATTTAAGCTTTCACTTCCGTAATAGAATTCAATAGAGTATAAATAAATCCACAACTTAATAGGTCTATAATCAAAACAGCATGTGGCTGAATGGATGGAGTCGTAGCATGTTTCTAACGAGCAGCGCTGAAGCAGATTCGAAACCCCAAGTTGGAAATTATTTTCATCAAATTTAAGCTTTCCCTTCTGTAATAGAATTCAATAGAGTATAAATAAATCCACAACTTAAGAGACCTAAAGTCAAAGCAGCATGTGGCTGAATGGATGGAGTCGTAGCATGTTTCAAACAAGCAGCGCTGAAGCAGATTCGAAACCCCAAGTTAGAAATTATTTTCATCGAATTCGAGTTTCCCTTTATCTAATAGAATAACGTGGAGTATAATAAATTCCCAAATTAGGAGCATAGAATCAAAGCAGCGTGTGGCTGAATGGATAGAGTGGTATCATATTTACGACGAACAGCGGTAAAACGGGTTCGAATCACCACGTAGGAAAAAATTTTCATAAAAATTAAGCTTTCCTTTCTATAATAGAATTATTCAAACAGCATAAATTCTAAAGTTAGATGCCATTACCTAATGCAGCAAGTGGCTGAGTGGTTAGAGTCACAGTAAACTGTGTCGAGCTGTGATCTAAGTGGTTCAAATCCACATGAAGGAAAACATTTTCATTAAGATCCAAGTGACCGAAAAGTGGAAACGTGTAGGAGGATTGTGGGAGTAGGGAAAGAAGAGGTAGAGGGGAAGGGGAGGGGAGGTATGGGGAGTTCTAAGAAAGTAGGAGATGAGGCGAGATAAAGGAGAGAGGGGAAATGAGAGAAAAACTTTTTTGCTTTTTAAGACACCTGGGAGGGGGGGATGGCTCTTTTAAGACACCTGAAAAAAATCTGCTCTGCTCTGCTCTGCTCTGCTCTGCTCTGCTCTGCTCTGCTCTGCTCTGCTCTGCTCTGCTCTGCTCTGCTCTGCTCTGCTCTGCTCTGCTGCTCATTCACAAAGTGCTTTAAAAAATTCTCCTAACACAGGGAATCTAATTTGGTTGCCGTATGACTTTACACCAATGGATTAAATTTTATACTTCTAATGGATTCGAACCGGCTACTGTATACTATACAGCGAGGTTCTTTACCACTCCGCCAACAGGCTTTCTTGATTAAAATAGTTATAGGAGTATTATAGGAATGCCTTATTTTACTCTTGTGAATGTTTGAGTTGTTTGATTCATTAAAAACATAAGACCGGATTATTAATCGGGAATATGGTTAGAACTGCGGTAATTGTAATATTAATTCCTGTCCAGACGAATGTATTCCAGCCACGACCAAATGTAAAAATATACGAAATTTAGAAATGACTGTATCCCGCTACAAGGTCAAATTTACGATTATATAAAAGCGTATATTATTCATACCGATATCGAGAATCGCAAAGTTCTTTTTCGTTATCAAATTAAGTCCCATCATGCATGACGTGTTTACTAGTATTAATAATAATATCAGTAGTACTTTGGCAGAAAAAGCAGCATAATGGAAAATTTTAATGTATAATGTAAGGGAATGTATTAAGACGATATATTTTAATACTGATAATATTTTGAGCCTCTCAATAATTTTTGGAAATACTCAGATCATTCTCTGGAACTGCATATGACATTATTTGAAGAGAAAACCTGTAAATGCCTTCTACGATTTCTTTGTACGATATTTCAAGGGATGTTTACTATGTGTTTTAAATATGAACTATAGAATAAAAGTTGTTTTTAAAAAAATAATTAAGGGTTCCACAAAGGGAAATGAATCTACTTTGAAAAACTCTTAATAATGGAGACTAGTCAAAAACCTAGGAAAAGCTTTTCCAAAATATGCATATGGTGATTCCCAGTAATTGTTAATCCAGAACTTTCTATTTTCCTCGAAATGTAAGTTACACCCGCCGACATAAGCCATATGTCGGAGGGTGGCGACCGTGTCCACTTATGGAGTGTTTTTTAAAATCTAAATTCATTAACAGCTATGTTCCTATTTTCGTGCGTGTGGATTTATATCTTAATTCTTTTGAGGTCTTTATTTGGTCAATTTTTTTGTCTTTGTACTCTTGTTTTGAATCCTCCGTTTACACACATACGGAAGCAGAGTGTCAACGTGATTTTAAAATGATGAAGTGACTTCTATGTGCTTTTCGTTGCGTACAATTATTTACAGTTGTTACGTCTCTCATTAGCTACATTAACTCTATAAGGAAAAGGAACACGGCTGTTGTAAGACATCAGAGTTAGATAAAAGCTCCAAATAGCCGTTGTTTGCGAGAAAACTAACCGTTGAAGAATCCCCACCAGCGGGGGTTGGGGTTCTCCGTGGTCGCGCTTAGCTTAGTATTGTTCTCGAAGAAGGAAGTGTGGCATTTTTCAACCTTTATTTCCCCATTGAGGATCAGAGAGTTGTTCAGCTTGTTATAAATAAATTGGAATAATTTTCTCCACTTCCTTACTCCATCGTGGATTTCCTCCACTTTATTAGCTGTGTATCAATTTTAGCACTGATTTTAACAGATGTCAAGAGATTTAGCACAAAATATGACTCGGTTGTGGTTGTCTTCTGTTTTTTTCTTTCATCCACCAAAAAATAAACGTTCTAAAACAGATGGTTATTAGCACGCATGGTATATTCTCAAATTTCATCAAAAAATGTGCTGAAAATATCGCAGTTAATGAAGGAATTTCTCCAAAGATAATTGCTTTGAACTTTAAAGAATTCAAATAGCGAAGAAAGCGAAAAATAATTGATTCAAACAGCAGTGAAAAAAATATCTGATAGAAACTGCTACAATTTCACTTTTTTCGGCTCTGTAGCAGGTTTCCGTGAGCAATAAATGTAATTTTACATCCACGGAATGTAGAGTATTTTTTTACATAGTAATATGTAATTCAATTTTAATGCTACAGTAAAACCCCTTCAACTCGAAACGTAAGCAGCTTCAAAGTCATTGTGAGAGAGAAGCTAACTCCACATGACTGGGTACTCATAGTTGAACAATATGAAATGTATGTTTGATGAAATTTGAACTCCTTATTGGTCCTCACGTATCATTATTTATTTTCTATCGGTATTCCTTCTCATTTAAATGCACTAAGTAAAAATGGCTCAGCCTTGCTCATGTCTAAAATGATATATAGTATACAACAGAGTTATGAAGAACGCATAATGATTATACTAATATAACTCCTCATTGAATGTTATAAACTGGGTAAATTAACAAACATCATCATGTCTTTATTTTACATTTCTTGAGATTTGTGTTTTTTGAACCACTTACCTTATTTGTGTTTTTTGATCCATTTATTATTATTCAATTATTAAAATTTTTCACAGGAGAGTATATTTTGGTTATAGACAACAGAAAAATTTTATTTTACATACGTAATGTGGGAAAACTCAGCTAGTATTATAAATGAGCTATCTAAGTTCAGATAAAATACACAGATATGCAGCTGAATTCTGTTTGACCTTGCATATTTAAGAGTTAATTTCAATCCTTCCTCAAAGAACTTCAAGCATCCAGCTGCAATTACTTACTTCGTAATGGTTGCAAACAACAAGAAGTTCTACTATTGTATTATATGCCTTTTGTTCCAGTTGTAGATGAACCATGGCAACCACATGACAGCATGATCACATGTTAGCTGTTCAGTTGTAAATTATTCACTCATATTCGCACATTATTTTCAAAAATTCATTTATAAAATTCTCATCATCTGCTTTGAAAATCGTTGATTTCGTCAATTTTCCTAGCGCATATGTTGATTGTGAGGTTGAGCAAATAAAGTAGCATCTATGCACAGGGAGGTTTGAATTTGATTATTACTATTAACATGAATAATGAATTTAAGTGGGATGGATAAAGGGAAGATGATGAAAGATGAAGACACTAAAGAAAGCATTTGAGTGATGAATTAAACAGTAGTTCCCATGGAATTCAAGATGTGTGCAACCAGCAGAACAGTTGTGTATTCTGGGTCAAGTTACTCTTAGGATCCCATTCTTGGGCACAGTAATGCCTACCTTGATAAAGATTTTTATGCAACATTAAATTTAAGTGATACTTTACACAAACTATTCCAATACTTACACGATATATAAAAGGAAAATGCACTTGAATTAGGCCATTTATGGTGAAGTTTACATTACACTTTGACCCAGTAACCTCATAAAAAGGGAGTTGGGGAGCTCCATCTAATCAATGTTCATTTTCATTCCACTATTCTCTATTGCTCTACCTTTCCCATTTACATCATTCTGTCAAAATTCTATTACCGAGCAAAATCTGTATATAGTATATGACACTGCATAACTTGGGAAACATTTAAGAAAGCAATATGAAGAAATGAAAATGAATATTTTCTGTACATTCAAGTTTAAGGTAACCAAGAGTCTCTCCTGCAAAATAATAATCATGGAAAATTTAGTATTTAATTTAAACTAGTATCTGAAAGATTGTTTTTCCCCCACCCAATTATACTGACTAGTGTCAGTTTAAACAAGATAAAAATTCTCATTTTCTTATAAATTTTACAACTAAGAAACACCAACAATTAATATGCTATATTTATACCGTTACTGTATGGTAGTCACAATCTATCAACATTCAAATTTCAAGCAAGATCAACAAAAATATAAAGGACTTTGCTTAACTTAAGCAAGAACTTTTAAACAACTTCCTAACTTAATATCATTATTTTCTGAGTTTGTATCAGTATAGTAAGAAAGGCAATATATTACAAGTGGCAACAAAGTTAAGAATGAGTGATTTCTCACATTTCGGCATTAGCCTTCTCAGCTTTGATTGGTCTCCCACCTCGCACCCAAGTTGACATGTGGTATAAGGTATATTCTACAAATTTTCCTTATTCTAATCTCATGTGGTTTTCCATAAATTATGGTTGCCACAGTAAAAAAATAAAGCAAAATTCTCTTATTTATTCCTCAAATATATCTTACAGGGGCACAATGCTGCCATGCATATGCTCTTTGCTGGTGGAGAACCCTATATACAAAGCCTCTCAGACAGAAAAATTTACACTAGTGAAAGTGCTATCTGTTTACAGTAATAACTCAAAGTCAACATAAAGAAATAGAATATTACAAAGTATTTCTTTGTTAGATTTCTCCTACAATGGAAAGAAATCATGGTTTGACTCATTCTAGGTAATAAATTCAAAATTTTACCATGTTTTTACAGTTTTTACACTTTTATAAAACAATTTATCAGAATATTTAAAATGATTACAGTCATGAAAGAACATAATCCTGTAACATACTAGAACCAAAGAAAAACAATTACAAGTTTATATAACAGACATGAACAACATTGAAAACATTTATTTTGACACAAAATTATGTTTTAATCCATCAAAAAGAATGAGGTCTTTGTTAATATCACAACAAAATTAACATTTTTCTAAAAGGATTATGGTATTATTTTTTTGGCATCCATTAAAAAACTTGTCAATGGAATCAAAACTCAAGAGTAGATAATTCTTAAGGAAACAACATTGAGAAACAATGGCAATACCTGAAATAGAAACAGTAAGCCGAAGAATAAAACAATAATAATTTAATATCACAACAAAATTAACATTTTTCTGAAAGGAATCTATATGATAATGGTATTATTCTTTGATATACATTAAAAAAATTGTCAATGGAAAAAACGAATGAAAACTCAGTGGATAATTCTTAAAGAAACAGCATTGGGAAACAATGGCAATACCTGAAACAGAAACAGTAAGCCAAAGAATAAAACACGGCAAGAATAGCTTTTCTTATATTTTTTCAAATAGTTTAGAAATTATAGAAGATTTTAAATTAAAAGCTGTTAGTAATTTACAGCTTCATACCCATGATGTTAAAGACATACCCTAAAATAATACTAAATTATTTGATTACTAAGAAATAAGTGAGTTATAATATGGAAGAGGGTAAACAATGAATTGCAAAGACATTAGCAATACCAAAATATTCTTTTTGGCAAACAATGTTGTTACCAACAGTAGAAAAGGCCAGGTATGAGCAATGGCAATCTATCAATGAAGAAACTAACAATTCAGTAGACAACAATCCAATGATAGAAACAAGAATAAAAAACAATAGATGAGGAAAACGCCTGAAAAAAACTAACACCCCAAAAATATAATTTTAAATATTAAAAACCTACAACTTAGTCTTAACTTAAATTTGCATAAGTTAACAAATGAACAGCAACTACATTTTTCCAAAAAACAATGAAAAGTGTAATAAATTTCAAGGGTAAAAGAATAATCTCAAAAAGCATAAATCCATCACTCCCAAGTTACTGCCAGACAATACAGTAGAGTAATTTACATAGTAAATGGTTAATCTATGTTAACTTCAGGTTTTGATTAAAATTATGCTATAGAGATTCCTTAAAATTGCATATACTATGTATACCTATGACAGATTCTGAAATAACTTATAAGAATTTAGTGACCTAAGAATCGGCAATTAGCCTAAGAACTAGAATAAAATAACTAGAAAATACCAAAAGACAATTGATAGCAGCAAACCTGGACTAACTTAACCCAGACAAGCCTGCCTAGTGAAAATTGTAACAAAATAATAATGTACCTAAAAATACCCTAAATACTATTACTACATAAATACCAGAAAAGAAAAACAATACAAGGCAATTAGAAATATTGTAATGTATTCAAGGTCAAATTTCCATATATAATAAGTATGAAAAAACATTCATGGGAAGAGTTAGGAAAACCAAAACGAAGTAACAAGTTAAATTCAGTTGTTAACTGAATTTATGGCAATAAATGGTGAAAGGAAACTAACTAGTTTCCTCATATTTCTAAATTTAACATATTCTATAAAGTTTGAAAATATCAACAATATACCAATGGTAAAAGAAAGTTTATTACTACCAAAAATTTCAATTTTCAGAACATCCTTTATAGGAGAAACATAAGAGGAGATAATTTAGAGGAGAAAGATTGTTATGTGATTCAGTTCTTCCTACATACCTCCATGTTTTCCAATGTAATTACATGTATAAGTTGGGCCAAGAGACTTAAGTCACTAAACTCTTGAATATACCAAATTCATTTCTTTCTGTGTAACCTAATTGCATTTCCAGCATTGTCCTGTTTTGTTAAAGACATAAAAAATTTTACCTTATGCAGAATATAAACTGAGAAAATTCTTCTGAGCCTAACTCGTACAGATAAATATTTCAATATTTTATAAATATATAAATATCACTTTAATAACAGGCACATCTCTTCATAAAAACAATATAGGCAAATAACATTTTTATAATAACAATTTTGCTTCCATGAAAACAGTCCTATTGAGAAAGTAGTTTAGAAAATTTGGTCATGTTGTAAGAAACATCACAGGACAATAACAGCTGGTATCATGTTCATAGTCAAACTAGAACAATTTATTTTGCTAAATAATCCAAGGGCAGAAAAAAATCTAAGGTGACCAACTTCATATGTAAAGATTGTAAGCTAAAAGTAGGGCATACCCCTACCTACCCCTATCTCTTACCTTTCACCTTTGTACTTTGTCTAAATTCTTTAGCAAATGGAGCAAGATAGAAAATTCCAACACAAGATAAAATAAAGCATGAGTTTATATTAGAGAAATTAATTTTTACCAAAAAAATATTACACTAGCAATAGGAACTCAATGTATTAACCTAGCATAATTATGTATGTGGGAAAGGTTCTAAAAGCATGAAAATTTAATCAAAATGCGATATAACAGATTTAGAATGGCTGAAAGGAACAGACATTGAGGGAACCTCGAAATATTCAGAAAAAAATCCATAAAACTATGCCTTTAATTAAAAATTAAATTAAAAGATGATTTATATGTAGGGTACAACTTAGTATCATAAATTCTTCTTAAAAAAGAAACTTCTGATTAAATTGTTAACGTCTGTCAATTATTCAGTAACACAAGAATTAAAACATTAACCATTAACTTCTTAATGATTTTTGGTACCAAGAGTTAGCAACAAATTATCAAAAAAAAGCTGTTAGTCATTTACAATTGTCAAGATAAAAATGTTAGAGTTACCCTAAAAGAAAACAAATTAATGCATGATAACAATGTTACAAAAAGTTGCAAATGAACCCGAAATACAACATAACATCAAGATATTTAATGTAGGACTTGCTTATACTGTAATCCATCAACCAAACATAATAAAGAATGAAAATAAATGCATCATACAAATAAAAGACATCCTAAGTTTATCCTAGAACTAAAGGGAAGAAATGCATATTACATAGAATATTCCAAATACTGATGATCATATGACGAACAATTAACTGACTTCTGGTATAGTTTAACAATAATTCTAAAAGAAATTCCTGGAAAAAAGAGCAACACCTTTTATAAAATGGATAAACTGAGGAGTGAGACACCAAGAATCATTCCCTTTTCTGAAGACTTGTCATATACCATAAAAAGATATGAGATAATTAAAAAAACCATCATTTGGAGCTTCATGCTTATTACTGCTAAAGAGCTACTCTAAAACAAAAAATATTTTAAAGTAAATAAGTTTGCATTGTCAATGGAAAAAACGAATGAAAACTCAGTGGATAATTCTTAAAGAAACAGCATTGGGAAACAATGGCAATACCTGAAACAGAAACAGTAAGCCAAAGAATAAAACACGGCAAGAATAGCTTTTCTTATATTTTTTCAAATAGTTTAGAAATTATAGAAGATTTTAAATTAAAAGCTGTTAGTAATTTACAGCTTCATACCCATGATGTTAAAGACATACCCTAAAATAATACTAAATTATTTGATTACTAAGAAATAAGTGAGTTATAATATGGAAGAGGGTAAACAATGAATTGCAAAGACATTAGCAATACCAAAATATTCTTTTTGGCAAACAATGTTGTTACCAACAGTAGAAAAGGCCAGGTATGAGCAATGGCAATCTATCAATGAAGAAACTAACAATTCAGTAGACAACAATCCAATGATAGAAACAAGAATAAAAAACAATAGATGAGGAAAACGCCTGAAAAAAACTAACACCCCAAAAATATAATTTTAAATATTAAAAACCTACAACTTAGTCTTAACTTAAATTTGCATAAGTTAACAAATGAACAGCAACTACATTTTTCCAAAAAACAATGAAAAGTGTAATAAATTTCAAGGGTAAAAGAATAATCTCAAAAAGCATAAATCCATCACTCCCAAGTTACTGCCAGACAATACAGTAGAGTAATTTACATAGTAAATGGNATTAAAAAAACATGAGAATATTGAAACGATCAGAAAATCACATTAAAACAGGAGGCCCTTATGATACCTTTTACATGTGATGGTGCCATTACTTTAGTATACATGATTAAGTACTCAAAAGATGGGCATGGAATGACAAGGGAAAGCCAAACCTTAATAAAAGAAAACCATTACATAAGTTAAAGTAAAATTTTCATAAAGAAGGATGATGAAGAGGATGAGAACTCTTCAATCAACTAAGTATTAGAGATGTTGATTAAATTCATTTATAATAAATTATTAATATTACCCCAGCAAATAATATATATATTTTCTTTAAATAAATATGAAGTCTAACTTAAAAGCATAGATGCTTAGTAAATGAAACTCTGAAAAGGAAAACAATACATATTAAGGAAAGAATATGCCAAATAATAAAACAAATCATTAAATCTTGACTTACCAGGTATCAAGCAATTGAAGTTCTATACTACTTAATTACTAACTTACAGTTTTAAGACCTGATAAACATGTTAAAGGAATTCCTTAAATTGAAGCTATAGAATAAGTCAAGTTGCTAACATGCCAAAACGCATTAGCTACATAAATACATTCATTTTGAAACAGTAATTTTGTAACCCGGAAACAGAAAAGCAAAGGATATGAAGAATGGCATGGAAATACATCCTGAAAGGTGGAAAAAAATCACAATCCATGAAAAACTTTTGATTTAAAAAATTCTACAAAGGTATCTATTCACTTCTTACATAGATTAAAAATATATCTAAGGATGTTTAAAAATAAATTCAATAAATTGAGAACACAAAGATTATTAACATTTGTTAAAGGTATGGAGTGCATGGTAGAAAAAGTATGTCTCAAATGATTTAACATAATGATGTCAGATACTGAAATAGAAACAAATCTGAAATAGAAGAATAACAGCCTTTAAAACAGTTAATCTTCAATAGCATCACATTCAAAAGAAAATCTTATAAAGATTCCCTTAAAATATTTGCAGACTTATGTATGAAATATCCTAAAGTATGTATGTATGAAGTATCCATGTACCTAAAGCACTGAAGAGACCAATCAATCATACAGTCTTAGCAAAGAAAAAAGTGATTACCAAAAACAACCGATGATTGTAAAACTAGGGTGACCAAAAGAATTATCTATATTTGCCTGCCTACCGAAATTGCTGATATTAGTTTTGATGTAAGTAAACAATATACCCAGATCAATAAAATATAAATGACAAAGAAAAAATAGGAACACAATATGATTTAAATATTATTCGTAAAAAAGGATATAGATAAAATTGGAAATATCATATTATTGTACTGGACCCTTTATGAAATGTTGTTTCTCTCTAATACCAATACAAGAAAACGTGAAGAACTTAAAAATATAAGGGAAGTTTGAAAACCACAAGTCCAGATAACAAGAAGCAACCTAAAAAACCAATTGTTAATCAGGAAGGATGATGAAATTGAATAATACTAAAAAAAGTAATAGAAACCATCTCAAACAAAAAAGGGTATAAGAAGTACTAATTACCATTGTTCATAATAAATTATCAATAATACACAAGCAGAAAGTAATATCACTGCACCTTATGAGTTAAAAAAACATTTAAGGTTTGTTCTATGATAAAGAGAATGATGAAGAGATCAAACAGTTTGAAAGCCATCATAAATATCAATATACAAGCTGATAGAAGAGCACCATTTCTTAGTGGAATTGTCTTCTGACAGGTTTTGACAGGATTCCATTGCTCTCGATCCTGTGTGTATTCATTCTTTCGACTGCAGCTCCTGCAATTTATCCAATCAAGCATTCCCAACCATCTTCCTTGCTTTCCTTCAATGATACTTCTTAGCATACAATTCCAGACCAGCCAAGATGCCCTCTTTATTTTCTTTAAGTAGTTCCCTCTCTACTCTAATTCTCATCCAAACATCTTCATTTCTTACTATATTACTCCACCTTTTGTATTTTTCTCCACAACCACATTTCAAAAATTTCCGAGTACTTTTTCTTTCTGTCTTTCTTTCTAAATGCCCAACTTTCATTGCTATAAAACAACACACTCCAAATAAAATAAACTTTCTCTAAAGCTCTTCAAGAATTTCTTTCCCTTAACAGAGATTCTACTTGCTGTTCATTATTTCATAAGATGTCTTGCCCATAGAGATCCTCTTCAATATTTCATCAGTAAACCTTCCAATCCAAGTTTGATGAGCACTATCCAAGATAAAATCTTAAATTAATAATACAATAAGTAAGTATAATCTTAAAATGAATTCCATATGGTTGATTATCATAAATAATGATTTTTATGTGAATCAGATAATGTCCTACCTTGTTTCATGACTACTTTAACAAAAGCCAGAAGACCATCCTTTCCAGAAGGAAACTCATGAAACTCATTCAAAAACACTCAATTCTGTTCCTTCTGTATCATATCACATTTGCATACCTCAGATTTCACCCGGTCTCCTTTAAAAAAGAAAGTTTGAACATTAGTAAAAATATCTCACATTATAAAGTATATAAACAACTAAATAAATCTCTTCTAAACCTTAAACTGTAGCCACTAAAAATAGCCACTAAAATTTTTGCTAGAATTCCAAATGGCTATTAAAAATTAAATAAGAACAACACCAACAATATTAAAAAATGAATAGCAGAGGATGAAAATTACATTACATCATTTATAGCTACTTGATTTCTTTTAGTAGAATTTCGCTTCAATAAAGTTTTACTCTAATTGAAAGACAATGTCTGAATCCTAAGAATATCTTATGGTGATCATTTGATATACTTAACAGTCTTCCTCATGTCCATTTTCAAACTAATCCTAAGGCACTAATCATCTAAGCTAGTCCATCCAAAAGTAAATGATTGTGATCCAGAAGATTGTTTAATACATTTAAAAACTTTTCAAAGATTTAAGTTTTTGTTAAAAATCTTTTATTATGTAGTAATGTGAATTTAATACGCATCTCTTATATGTTACCATGTTCTTAAATCTAGATTCTTGAACAGGAAATGCCAGAATACAATATCCACCAGAATATTGCAGTATAAGCCTCTAACAGCTGGAGCTCCTCTCCTTCTATGCCTCAGCATGTGAGGATAGCTGAATTAACTCAGATGTGATTTATCATGAAAGAAAAAATAATATAATCAAACAAAGTATCTAAATATCAAACATTAGCAAATATAAACTTCTCTCCAATACAAGTAAATAGTTATAAAGCAGAAAATAATATTAGGTGACATTAAAATCACTGTCAAATATTCTAAATGAAATTATTTATCCCAATTTTTAATAGAAATTTTCAAAATGAAATCTTATCAACGACTTTTACATATATATTGAAGCAGTAGAAATAGAATGTTAGTAATAGCTGCATACACCAGTATAATGAGAATAAAATATAATCAGGTACTGCATAAAGTTTAATGATTAGAAAACCATACCTTTTAAAAAGTTCATTAAATTCAACAAAGAATGGAAATAATAGTATAATTACAGGTAATAGTTGAAGGTAATTATTTGATCTAAAAATTTTGCACTGTTTTTACTAAACAAATTGTACAGCTGAATCCTAACACACAAAATTGTGGAATGATTACCTACTTAGAATGAATGATTACAAAATAAGTCCTTTATATAGTATATTCATTATTCTTGAATTTCAAATATCTCTCTAATAAGTTTCAAAAGACTCCTAAATAGTGAAATACAGAAATTACAATTACCATTAACATATTTTATGGTAAACTAGAGAAAGAGTAAATAAAATCTTAAAATGAATAGGTATTGCTAAAAATGTTGCATACCCAGTTTGGGTGACAATATGAGGAGGAAATTCAATTCAGTTTCATAACATTTGTATTTGTTACTTTGAAATACTTCTGATTACTACTAATTCCTTATCCTAAGGCCTTAGTAAACAGCTCCCAATTTGGCTTAAAGGATAGGGTCACATTTCTAAACTTCATTACTTTCATCTCAATTTCTATGCCATTATTCTGAGAAATAGTATTTTAAGATGAGAAATGAAACAGGATATCTTTATCAGATGTTTTCAATATTACGTTAAGACAAAGGAGAATCCACAAAAATTTTAATACCATCAGTGGCTATGGTTTATCAGCCAGAATAGAGAAGAATTTGATTAGTCAACAAATTATGAAAATTAAAAATCCTTTTAAGGGGAAAATTTAAACATTCACAAAATATGTAAGGGAATTCTTCCGTTTACATCTTCATCTCCTCGGTATATTGCAAAGAAACATTTGGATTTTACAAAAGAGGATTGCATTTCAAAAATTGAAAAGACATGATAAAAAGCCATCATTTATTACCATTCTCCATCCCCTTCCAAACCCAAGTACTCTCTGAAACCAGCGATTACTAAAAAGTGCTTCCTTGAAAAACTACAAGAGATGAGTGGTGTTCTTCCAATATTTTAGTTGGAACGCAACTTGTTCTATAATAAGCTTAGCAAAGGAAAATTTCTTTCAGAGCAAATTTTCAAGACCTTTCCAAATGAGCAAGGTGCAGTCTTTGTTCGAATACAGTTCCCTAAAATTCCACAGCAATTCCTTCTTAGCCCTCACTTGCCTAAAGTTCAAAAACATATACCCCATCACCGTTTTCCTTCTTACTTGCAAACACATAGTACCAACAGAATTTTTAAGTGCACTGTTTGGCTGCTAGAGCAGTGACAGAACTTGCCCACAGTATATCTTGTACACAATATATCTTGATTTCATATTACACATTAAAAATTTTTCCATAGTAAAACCTTTATGTGATGCAAAGTAAATCTAAACTGGTCCTAAAGATAATTTTAATACTAGTATTCATGGATGATGAAAGTAAGGAAATTAAATTACTTTAATTTGACTAAGGGAAACTATTACATTTCAGTTTAAAATGGAACATGTATTAAATAAATGACAAATAAATTCAGCAATTTTCTCTCGTTCTATAGCAAAACTCCTCTCTTAAGTTATATGACCCCTTTTTAGCAGCAAAGACACTGCTAAAAAATTGAAAATTGTTATATTTTAAAGATAGTTATTCATAATTGGAAATTTGAATTTGGAACTTTATTCACTTGAAGTTCATATTTGGAAATTTTTTATGAATATTATACTTCATCTTGATCCATTCCACAGAAAAGATAGATTAACATGAATTTATATTACGTGATCATCTAAATTTACACCTTTTTGCTAATTTTCTGAAACAGTTATGAATCATAGAATTTCTCGTAGCAATAAAATAAGGTAATTTTAACTGCATTTGAGTCTCATTATCTAAAGAGAATCTTCAACTTATTCTGTTCCACTGTCCTACATCAGAATTATCTGGATTTCCATTTTTATTTTGTACCAAAAATATTAAATTGTGTTAAAGCTACTGTTTATTCAAACATGCTAATGCAAAATGTAATGCCACTAACTGATCAATCCCAGAAATGATTATTGCAAAGGAAATTAGTACACAGAACTAATACTATTGCACATCACACTCAACACAATTACTATCACTCAAAATTCATTCACATTCAAGCACTCAAGAACTATGTTCTGATCGGCATCCTCTGTTTTTGACAAAACTGATCCTACATCATTGAGAGAGCACTTTTTATCACTCCTTTAGTAAACTCCTAATGCCTAAATAATTTTTCTTTCTAGCCCCAACTTACTTTCTATAATTCACCATCCCACCATAGAACATTCTATTCTAAAAATTTCAAAGGATCCAAAATATTTTTTCGATCTTTTTTCATTGACATCCTATGAGTTCAGCAACCATTCATACATACATACATTAAATACATATATCAATAAAAATAGGTTATGCCCACACCAAAGCAAGAAACCAAGTATACAAAATAAAAATGGAAATCTATTTTTTCAACCTATCTTTGAATTTAGAATCTTTGCCATGGCTTTTACTTTCATTTACTTTTTCTTGGGTGTTAACTTTCTTATTTCAGAAAAATGTAAGCATGGAAGTTATATCAATGCCAAATACAAAGCCAATTGCTATAGGAAATTACTAAATCTGCATTTTAAATTTTGTTTGCATTTAAAAGTCCATTTATCTTAACAGTCTTCCAATATCAAACCTTACCACTTAGCTGAACAAAATGCCTAAATAGTCTTAAAGCATAGGTATATGGAAAATTTACATTCAAATTCATGACCCTATGATTTACTTAATCAATGGTAAAGATTAACTTCTCAGCATGTCTGTAAGGACTGAGAATTTTGAATCCAAAATTCTAAGGCTAGTTTTAAAATTTGTAATTTAATTTCAAATTGTTATCAAACTATTATTATATTTGTGTCCAAGAAGGTGAAATCTTTAACTCTCTATGCTATCAAATGTATTTATAAATCCTGTTTAAGAAAAAAATATCAAGAAATATTTTGAAATCAATGCAAAATATAATACCAAACAAATTAAATAACATTCAAATTCAAAGAAATTATTAATGTGAAACCGTTTATTAAATAATGATAGTTTTATTTTGGGCGAAAACGAGACTAAGGTATCTTCTTCCAATTAACTGAATTACTGAATCGATATAAGAAATTTGAAAAAGGCTTCCTCTTCAATAAAAGTTTCCGGAAAGATGCCTTAATGATGAATATCAGTCATGGCATTTTCTCAAGCTGAAAATATCATTCCACTGCCAGGTTTTTCTTTCCTATGTCACAAACAGTATCATTTTCTAGACTGAATTTGACCACTCATCTCTTATAAAAATTTTTGGCAAATAATTTTCTATTTATCCCTGTTAACCAATTTGAAACAACTTCACGGACTACTGAAATGTGTCAATAATGCTAAGGAAAGAAGGATGAGATGGGACGAAAAGTGATTGAAAAATTTTACCAAGTAAAGTACCAAGTTCTTTAACTCCAAATTCAAAAATTAAAGCTTCAGCTTCAGTCTGCATTCAAATTCTTAACGCTTCTAGTGAAGGAAGCGCCCGTACATATTGGCTGACAACGAAATCTAATACGAAACGTCTTAACTCAATAAGAAACCTTAAGGAAATTTATTTTACACAAATAAATTGTAAAATCAAACAAATTCTAATTTACCAGTAAGTTAAATGAAAACGCCCTTTCAGAATTAAAAGAAACGTAAAACAGTATTTTCATTTATCCTTTGATAAAACCCAACCCTGAAATTATCTTTAACGATGGACAAAGAAAATTAGTCAGGCAGGGGTGTGGAACTTTTTCACGTCGGAAGAATACACGTACCATTAGACACTAAATGGAACCTTATGACCGCACGCTAAACCATGTCGCATATCAATGTCTTAATCATAATTCAAAAATCACGGCGCAGACAAAGTTTAACCCCGGAAAACTCATTCCATCTGAGAGAACTTTTACAGCTGGAATTTCGGAAGCAAAAACTATTTCATCCCGAGTCTCAAAGTTAAAAATTCCTATGCCGAAAGCCGGGAAATTACAACAATGCTAGATAGTCGCACTTCCTCTGAATTCCTCAGCTTGGGGAGTCAAATGCTCCGAGCGTAAAGTATTAAAGATTTAAATCTCTTCCCTATTCTAAAAATATGCTAAATAAAATCTGGACGATAAAAGATTGTTTTAAGCTAATCAATTTAAAGTATTTCCGAAATGAGACAATATTTGATTATGATTTATCCTTTAAAATGATACATGTTGCCAGTAGGCCACTGGTTCCATACCTCTTTTCTAAGAAATTCTTAGAAGGGAAAATCTAATGCACCGCGCGTAAGCAATTTAAATGTACCCACATCTTCCCTCTTCTATACGTATACAAAATAAAAACTTAAGTAGCTCACTATAAAATAAAGCATTTCCGAAATAATGAGGCAATCTCTGACAAAATGTTTCCTTAGAAGATCAAATTAAATATTGCTTGGATGACCTTAATTAACAACATTTGCTATTTTATTCGCTTCTTTCTTTTCCACGAGTACGCGAAAGAAATTAGCAGAATTTTAGTTTTGGGTACCTAACAGATGTTGGATGAGCAAACAAGGGTCAAATACAACAATGATATCAATTAAACTACACGGCTTAATTATAGAGCAAAAAGGATCCGGAAATCATTACTTACATCCATCAAAGTTGTAACGAAACGATTATAAGAGATACAATGAACCCAAGAAGTGATTTTGACGGGAAAACTTAACGCCGATCCGTATAATATAATTCGATCTGCACGATCACTATCAGAACTTACCACAAAACTTATTCGGCTTAGAGATGAACACTTACTCTAATTTATTTTAAAAATAGGACCGTTACCTCAACATCTCTGCAGTGTTTCAGTTGGAAAGAAATGTCTTGTAACCTATGGTAGGAAGTAGAAGGGAGGAATCTTCCAGAAGGTCACTACACACCGCTTTCTAAGCCTGCAACGCGAGAGGTTTTGTTAGCTCTATCAATGTTACAGGAGTAGCTTGCTCAAATGCCTATTTTGAAACTCTAGATATCACTTACCTTGAGGAAACTCTTCTTAACGACGTTAGCAGTTGCGCAACCCTGACCGACCTCTTCCTACGTCCGATCGCTTCGAAAGTCACGCTTAGAGTAAATGGCTTTCAAGAAAAGGTCGTTTTGGCGCTAGTTACGTCTTTTCCAACTATCCGACAGTCAGGAACACCTATAAGGGGTATGAGAAATTGCAAGTGCATGGAAAGAAGTTTTAAAATCTTTCATAGCAATTGCCAGAATTTATTCAGTAATCAGTAGAACTTGTTCTAACAGCAAATATTAAATACGACAGAGAGATAGATTATTATAGTATTTTAACTTAGGAATTCATCTGCTAAAAATATATTTATAAGTCGATGAATGTTACCAACATATACTAGCTTAACCGCATTCCGAATGATCAATCACTTATTTTTACCAGTACTTTTTATCGGGATACTAAATGAATATCCATTCGTCTGAAAACCCTTCTCTTCTCTCCATAGCTCACATTTCACTTCTACATCTACATTAGTACCCTGCAAGTCGCCTTTCGGCGTGTGGCAGGGGGCACTTCAAGCGAATATCTAGGATTTTATGACCAGTTATCAATTCCTTACCCACATGACCATACCTAATTTTTCGAGACTTCCGAAGCCATGCTGAGAGGGGAGAAGAAATGAGCATTGCAGGTACAGGAACGTCGTCAGCTGTTTGAAAGTAACAAATTTTCTCCCTCCTTTCATACATGCGGATGTGAAACGATAAGTATGAGTCATATTCATTAGAATCTTTCATGTGAATTATGAGGAACCTTTGGGTAGATTTAGTCGGTGTCCTTACGGCAAATTGGAACTAACTTAAGAATTGGGTGTGCATAACAGCTTCCTCCATTGAGAAGATTATTTTATCATTAAGAGAGGATTTTATTTCTACTAATTTGTTAATGGGAAAAGTTAAAGAAAAATCAAAGAGAAACTAGGGCATTGCTACCCATTGCCTCAAAAGCAGCGGAGAAAAGAGTATACTGAAATGTGACACCCGTTACCTAGGAAGTCGTGTAACCATTCCCGGGCCTACCTTGCTGCAATTTCAAGTTACAGGATTCTGATTTTTTCGTTCTATTCAATGCGAATATTCCGTCAAATGTCAAACCATTATATACAGTAAACCCTCACGTACTGCGAATTCACGTTGCTTGACTTCTTCGCGTCTTGCGAAAGTGAAACTCTTATTACGAGGATTACCGAGTGACGTTCTTCAATCTTAGGATCTAAGTATCTATCCGTATTCTTTAATTTTTCTAATGAAAATTATGTTCCTTATTATNTTCTACCAGGTGTGCACGAACCCATAAGAAAGAAAGAAGTTTTTTCAGAGCGTGCAGAGCATTTTGATAATTTCACATCAATTATAAAATAGTTTTGGAAACCAACTCGATGAAAGGAATACCTTTACTTTTGAAGAATTTTGTATCTTGAAATGCATTAAAATTTTAGTAAAATATATATCTTAAAAAATATGATTCAGAGCCAAAAAAGGAAGAAAAAATTGACATTTAAATTTATATAATTCATGAAAGTAAACAAGCATGCCAGTATTGCTTGCATCGAAGGAAGTTTTTTTTCCGCAGAAAGTTGAATTTTAGAAACAACTTGTTCCAGCATCTATATCTCTGATCATCCTCGCAGTCCTTTCAGTGTAGCACGGAGGACACGTAGTATTGGCTACATCTTCTGAGAACATACATTTTCGGAATTTATTTTGTAAAATAAGTCTTTATTTAAATCTTCCATCTTCTAGAAATTCCCATCCAGCATACTGGAGCACCTGATTAACGCTTGCAGATCAAGACTCACTTATGCAACTTCAATTCATCGTGATCTCTTTTTTCTTTTGACTGACGGCACCATTAGCAGCAACCACTAGTTTTGCTACAGCTAGTTAGCCACTGGCTAACATTGCACTCACTTACAAAATTTTCAAACAACAACCACTGTGATACCTGTGAAAAGAAGCACTATTTTTGCTTTTAAAATGGTTCAAAACAACTGAAAATTTTTATTTGAAAATGTTTCCATCAAACAGGAGGCTAATTCTGAAATTAAATAGAGTAAGCGGCCAAATATTGTTGCAACGAACGTCTGACTTAATAAGGAAAATAATTTTCAAGTCAGACGTTCGTTGCAACAATATTTGGCCGAATACTCTATTTACTTTCAGAATTAGCCTCCTGTTTGATGGAAACATTTTCAAATAAGAATTTACAGTTGTTTTGAACCATTTTAAAAGCAAAAATAGTGCTTCTTTTCACAGGTATCACAGTGGTTGTTGTTTGAAAATTTTGTAAGTGAGTGCAATGTTAGCCAGTGGCTAACTAGCTGTAGCAAAACTAGTGGTTGCTGCTAATGGTGCCGTCAGTCAAAAGAAAAAAGAGATCACGATGAATTGAAGTTGCATAAGTGAGTCTTGATCTGCAAGCGTTAATCAGGTGCTCCAGTATGCTGGATGGGAATTTCTAGAAGATGGAAGATTTAAATAAAGACTTATTTTACAAAATAAATTCCGAAAATGTATGTTCTCAGAAGATGTAGCCAATACTACGTGTCCTCCGTGCTACACTGAAAGGACTGCGAGGATGATCAGAGATATAGATGCTGGAACAAGTTGTTTCTAAAATTCAACTTTCTGCGGAAAAAAAACTTCCTTCGATGCAAGCAATACTGGCATGCTTGTTTACTTTCATGAATTATATAAATTTAAATGTCAATTTTTTCTTCCTTTTTTGGCTCTGAATCATATTTTTTAAGATATATATTTTACTAAAATTTTAATGCATTTCAAGATACAAAATTCTTCAAAAGTAAAGGTATTCCTTTCATCGAGTTGGTTTCCAAAACTATTTTATAATTGATGTGAAATTATCAAAATGCTCTGCACGCTCTGAAAAAACTTCTTTCTTTCTTATGGGTTCGTGCACACCTGGTAGAATACAGTGCTTTCCACAATAATATCGTTAACAATATCAACAGTCGCTTGGGCTTCTCTTTAGAGCAGAGATAAAAAACCTGTAGCCTTTCAGTCACTTTCAGAAACGAATGCCTGTATTTAAATAATTTTGTTTCACTGTCTTGCTAATGGCGCTGTGCGAAAAAGAAAATGTACGATATCTTTTATTTCACTCGACTAATAATTATTTCATATACAATTTCGATGTTAAATCGTTTGAATGTAAGGAACAAAGTACTCGAGAACGGCCGGTTTCACATGTGACCTACCTTTGCAGCCAAACGATAAAGGTGGCTTTTCTATGAAAAAGGTTCCTCATGCTTTAGAGGGACGGAAAGAGAAATAGAATGGAAAGAATATTTGACTGTGAAAGGTATATTTAGAGCAGTGCTTCCCAAAGTGGGCGCTACCGCCCCCTGGTGGGCGCTGCAGCGATCCAGGGGGACGGTGATGGCTACAGGTGCATTTGGGGGGCGATGAATAACTGTAAGGGGGCGGTGAAAGCATAAAAGAAAGAAGAGAAGATTTAGAAAAATTGATTTATGTATTCCGCTCATAACGCTTAATTTTTCTTTGAACAACGTACTGGACGTTGGCTCAGTTCCCGCATACTCCCTCACTTGCATTGAGGTATGTGCAATCGCGCACTGCTACTGTTCATGTGGTGCCACTTTGGGGGTGGCAAGTGGTGCGACGGCACCGGGACCCGCGCTAACAGGGCCCCGCGGATTTCGATTACAAATATGTTACGAATTACGATCACGTGAGAGATTTTGTGACTTCGCGAGGGCCTCACAGAAAAAGTCATGCAATGACTTGTGAAAACATAACTCAATTAACTTAATTCAGAATTAAGAGGCCAACCGCAGAAAAGTTCTTTTACCATGTAAATTAAGCTTTAGAATTTAAAACGTAAATGTAAAACCTAATTTCACCGTTAAATTGATTTAAAACTGCAGCGTGGAAGCGTTTTTACGCGCGTAAACGCGCGCGCGTTCATAATTTCAAACTTCAATGTTTCTAATTTACACCTTTCTTTACTACATTTTACGAAAAAGGTAGAAACAAAAAAAGGTAAAAAAATTAATTTCCACGGGGGCGCTGAGTAATATTTTTTTCTGGAAAGGGGGCGGTAGGCCAAATAAGTTTGGGAACCACTGATTTAGAGGCTGTTGATGGCGAAGTAGACGAACTATTGAAATATGTGCTCGTAGTCAATAAATAAATGCATATTCCTGTGTCGGAGGGGATGAATCATCCTAGATTAAGTCACATTTCTATATTAGTTCGGCGTAAAAACTAATAAGTGACCTTAGTACGAAGCAAAGAATATTTTTAGTTTCTACATACTTGAATGGTCTTAGAAACGATCGTCGTATACAGTTCAGTATAAAAAGAATTGCAACATTTAAGTTTGAGTGCGTTTATATTACTTTTAGCAATTTAGGATTTAAGTTTGCATGCCTTCCATTCGATATCATATTTACGGGCCGGTTTAAAGAAAATCTTACCCCTTCCTTCAAGAACACTTAATTGCAATTGCAAATAATACTAAAACTACAAATATGATTTCTATCATCAGATGCACCAAATTGCTTCTAGAGAAGTATTAGAGCGTTTGCATATTGAAACCTTAAGTTTTTACATTTACAAAAACAACCAGTTACCCGCCTTTCGGCGTGTGGCAGAGGGTGTAAACACCAAAGCATAGAATCTAATTTAAGAAAAAGCCTCTGCTTCAAAAGCAGAGGCTTTTTCTTAAATTTCCTTTTTCTGGCTCCATCTGAATGAAACAATAATACTGTAGTCCAATTTAACTAAGAAAACCATTGATACTAGGTTTCCGTAAACCTGAGCTCTTGCGGACATTTCTGGGAACTAAGGTCAGTCGGCAGGGAGAGATTGACGTGCTTAAAGAGTATAAATTGATTCTACGTTTGATTGCCTATATTTGGAACGTTTTGACGAGGTAAATTTTACAATTATAGTGACTTAAAATATTGTGTTCTGCTAAGTGAAGAACTGCATCTCCGCGCACCGAAAGTTACGTAGATTTCCTTTCAGTGATCTGAAGTATGAATTTCTTTTTCACAGACCTATGTCCATGAGAGACATCTTCAATGGCCCACCGAAGTGCTCTTCACAAGGAAATCTTTTTTGGTAACTATACCTTTCGAAAACGCAACCATGTTTAAATGCCTCTAATTAACTGTAAGGTACTTCGTAATTATGATAGAAGTGTGATAGATAGTGCATACAATCTCGAGATTAAAATCTATTATTCGGAAAGTTATTCATAGTAACTCGGTATAAGTTGCTTTCGCCATCATTGCTGGTTGAATATAATTGCCAGCATATAATACTTCATTACCTACGAACGGCATACTGCTGGTTTCGGACGACTGTGAAACATCGCATATACCGTTACAAAGACGCATTCGCATTATTCGCATTCTAAAAGAAAAATAAGGGAAATAAATTTTAGAACTTTCTTTCATAAAAGTTCACTTTTTCGTGGAAATTTACGCGACAGTAACAGATTAGAGAAATATTTGTGGTGCACCCCTTGCCATACGTCGAAAGACGGCTCAGGTACAGTCTTTTATCTATAACTCATATTATGTAATGCTATTGTAAAATTGTAGAATGCATTTTCTCCGTTTTCTGCTATCCCATTATTATTCGATTTCTTTCCGTGAAATTTCGCAACAGTAAATCAAGTTGAAGGAATTTTTTTACAACGCTTTTAAATATGAACACCTATATTTACTCAATTTTAACGATGATACATAGTACATAGTTGTATTACTCTCTCAATAATATTATTTTCCAGTGTTTTTGGAGCAACGATCACCTTTTAATTACTGCACCGCCGAGTTCGAACTCCGAGTTTTTATTCGCGGGAAGTTTCTTTCGCAGCATGTCTTTATTTCCTGCAGCGAAAGAATCGTCCGCTTCTAAAAACTACAACAGTTACATTTCGGATTCGGCGGTGCAGTAATTAAAAAGTGGTATTAATACATGATATGAAATTTAATTTTTTCAGGAGCCGAAAATCGACGGAGATGTAGTGGAAAAGATGAATGATTTTGCCGCCCGCCAGCGGGTCCGAGGGTTGGGTCGGGGACAAAGGGCGCCCCCAACAAAAAAGGCTGGGCTCGATTCCGATAATTTTCCGTTGATTCGAAGTTAGGATGGTTGAAAAAACTTCCGGTGGGGTGGGCGGCCCTCTAATCCCGAAAGTGTCCTCGAACGGAATCGAACCCGCGAACCTTAGCGTTGGTAGTGGACGCCCGTCCCCAACTACCCAACCAGCTCGGACGAGAGAAGTCGTGCAGAAGTTGACTTTACTTCACGGCCTGGCCTTGGCGCGGAATTCAAACCGACTGTGACGTCTTTGAAGAGTCAACTGTTACTCTATTTATATCCTCCAAAATAATGAAAGGATTTTCACGCATGCAACACATACAATTCTCCTTTTTTATATTATTATCCATCTCTTTATCACCTACCTATTAAATAAAAATTTTATTCATAATTGTTGCATGTCACTTTAATTTTCAGTTATTAACCTTTTAGCTATTAAATATTAACCAGTTTGTCGTAGCGTAGAAATTTTGAGTTTAAGATAAAGAATCATATTAAAATACTGTATCGTCATTTCTTCCAATAATTAAAATGATCGCGCACGCGGTAGGGATATCGCAGATAAAAACAAAAAGTTAGTCCCATTTGTAGCAATTTGCTCATCGAACCAAAGCTTTTAACTAGAAGTCCATTCACTAACACTGAAAATTATTAAATTGGACGACTTTGTAACGAAATCACAAGAAAGAGCTGAAGATTCACCGCACGCTATTGACGCCGTATACAACGCGAAGACTTCAGTGCAATTGATTTTCGCATCCCATTTAAGACCGAAACGTGTGCGCTCGGATTTTAGACGTCTTCCTCGCATGAAACATATAACTAACTTCCCAGGATACATCAGGAGTAAGTAAGGTCCTCTCCAAAAGAATTCCTCACCAATTGCAAGGTTTACTTCCCTTGAGATACATACATATATTGATACATAGATAGAAAATGATAACAAGATAAACCTTTTATACCTTTCGATACCTCTACTGATGTCGGATTGAAAATAGTCTAGACCTGGACTTTGACGCGTTACCCATTGATGATCTGCTATTATATTGGGACATGTTATACATCGTTCGAAAGAGCATTTATTTGCCTTTAAAGTGATATACATTAAAAGTCGATATCGATCTCCTGCTTTATGTGAGTCGACGTAAACCAAATCAAAAAACGGTAAATTCGCGCAAATCCATGACTCGGTCATCTTCACACCTTTGTGGAACAATGTCCAGGAGTCACAGAAAAACCAAACTTTTAGCAGAAATGTGGTATATAGTCGTGAAGCAAAATCCGCGTTTCTGAGATCCGACCATGATTTATTGACCTTTGATAAGCGTCTGTATTAAAAATCGATTTTCTCCTACAAATTTGATCCTACGCGGTTTAAATTTTTACTACGCGCTATCTATATGATTTAGAAAAAACAAGCGAGGGCGATTTTTCCTAAACGCATTGGGGGGAGAGATATGAGGCGGCCTATAATGATTACGTCGCTCCGGCGAGGGGACGTTGCCGCCTCCTCGGGACATCAGTAATAAGAAAACATAATTACAAGGCAAATCTATCGGTGTGCGCTGCGCACATAGCGACTACTGGATATTTGACGTTGTTATCATTTACATAAAATTATGCCAAGGAAATACTTCGTTTTATCATCATTTAGTAAACTCGAGAAGCTAGGTCAGGACACTTAAGACAGAGTAAAAGTGTAAGTAAGGCACAAAAGACAGACATTCATGTTGTCGAGGACATAGTTGATAGATAATGACTGTCATTTTCAATCCAAGGCTTTAAGTTCTGTAAGCGCTGAATCAAGTGATTTCAAATACTTACAAAAGAGTGTCTTGAGAAAGAAATAATGTTGCAAATATATTATCACAGGTTCACTCATGAATAAATGGATAATGAGTTTAAATTAAAATAGTAAAAATATTCATAATTAATACACCTGAACATTCCCATTTCTGTTAATTATTTTTGTTCATGAATTCTTTCAATTTGCAAGCATAGATTATAAATTATGTGCTATAATAATACATTCAATGGATAGATCATTGTTTTTCCTAGGTAACAAAATTTAAAATCTCCATTTATTTTCCACACTTATTTGGAGAAGAAAAACAAGATTTACTAAACATCTTTTCTCTATAAGTACACAAAACTAAGATTGCATGATCTTAATGAGTTTATTTAAGCTAAAAAATTTTCAATAGTTACATTCTATGTATATTTTCTTTTTTATATAAAAAAAACATTTTGATACAGGTAAATGGTTTTCATTAAATGCATTCTTTACTGGGAACTATTTTTGGGTAATTGTGAAACAGTTTTTCTGGAAAAAATCTTCCTTAACTGCTGAGCTTACATAGATCATGATACTGCTTCAGGAAACAGATATTTCTCAAAGTTATAACCTTTCAAAGGAATATCATGTTTTGGGGAACATAAAATGCAATGGTATATCAGATTCGCCTTGATTTTGAAATATAGCATTCAAGGAAATAATTTCATATCAACACTGAGCATATTAGACACAACCTTTGACAAAAAATATTTGGGAAAGATTTAGATAACACCTAATAATTTTAACTTTGAAGTTGATGAATGATTTAACCCTTCAAAACAGTGCTTCTGTGCACAGGTATACTGGCTCAATGATCTACTAGAGGCTTTATTGCTGGCCATTGTGAATGCTGGTTAACCCTTTAGCTGTGGGACCCTCAGATTTTTCTACATCTGTGTGCGGGAGAAAAGTAACAGGGGTACTGGAGGCGCTGGCAAGTCCTAGCAGGTAGCTGTCCCTTATAATCCGGGTCGACCATTTTCCTATGGGTTGCGGTCAGTGTTATTGTTTAGAAATTATGGTTGGTATCATATATAATATATTTAATAAGAAATTTGTTTTGTATCAGCAGTCCGAATTTACTTTCCTTACACTTTGCTGATCATTTTGATACCAAACACTTCGCAGATATCTTGATTTTTATCAATTATTACTAATTTCGTAAATTCACTATTCAGAAATCAAAGATTTGGGTTTCCCCCGAGGTGCAAAATCCCTTGGATTTTCCCAGTCTAGAGTGAGCCTTTGGGTGTCTACTTGAGAGACAGGGCCATAAAATTGGGAAAGGACAAGAATGGGGAAGAAAGAGCAGGTCAAACGTAGAAATACGTTTTTCCTGCAGTCCTCTTAGAAGAACATAGAAGTACATTTCCCGCAGCCAAAGGGTTAAAATGCCTCCAATAAAATAAGTAAAAATTGCCTTATTTTTGGTATTAGATGTAATAGTGTTAAAAGAGTGTAAACAACTTAAGTCAATTTGCACATATTGTACACACCAATGCTGGGAATTTAATCACTAAAGACCACTTCCACCTAAGTCTAACGTGCAGCCCACTTGACTATCTGGGAGTTCCTCTGCCTCTCTAAAACTAGTTTGATACATTTACGTGAAACAAAAATATATTATATGATAATATATTCATTACCAAAAATTTCGATAATAATATTTACTATATCTATTTAGCACTCTGTCAACCAGGGAAAAATGGGTATAGCAACTTTAGGACTACACAAATTCTAACTCTATTTTGAATTCTCCTACTTGGCCATATATCACACATTCTGGTATTTTCTTTGTGTCTGTCTATTATTTATATTATGCAAATTATAAGCTACTCAGCCAAAAAGAATTGAAATGTAAGTAGTTTGAGAAGCAGTGTGTATTTAGAAATTTTTTGAGAAGAAAAAATAAGAACACAAAAGAAAGCCATGAAGGATCTGCAGAAGTAACATATAGGAAATCAGTAGATTTATATGTCAAAGTATCTAAATAATTAGCAACATCACGAAGAGGAAAAAATAACTGAACTGTTTATTATAGGAAACTCCCACAAAAGACAATTCAGTCAATATTCTATACAAAAAAATATATTTTCACAATCCATGAAATAAATCATCTGACAAGATATGTAAATTTATGAACATTCATCATGATCTGTATAAGGGTGAAAATATATCGAATTACCAAATTCATATCTTCAACTGGTATTCTATGAGAATGTAGAATCAACCTCCAGCCTTTACTGAGTAACAATCAGAAATTAAGATTTTCTGGAGCAAAATATACTCTTGAATACTTAGTGTAGTGCTCTTAAGAGCATTAAAAGGAGAAGCAAAACCAATCTATGGCATTGAAACTCAATATGAAAATCAAGATTATAATGTAAATCAGCAAAGATTGCTCTTCCACACACTTTTGCTCAGAGGCCTTTTCTACACAAATGCGTTGCTTTAGAGGACCAATTCACACTCTTCAAAGGATTACTTGATCTGAAGAGCTTAAAACACACATCTGTGTTTATAATTGCTTTCAGAAAACATAAGAGAAGGATGGGAAATGCACTAAGTTTTTTCCAGGACATGGGGTAAATCCAATTTCGGCAGCTAAGGTGTTAATCATTAAGTGAGTCTTCCATGAACAATGTATCAAAATATTGTCTTTTTATTTTCTATATACTAGAAAAGGTATTATTCAAACACTATTCTGTACAAAGTTTTTACTGATGATTGACACTACAACAGTTACTTTTAAAGTTAATTTTTGACAAATCATATTTGAGGATATTTCTCAGTTAGATTAATTAACTTTTCATTAAATAAAATATCCTCAAGGAAAAATAAGTTTTCAAAAATGTCTTGAGCGAGTAAGTAATAACAGAAAAATCAAATAAAATTGCATCAATTTCTCACTTTAACCTTGATTTCAAATCTCTTCGGTGCAATTGATAGTCCACCTTCACCAACTTCAGAGGGTCTAGGATGTCCATCTGGAACCTTCATGGAATATCTTTGCATGACACCGGTGAAGAACAAGAACAAATTGTTACGAGCCAACACTTCACCAAGGCATGACCTTTTTCCTGTTCCAAATTAAAGTTAGAAATCAGAAGTTGTTGTGAAAGTGGCAATAAGAGTTAAGTGTTGATGCAAAACTTTGAGGGGATTTTGGATTATTTCAAAATTAAGAAAAGTTGAAAGAGAACTTTTGAATTTTACCTGCACCAAAGGGTAACAAAGCTGCATGCTTGACAAATTTTCCATTACTATCCAGAAACCTCTCAGGTCGAAAATTGAATGGATCTCCCCATATTTTAGGATCATGGTGCAATCCATACAGGTTAAGAATTATTCTTGAATTCTAGAAAGAATGTTTTATGAGATAATTAAAAATTTTAGTGAGTTAATTGAAATAAAATTTTTCATACCTAGTGTTATAATATAATTAACCTTATATATTCCTGTCAATAACAGATGTTGATAACTTTTTAACTCAATCATTTCATTTAATCAATGTTAAGTGCATAAATAAAATTTGTTCACCACTCACAGAGACATATTTTCTCATAGTTTTTAATGATGCACAACATTTACATTTTTTGCATCTATACTTACAATTTAGGAAAAACAAACATTATACAAGTCCCGTGTAAAATATTTTTTATAATTATCTCAAAAAATCAACTTTTATAAGAAAAAATTCTTAGGTATTATCAACATTAAATACAACAGTTGATTTATCAAATATTCATGTTAATGAATTCATATAAATGTTTCATGAAATGCAGTCAACAAGTGGATGATAAAAGAAAAATCATTCACCAAATTGTGCTTATTGTTTTTATTAATTACAATGTAAATTTTTCCATAAATTCAATTTCATGTAATTCATGAATGAAACAGGAGATATCTTATGACTTAAGTTAACCTTTATTTTTCCTGCTGGGGCAAAATGTCCTAAAGTAATCTATTTCCATGGACAAAGCAGTAAGTATTAAAATATTTCAGTCGTATTTCAATTATTGAAGTTATAATAATATTTAAAGAATGTCAAAGTTTTCCATCTATTTTCTAAGGCTGAAATTAAGAGGTTAGCTTTTATATAGATACTACATTTTCACGGACATAATTGTCTAACCTGTGGGAATATTTTAACTAGCAGAAGCCTAATTTGTGTATAAATCAATACAGAATAAAAATTCAAAGATTGTCACCAACTGCTGAACATTTCTTATCAGCAATTACAAAATAAAAATATTATTGGCATAAACAATATGGAATGGTCAGGATGGAATATATTCAGTACCAGTTAATTTTTNTCTTAAAATCAACTAAAAACACAACGCATTAATCATAATCCACGTTTACTAAATTATTCTTTGGAATATGAGTTTAACAACACGAAACACAAGCAATTTTGAAAAGAGCATATACATCCATCCAACATTTCATTTATAAAGAATGCACATATCAATATTTTTCAAACACTTCAATGAAATTCAAACAGGTTCCATTATCGATTACTAATTTTGAAAGCTAACATAGAACGAGAAATAAGTCTTAGAATGCAATTAAAATGTTTATAACAAAAGAGAAAAACATTTCATCTTCTCACTTACCAGGCAAGATAACGAATGGAAGGTTACGGAGGATTCAAGCATCTTTGTTTGACCATCAAGCTTTATTTGTTGAAGATTTTTTTTCCTACATTAACTTATCTTAGGCCATTAACTCTTGTTTTATATTCAGAAAACGTTCCCTCTATTAACGCCACAATGACATCACGTAATCCACAGATTTCGTCTGTTAATAGTGAACAGCTGTTAATGGACTGATAGGAATGTTAAACGGTCATTTTACTTGGGCACTCAGAAGTTTTCCCATCCCACCACATATTCTGCCCTCCTCCTATCCCAATAAGAATAACATATCTCAACAGGAATTGCGTCCCAAATGACAGATATTATCATCGAGTTAATTACTGCAGCTCGCCACTGCGATTTGCATGTTTTTACAGGGAAGTACGGAATATTACATTCATATTGAGTGAATTAAAAACGGCACAAAATTACTATCGCTTTTTGAATTGATTGTCTCAAATGATTTGCGAGTTCTAGAACTCCCGTTCTGGTAGAAATACCTATCTATAGCAGCAATTTGGATTGGATTTCGGATACTAGGCCTTCCTTTGTCTCACAAGAAGGTTCATATATGAATTTATTGAACTATCTTAAATGTATTGGAGGGTTTAGGGAATCTCCTCCATCCTCTACTCTTACCGTACTTTAAATAGCTGTGCTTTGACAAAAAATTTATCTGATGATGTCTATGGTCGAAACCGTAGATTCGAAACCGGTCGAAATAATAAATCTCTTCTACGGAACATACAGAGTTTTATTTCTTTGCCATCTTAGTATGGCATTCCACGAAGGCAAGTCGTAGGTATTTTATTTTTATATCACTCAATTGTTGTGCTATATTTTTGTACCCAAGTTCTATTCACATTTCTTGTAATTCATTGTAAACTACACACTTAAGTATTTGTGCGTGGAATGGTAACTACAGTTAATAGTTCGTTATTGTGCCCGACCTTGTGATCATTTTGCACTCCATATCATTTTATTCTCTCAAAAACGCCTAAGTAACGTCATTTTGAAAATTGTTCGCAAGTGTTGTTTGTTTTGAAGTATTCGATATGGTTGGAGCGGTAATGATAATTGAAAAAGTTTCTACATCTTCGCCCGGGGTGGGACTCCCGGATAGCCAAGTGCGGCAACGCGTTCGACTTCAATGAAAACGGTCCTGGGTTCGATTCCCGATGAGGGCCTACGTGCGAAATGATCTCAGTGATCTCAGTTGTCAAAGCCCTTTTAACAACACTAGTACTACTTTCGCTCCGTGAGGCAGAGGACTGGGGGTTCTAATTACAGCGTGAATTTCTCCAGGCACTTTCCATTCAATAACATCGAATTCTTATTTTCACTTACCACTCGGTTACATCGTTCCTATTTCCTCAGCCTCAAAATTGAGCAATCATTTGCTTGGTTACTTGAAACTTCGTTGGAATTTAGTCTTAGTTCTATTTATCGATATCTCTGCTTGAGCTCACTTTACGTTACTTTTTTAAGACATGGAATTCGAACATCCTCCACTAACACATATTTGAGACTGAATTGTGGTAACTATAAAGGTAGTTGATGTTGATAAATATTATGAAAGCTGTTTGCAAAAAATGTCGATACATCTCAACCAAGTTTCATAGTTCTAAATATTTTGGTATTGTTTGACTCATTGAAATATTTTTCTAGTTCTCAAATATTTTGCTAGTTTGGTACAAGACTGTTAGATGGTGAACAGGCAGTGAACTGCAAAGTATCTTTATCAACCACCAGGCACTTTTTCTGTGCAAAGAGGATGCATATTAAGAGGGGGAAAAGTTGTCATCCCAGTAGAGTTACACTTCATTGTCCAGATTACTTAGGATACATCAGAGAATTGTTCACATAAAATGTATTGCTAAATTCTACTGCTTTTCCCTCAATGCCAAGAGAGTATGTTAAATCCTCATAAGGCGCCTGTGATCTCACGGAGTATGGCCACCAAGCCATGGTCTTGTTTGCACTTGGACTTTGCTGGTCCAATGCTGGGACATTCATTACTGATCCTTGTGGATGCACTTACTAAATGGATTGAAGTAGATATACAATATCTAGCTATATTGCTACCACTGTAATGAGATGCAGCAGAAATTGGTTTGCTGCTCATGGGTTATCTGATCAAGTTGTAACCAGTAATGGTCCTGGTTTTTGTACCAGAAAATTTCTGAATTTTTTTCAGCAAAACAATGTGCAACATATCCTACCTCCAATCGGCTAACAGAAAAACCTGCATGAATGTTGATGGCATCTCTTAGGAAAATTCCACCCGCAAAGTGGGTACAAGAACTTCCAGGGATATTGCTCACCCTAAAGGTTACCTGTAGTGCAGCATCTGGTCATAGTCCTGCAGAATTGGGATACCACTAACACCTTTTTTGGGAAGCTTCATTCAGCCCATGAAGTCCCCAGGAGAGTTGAAAAGGGAGAAAAGGCTCTACAGGAGATAAGGAATGTTTCATTTCAAGTAGGAGACCGTTGTTCAGTTTATTCAGAAACTACTCAGTTACAAGTGCCAGATTTTGATCAGAGGAGATTAACTTATATGGGGTTCAAAAAGTTTTGAGGCTAGAAAAAAGAATAGAGAATTGTTTAGGAGGCACCTTGATTAAATACAGCCCTGCAAAGCACCTGTTGACATCCCCATTAATAAAGGTCCCCAAAGTAATTCACCTTATAAGCAACCTATGCTTCAGTTTCTTCTAGGCATCTTGTCCTTGATACTCAATCATTTGATCCTGAAGCAGAGCCTTCAGCAGCATTGGAAGAGGATAAGAGGTCCACAATGGAGAACCAAAGAGAGAATGCAAATGTAAACTGAAGAAGTGCTAGACAAAGGAGATCTATCTGTGATACCAGGATGAAAGAATTTATAATATCATAAAGGTACAACATTTTCCTTTCTCTTTTGTGTTCATATGTTCCGTATTGTACATTTTCCATCCATATAATTAATTTTCTCTCTCACACACACAAACACAATAATAATAATAACACGCACATTTAACATCACATTTAACTTTTGCATAATTGAGTAATTAATACAAGGGAGGAGGGATTGTAATATATTATGGTCATCTTTTGTTTCTGCCCAATGCCACTATGACCTATAGAATCATGCTAGCATTATGAGTGTGTGAAGCAAATCACATGTGCTAGTGTGTAGCACATGTGATTAAGATTGTTAAACATTATTATTGTTGATTTTGGCTGCATATCTTATTCAACACAACACCTAGTATCTAGGCCCTGAATTTGAAGGAGGCCAATTTACATGGGTGATGTTCTTCTTACATAAATAGCAAACAAAATATCTATAGAAAATGTTGTTATATCCTCCATTTTTCTTTATTAATTGAAAATTACTTACCACATAGAGGAAGCAGAGAAGGGGTGGTTCTCAGATAGCCAAGGAAGTAACACTTCATTTGCATTTGGTGAAAGAAGCTGTGAATTTGATTTCTGATGGGGGCCTGTATGTACCACCAAAATCACCTCAGTTTTTTAAGTTATACTTTCAAAAATACTAGTTCAGGGAAAGGGGTCAAGAAGGCAATTTCACTCAAGCCTGCTTTGGTAGATAGCCAGCCCTTCAGCTGGTGATGCTCTAATGGAAATTGTTATCTTAAGTTGGCATTTCAAGGGTGTTTTTCTTAAATCTTAATGGCTTTTAGTGATTATAAATATTTGTATACTATGAATATGAATTGCTATATATCTTAATGAAAGCTTCAAATGGATTATATTAGGAAATGTGATCTCAAGCTTTTGGTAGCCCATCATCTCAAAATACTTATCTAAGAAATGGAAAATTCTTCCACTGATGATAGTTAACATAAGATTTTCAGTATAAAAATTTCACCAATTCTCATCACAAATCAATGAGCATCTTGTTAACCAGTGTCTTATCGGCCTGAGAATACAAATGTATTTGAGCACTGATTTGGGAGAGAAAGCTTGAAATAATAAATCACTTCAATAAAAAACAAGTTTGGGACTTTTTATTTCTTAGAATAGTATTAATACATTTACAGGACACCCTTCAGGAACTTATATTTCTTAGTAATATAAAACTCATTAAAAGCAAATGGAAAATATCCTTCCTTCCAATTAACTTACTTGTTTCACCAGAACAGGATTTCCCTTTCAAATATCCAATTTTCTGATACAGAATTCATGTAAATGCAGACAGATTACATCTTTGTATAATTACATTAAAAGTTACCATTATATATATTTTTTTCTATGAATGTAAAACAGTGATAACAAATGAAATATATTAAATTTCTCATAATGAGAAAAATTCATTCCCTGATTTTAATTTGTACCTCAAAAGGTTTTGGGACCAGTGTTAGTCCACCCAGGGGTTCTTCTGTTGGTTTTGGGTGGCCAGGTGGTATTTCCATAGTGTATCGCTGCATCAAACAACTAAAGAAAAGGAAGATGTTATTCCTTGCTAGAGCCTCACCAATACATTGTCTTTTTCCTGTAAAACAAATTTGAATTCTATATTCTCATGCTGACAGATTAAACACATTCTAAAAGAGGTAAAATATATTTCACTTCTGTGGATATTACAAATTGAAATAAGAAAGCAGTTATCTGAGAATGTGTGGTTAGTAAAACTTATGTCAAAGAGAATTTTGCAAGTTTTTTTTCATAGATTGATCATCTGAGGCTGCTATTTTTCTTTTGGTAGCATGATTGATAACACTTTTTAAAGTTTTTTTTTTGTTTCTGGGTAGTAAGTGTTATTTCCTAATTTTCCATGCCTCAAAAGTATAAAAAGTAGTATTTATTCCTCACAAACTTTGCTTTTGTGATAAGGACCTTATATTTTGAAATTTACATATTTTTCCAGAACATTCCAAGTAGATTCATTTCCTAGTAAACATTGAAAACTTTGTAGAATTTCCAGTAAAATAAATAGTTGAATAAATACAGGTGCATTAAATCTACTAGTTCAGCTTTGTTCCAGCTGACTAAGTAAACATATAGGTATTTTTCAGAGATGGGGCTGCCAGTGTCTGAGAGACGTATTTTGCCATGTCTATGGACAATTCATCAAGAAAAGAGCAAAAAAGTACTCTACAGAAACATCTACTAAAATAGGTGAGGCCTACAAGGTACATTTTGGCATCCCTGTCTATGATCAAGACAAACCCTGGGCCCTTAATTTCTCCTGCAAGCACTGCAAACATCTCTGGAAGGTAAGATAAAAAATTGTTGTAATTTAATGTTATAAAGTTTGCATTCGCAAAATTTTTTAAAGTTTTGTAGGACAGTACAGAGGGGAAAAGATAGCCATAGCCTGGAGCTATTCAAAGAATATAGCAGGAACCCACTAACTACTCAAGCAACTGCTACTTCTGCATGGTGGATCCTTCTAAACATCGGACTGCCAAGAATGTTTCTGTTATCACATATCCAGGCCTTCCTTCATCCATCGCCCCTCCCACCTTACTGCCTTGAGTTCTCTGTGTCCACTCCTCTGGAAAGAGCACAGCTGTCTTTAAAAGACAGCAGCAAGTTAGAGAGCAAGGTTGATGTTGTAGATCCGGTTAAACATTTCAGAGGAGGAAATGAGGAGAAAACCCATACAAGCCTAACCAAAAAGACCTGGAAGACTTGATAAGAGATGATGTCTCACTAAGTCCAATGCTGAGCTTTAGAGGTTTAGGTTCAAGAGGTCACAGTTCAGAGGAAACATCACGGTAACTTTTCCAGCTTTTTCACCCTTCAAGATGGGCTATGAAATGTGTCCAGACTTTTTGAGGCAATAGGAAATTGGAATCACTAGTAACCAGAATGAGTGGCACCTCTATGGACAGCTCATCCAGGAGCAACAAATCCATGCCGCTCCATTATGGTAACAGATACCCATCTCTCCCCCCCTGGCTCACTCAGTTTACCTCAAAGAAGATTATAACACTTGTTGGATGCTTTGAAGTATGATTGGTATAGTTGGCTTTGTCATAATGGTTTGATGCTTCTTGGGCAATCACATGACTGAAAACTGGTGAGTTGGTTGAGACTCTGGAGAAAAACTACAAGAAAACGGGGTTTACAATGTCCTTCAAAATCCATATTCTTCATGATCATCTTGATAAATTCAAGGAGAACATGGGGGCATACTCAGAGGAGCAAGGCAAACGCTTCCACCAGGATATATCAGAATTTGAACGCTGCTACCCAGGACAGTATAACAAAAATTTGATGAGAGACTATATGGGGGCTGGTTCGTGAGAGTGATTTACAGTAACTACTCTCTTCTAAATCTTTTGTAGTAATTTTTACTTTACTATAAATATATGTCAATCTGGATTCTTATCTTTTTTTCTGACTTTGTTTAGGATAAGACAATTTTGCCTGTTATCTTACTGGAAATAGATAAATATCAAAATATAACTGTTATAGTCACAAAAGCAAAGTTTGAGGGGAATAGCAACCACTTTCTATACTTTTGAAGCATAAAAAATCAGGAAATAAAACTTACTAACCAGGAACAAAAAATGTGTTACGTAGTGTAATTATACTTCTGACAGTGGTAAAATAGGCAGTTGTGTTAGAATTTCAAATAACTGCCTTTAAGCTTTACAGATTTACTTTGAGTTAACTCATTTCTTAAAATTTCTTGCGTTTTTTACTATCTGTAGATGGTAAGTTTCTCTAACACCAGAGATAGATGCATTGATAACAGTCAATTCAAAAATCTTAATAAACTCTTGGTTTAAATCTTTATCATACAAAATGTACAATTCATTCACACAATATGCAAAAGTCATATGTTTTCTTTAGAGATTAATAGAGAAATCAGAAAATTAATTTTTACAGCAATGAAAAATTATAGGTGAAACGTCTACCTTACCAAAACCAAAAGGCAGTAATGCTTCATGCTTAATATGTTTTCCGTTTTCATCTAAAAATCTTTCTGGCCGAAAGTTGTCAGGATCTCCCCATATTTTAGGATCATGATGAAGTCCATATAAATTAAGGATTACTCGGGCATCCTGCAAGGGAAATAATGAAAGAACAATGGGCAAACAAAACAATATAAATAGGCAGGTACATGACTGTAAAACCCCGTTCATTAATAACATTATAAAATACAAATTGATAATGATATGAATCAGAGAAACTAAGTTTGATTTAAAATCTTAATTCTTATGTAACAAAAATCATACTAATGGCTAAATTACAAAAGAATATATCTTTTTATATATAATTTGTCAAAAGTTCAAAATTTGAGATATGAACAAGCCTTGGTGACATTGGCATAGCAAGCCACTGCTCAGATTTGCGAGTCTTGCATGTTCAATTCAAGTGTTTACCTCACTGCAGAAGTATTTCTGTCTTGTTGTTTTAACTTTGTATTTTTTTGATACACACAATTATTTAGCTAAAATTGATTTGAGATACGAAAATTTTCACTTAAGAGCTTGGTCAGGAAAGAACAAAACTTGTATCTGCCTAATGATTTCTCTTTACAACTTACAGCCATTGAATGTCACTATCAACTTGTGATTAACAGTTAAAGTGAACTGGTTTGTGTGAACCCTATCCACCATTTTAATAACTGAATTGGATTACTCCACATTGTAATATGACAGTAGGTAAGACAGATATTCAGAAATTATGTAGAACTTAACTGTCACATCAACTATATTTGAGGTGCGAACCAAGAGAAATTTTCTGCTTTCAAGGAGGTATCTGGCTGTTAAGGCAAAATAATATTATTTCAGTGTAATTATTTCTTTTAATTGTAATAAAAGAAACTATGAAATTTACTTGTCCATTACTTGCAAATATGAGTTTTCCTTGGACTTTCTAGTCTCTTTATTTGAAGGACCTTATATTTTGAAATTTACATATTTTTCCAGAACATTCCAAGTAGATTCATTTCCTAGTAAACATTGAAAACTTTGTAGAATTTCCAGTANTTATCAAATATTCATGTTAATGAATTCATATAAATGTTTCATGAAATGCAGTCAACAAGTGGATGATAAAAGAAAAATCATTCACCAAATTGTGCTTATTGTTTTTATTAATTACAATGTAAATTTTTCCATAAATTCAATTTCATGTAATTCATGAATGAAACAGGAGATATCTTATGACTTAAGTTAACCTTTATTTTTCCTGCTGGGGCAAAATGTCCTAAAGTAATCTATTTCCATGGACAAAGCAGTAAGTATTAAAATATTTCAGTCGTATTTCAATTATTGAAGTTATAATAATATTTAAAGAATGTCAAAGTTTTCCATCTATTTTCTAAGGCTGAAATTAAGAGGTTAGCTTTTATATAGATACTACATTTTCACGGACATAATTGTCTAACCTGTGGGAATATTTTAACTAGCAGAAGCCTAATTTGTGTATAAATCAATACAGAATAAAAATTCAAAGATTGTCACCAACTGCTGAACATTTCTTATCAGCAATTACAAAATAAAAATATTATTGGCATAAACAATATGGAATGGTCAGGATGGAATATATTCAGTACCAGTTAATTTTTCTTTAAATAAAAGGTTATTGTAATAACTTGAATTAAGAATGAGGAACTTACTTTTGGTAAGATGTAGCCCTGTAGCTTCACATCTTTGCTGCAGCCAAGAATAGCATGTGGAACTCCCAAAGGTGCAACTGAACTTCTACGTAAAATTTCACTCATGGTTGCTTCTACATATGGAAGGCTGTAAATATATTACAATAAAATTCTATACATGTCTGACTAAATAGTGAGATGTTCTATGTTAGTTACATATGTACTGATTTTGTGATTAATTACTTCCCAAAAGCTATTTAAAGAAAGTCATGACTATTAGATTAACTAACTTGTAGAATAAGAAGTAAAAGACCCACAAACGTTCTTTCTTTACCTTCCTCTATAAGGTGTGAATCAATTTAATGAACTCTTCATGATCCTTATTTTCAAATTCAGATGGTATTTTAAATGAATACAAGAAAACAAAGCATACAACTTTAGTTAGAATGATAAAACATCAAATGAGAAATTTATTCCAAAAGAATTTTTATGAACACAATAATGTTATGAATCAAATTTACACACAAGAATTTAATCTTACCTTGCTTTGTCAGAAAGAGATGGCAACCTATCCCTTCCAATTATTCTGTCTATCTCATCTTGAACTTGAAGTTGAACATCAGGATACAATACCATAAACAGGATAGAAAATACCAATAAACTGAAGCTTGAATCACTACCAGCAACAAATAAATCAAGACATGTCTCCACAAGCTGTCTCTCTGTAAAAGAACAAAATCTTAACCAGATGGAATAAAATTAAAACTGACTCTTTATTGGTATTTATAGTGCATAAGTGCTTACTGATATTTTCAAACAAAATCCAATTCATGCAATGATAGGCTATACTTGACTACACATATTAAGACAGAATTATAAGGTTGAGATTTATTTAAGGTAAATAATAAATTCTGGATTTTCTGGCTGCAAATTAGAGGTAGGCTCCTACCTGAGATACAATATTACTCGGATATAAATGATATTCTTGAATCCTATTATGGATGTTGTGAAAAGAAGGAAGAAAGACTCTGTTGACATTAAGCCACATAGCACATAAATACAGAATACAGAGGAAAATAAATTTAGAAACATATAGAAGGTAAATATTGAAGCTAAATATACAGATCAAATACATAATCTATAACCGTATTAAGTTATGTAACACTTTAATTTCATTAAAAAATCACTAACATCTTTTCTTAGATATACTTTTATAATTCTGTAAACCCGAAACATCTACAGTATATCTACCATAGAAAATACTATGGTCACACAGCTTTGCAGTAAAATTCTATGAAGCAGAAGCTACTGAGAGGAATATTTTCAATCACTGATTAGCATGGGTCAGGGACATGCAATCAATGTCAAGACTAATTTTCTTATTAAATGAATGATTACTTTTAAAAAACTGAAACAATCTTGTAGAGCATAAATTATTATCAGGAAAAAATAATTTAACTGTTTTTAAAAGAGGTTTAAATAGGAGAAAGAAAATTAAATACTAAAATATTCATCAATATCTAATAAATAATTCTACTGTTTGTATTTGTTGCATATATAATTAGGTTAGGAGAAAAAGCTTATGTTTGGGTAATGATTTAATGCAGTTTGATCTTTGTAATTAATATGAAAGAGGTATTTAATGCTGGAAAATATCTATTACTAAATAATAGAACCCAGAAATTATAGTATTAAACCACAGGTGTTTGATTTCAAGAAATGTCTATGTTATTGACATTTGGACATAATACTAGTGAAGCCAAAACATTTGCATCCAAGAAGAGGGAAGGTGGAATACTTCAATGACATGGTTTGAGATGATATTTTCAGAAAAAGGAAACTTCGATCTATTAAATGCAGAGTTAATGAATTAAAATATCTGAATCTGAATATAAATCTGCAAATATTTAACCTAAATATCCCAGAGAGCTCTTCAAACTGTGCTTTCATGCAAGATTACCTGGATGCATATATCTTTAGAATTTTTTTGTTTGGGAAATCTTATCTAACTAACATGACGTACTCTTACAACAAGAAAATGTGAACAAATATATAAAGGCTACGAAAGATACTGACCTTCAAAGGTTGACTGCTTGTTGAATTTCTGTTTCTCCATTTCAGTTAAATATACATCAATGAAATCTCTTGGACTGTTACTATCTAAAGACTCCTTATGTTTTCTTATCTCTTCCTAAATAGAAAAAAAAAAGTATTTTAAAACCTGCACACATGATCATTTAGAGCTATAAATTCTACATTGCAGAGTACTTTGTTAGTTCTTCTTCTTCAGCAACCTCAACTCATTAATCTTTCGATCAAAGATAGCTGAGTTTTAAGACAACTTCAATAAAATTAATATATTGTTTCAGAGTAATAAGATAGCTAGGTGTTACTTGTTTGAAAATGTGAATTGAAGTAATCAGACAATATAAATAAAACATGAAAAGTAAGTTTTTAAAATTTTCAAAATACTATTATAGCTAATTTAAGATAAATTGACTGATTTTCACTTACACTTCTGCAGAGAAACTCAAGAATCAGTTAATCGTATTAAGATACATTTTTAAGATAATTACCATTAGAAATGTTTGGACTCTCTTTCGATAATGCATCAATCTTGGAAAGGTGCCAAGAAATGGAAATAATTTGCTGATAATTGATCCTCCTCCAGATTCACAGAGTCTAAATAATTTCACTGCACAATCCAACACTTCATTAATAAATGGATCAGAAATGCTATACCTCTTCCCAGCAACAATGCACCATAGAACATTAATTCTTGATGAGCCTATGACATCATGAACAGTAACCTAAAGAAACATTAAGAGATGGGGAAAAAAGGTTAACTGGAGAACATTCAATTCGATTCTAATGATTACTACTGTACAGCTTCTAAAAAAATAACAGAAAAGTTACTACTAAACGTCATTTGTAATAACTTATGATAAACCTATCATTCTATAATCAGGATACTTTTCCTAGCAAAGTTTCAAATGCATTACCCACATGGCTAGCCTGGGAACCAAATGTCATTTATCTTCATTTTACAAAAGCATACTTGCTGTTACTATAAAATAATCAGAAACCACTGGGACTTGAACCTAGGTTTCCCACTTTCTGGGCAGATGTTCTCTCTTAACAGAGCGAGATGTATGCAGCATGCTAGCGTGGTGGTTAAAATACCTTCCTGGAAAATGGGAGATCTGGGTTTGAAACCCAGTCATGTCATTATTTTCCACATCTATTTATACAGAGAACTACCCAAACTATGTTTTGTGGAACACTGGTGCTCCACAAAAAGTTAAGATGATCTTATATTCTCAGCCATTCAGACTTGGAAAAAATCAGTTTTCATCAAAATTCAACATTTTTATCACTTTTCATTAAAATTCAACATTTCTTAAAACTACTTGATAATATAAGATATGAAAGATAAATATTTAATTACAAATTTTCAAGAAAAAAATTACATAAATAATGCATGATACCTTGAAATTGAGAGTGAAGTTTGCATTGTGTGTATGCCAAAATATCTACCACATTTCCTGTCCCAAGAGACACTCTGGCCTAGAAGACCCACAGTGATTTTTTCAGGCAGATGAAGCAAATATTATACATATAGGAATGTAATCTGCTTATAAGTGAAACAAAGAAATGAGATTCATAAAAGAGTGTCAATTTACAGAAGATTGTAACAAAAGCACAACATTGCTGGAAAAGCTTCCTTGGAGTGTTTTGACCTATGAGTCAAAATTTAACATTATTTACAATTAGTATGGTATGGCTATTCCTGGCATCAGAAACAATTCTCCCCCTTGGCCCATAGGAAGCAGGCCGATTTTAGATAAAATTTTCATGGGAAAGGAGCATCTTATAGGCCAGAAAATACTAAAAAATTAAATCTACTACATATAATTTGGTGATGGTATATAATTAGAGTAGCTAAATATTAGTGAATCTTTTGTATAATAACAAGGATGACATACACATTAGAGAAAATGTGACTTTGAAAACCATAGTTAAGTGTTGTAGATTTCAAGATTGAAAATGCATGCCAACCAGTCTATTCTAATCACTTCCATCATGTTCTCTTTAACTTGAAGATTTTCCTGTTTCCTCACCATTATCATAAAAAATTGATTGTCAACATACCCCTTAGCCTCAACCAGTCCCCTGCTCATCTACTCTGTTTTTCATCTAGCCATGAGATCATTATCTCTTCAGTCATTCACCTAGTTTTATTACATTTAAACACTATTGGCATGTTCTCTTTTGTAAGATTATTCCTTTTCAAAATAAAATACAACATTAGTTTTCTTTTACCTGCAAGTGAAGCTAGCATAACCATAATTTGTAATTACTTTACTTCCTGCTGTTGTTAAAACAACTGATTTACTACTTTCTTGTTAATGGTGGTATTCCATCATACATGGAAATACACTGGCATTTCATTGGCACAACCTATCTGATGTAAAACGTAACTCGGTTTACGTCAAATTTGTATTACATGCCTTTGATACTCTATCACCATCATTTTGGATAACTGCAGAGTTTCTGTGCATGTTTTGTCCTTCTAAATTTGCTAAATTGGAAGAAAACCTTGTCTTATATTTAGGTAAAGATGATTTATATGAATTGTATACGTGCTTGAAAGTTAGAAACTCCTCCTTTGCTAGAAGATTGTGCTGGCACTGGACTCTTGACTCTTACTTGCATCAATTTATTAATTTCTAATATCTACTTATACAATCAAAAAACTGTGATGCTCCCTTGAAATCTCAAAATTTGTGAAGTATTCCACGAGCAGTAAAGTTTGGGAAATTCTGTTCTTAAAATTGCTTGGGTCAGTTTCAATTTTAAAGAATGTCACAAAAGTTCACCCAAATGACCTTTGGTTCAGTAGTAATATGTCTCAGCCACACCATCAAAGTTACCCTAAGTAAAGGGTCTATCTATCTAATCACATTCTGATAAAGTTTAAAAAAGTATAGATCATGATGCAACACCTCTTTGGGTGCTAAGATCTAGCCACAGTGATACCCTCTCAATGTATAGACTCCTAAGCATGATAGCTTTTGTCGACTGCACTGAACAGCTATCCATTTATTTAGATACATACCAATTTTTTCAAGATGGTTGGTAAACATCATAGCTACAACATGTAATCAAACTGAGGACTACTTTCACTGAGGGGGAAAAGTAGTCCTCAATAATTTTAAAACTAAAAATTATCCATACTCTAAAATGTGATATGATCATCACCAACCAGCTACTTGAAGTCCTTACCAAATTCGGCCAGCCTGTTTTTTCACCTCCAGAAACTTTCTCCACCAATGAGAATATTTCTAAGAGCTCTTCATGGACAATTTCCTCCAAAGTTTGCTTTCCAAATCCTAAATCTCTCAAGTGCCGTAGAGTGAATCTCCGTTGCACTTTCCATTTCTCTCCATCTACCATTCCAATGCCTGAAAGTTTAATAAACTGTTTTGAAGAATACTAACTGTAAACAGAATCCACTACTTCGGCCTCGACTTTGTGGTAGCTATTCTTTTCATCACTAACTGTTAAGTCATCACCCAAAAGGCTGGTTGGGTCCTAAACTCCTTCCCTGGTAATCTATCAAGAAAAGTCTTTTTACTCTCCAATTTCTTTTTCTGTGATCATATTCTTTACTAACTGAACTGAATACATACTTTATATTGTCCTCATTGTCATTACTTTTGAAAAGAAATTTTGGTCAGACATCAAGACTTCATCACATTAAATAAACGCCAAACATTTAAAACGGCTCTTAAAAATTTTCCTTGCCAAGTAAGTCTTTGTCATTGTGGCAAAATGCTTGTGAAGAAAATAATTCCACATCTAGAGTTATCACTGTTTAGTCAACAATAATAAACTATTATAAATGCAATTAGTATTAATGCTCAACAATTCAAATATTGACACCTAGTGCAATGAATCAGAACTATAGGGCAATAATTTATTGGAGGATACAAGAATTAAAATGTTCTTCTTTGTTTTCTGGAGATAGGTCTTAGAAATAAACATCTTTGACTTTGGAGATATTATACAAGAAATAATTTTTACATGCTTATACAAGTGGAAAAAAGATACATATTTGAACAATTTTTATGTGGAAGGAGTAATGCTTCCTTTATGAATTTTCATCAGAGGATGCTAATGGTACTCAATACTCTGACATTGAATAACCCACTGCTAAGGGTGTACCTTTCTTCTTTTGCAGATCAAAAATCATACTATTTACAAATTCTGAACATCATCAGTACTTCAATTATTAAGGAAATTTTAAGTAAATGAAATACTTAGCAGCATTCAATCATGACAGAACAATTGCATCATAAACCATTTTCTTAATTCAATAGTTTAATGTACAGTACATGAAACTGAATATTAAACATTTCCCTTACCATAAGAACCCTTGTCACTTTTCTGAATTAATGTCTTGGGTCGCCCAGAAAACTCTTCACGGTAGCTCACTTCTTTGATGGCTTCAAGGCCGGAAACTAATATGACAGGCTCATTTCCATTGAAAATACCAACAATTGCCCCATAGCGACGAGCTGCTTCAGCCATACAAAGGTAAGGGAAATGTCCCCAACTCTTTAGCTGTAATCGGCTTCCCACTATTGGCCATTTTGCAGGACCTAACAAATTTTCCACTTATAAGATTGCATTTTCAATAGAAAGAAGAAACTTTAAATCTAAATCTTCCACTTGATGGAATTTATACTTCAATGTAAACAATTAATTATTCAAATTAAAACAACTGTGAACATTACTGTCAGCAAGAAATTCTTTTATAAAGCAAAAAAGCTTACAGAGGTAAGCTTTTCCAAGGAAAAAAATATCGAAGTAATAACAATAGTTAATGTTAAAGAAGCACACAGAACAGTGATACAAGGGAAAATTTGGCACCACTTGGAACATAAATCATGAAATCCTTATAAAAGAAGGCTTTCTTAAGGTGGAAGGAATACTGGAACTTTTGCATAACTGCTGAGATATTAATTCTACACCAATCAAAGAGGAACATAACCTGATGAACATAAGAAAGAAGAACCTATTTTCAGGTCTGAATTTGAGGTTACAATGAGAGATCTGAGAGCAATAAAAGCCCCAGGAGTTGACCATGCTATCCAAGCTAATTAAAAAAAGTTAGGAAAAGAAGTTCAGAATGACCTGTAAAAGCCAGTGCATGACATTTTGCTAGGAGCTCATGATTGTCTCTGTAATACCCAAAACGAAGAGGGCTGTAAATTTTGAACAGTTTTAGACAATCAGCTTGATTTATCATGCACCAATTGTAAATGCACAAACACAAAATTTCTCACAAGAATATTTGAAAAAGAAGAGGAAAATAGAAAGTATTTAATTGAGGATCAATTCAATTTTGGAAGCTGAGGTAGGCTACTGAGTGAGTGCCTTACATACACAAATGGGGTATACAGAAACATTTGAACTTGTTCTGTAATTAGGTAGCAATGATGATAATCTAAAATAAGTGTAATTAATTGTATCAATGTACATGTTTTGTTCCATGTTATTTTTTGTATCTTAGTAAAGAAAGATAAACAAAATAAAGATGACTTTCCTCAACTATGAATGCTGTATCTATTTCTCTTAGCCATTCATGCAAAAAAATGGCAAGAGACCAGAGTGCTTTGATTTTGCATATTGATATATGAATATCTGCAAACAAACATAGTTCCTCCTTAAATACACCACTATTTGGGTATGTTTATTGAAGATGATTCACAAATGCTGATATTGCCACTTACCTGGAGGATATTTGTGAGGTTTTTGAGAATGTATAAGTAATAGTAAGAAAATCAGAGCAGCAAATAAGAATATTTCCAATATCATTTTATATTAATTTTCCTTCCCCCTTTAATTTCTTCAGAAGAATTAATTCTGCAAGGTAACGGAAATGAAAAGAACTTGTTCTTAAAATCAACTAAAAACACAACGCATTAATCATAATCCACGTTTACTAAATTATTCTTTGGAATATGAGTTTAACAACACGAAACACAAGCAATTTTGAAAAGAGCATATACATCCATCCAACATTTCATTTATAAAGAATGCACATATCAATATTTTTCAAACACTTCAATGAAATTCAAACAGGTTCCATTATCGATTACTAATTTTGAAAGCTAACATAGAACGAGAAATAAGTCTTAGAATGCAATTAAAATGTTTATAACAAAAGAGAAAAACATTTCATCTTCTCACTTACCAGGCAAGATAACGAATGGAAGGTTACGGAGGATTCAAGCATCTTTGTTTGACCATCAAGCTTTATTTGTTGAAGATTTTTTTTCCTACATTAACTTATCTTAGGCCATTAACTCTTGTTTTATATTCAGAAAACGTTCCCTCTATTAACGCCACAATGACATCACGTAATCCACAGATTTCGTCTGTTAATAGTGAACAGCTGTTAATGGACTGATAGGAATGTTAAACGGTCATTTTACTTGGGCACTCAGAAGTTTTCCCATCCCACCACATATTCTGCCCTCCTCCTATCCCAATAAGAATAACATATCTCAACAGGAATTGCGTCCCAAATGACAGATATTATCATCGAGTTAATTACTGCAGCTCGCCACTGCGATTTGCATGTTTTTACAGGGAAGTACGGAATATTACATTCATATTGAGTGAATTAAAAACGGCACAAAATTACTATCGCTTTTTGAATTGATTGTCTCAAATGATTTGCGAGTTCTAGAACTCCCGTTCTGGTAGAAATACCTATCTATAGCAGCAATTTGGATTGGATTTCGGATACTAGGCCTTCCTTTGTCTCACAAGAAGGTTCATATATGAATTTATTGAACTATCTTAAATGTATTGGAGGGTTTAGGGAATCTCCTCCATCCTCTACTCTTACCGTACTTTAAATAGCTGTGCTTTGACAAAAAATTTATCTGATGATGTCTATGGTCGAAACCGTAGATTCGAAACCGGTCGAAATAATAAATCTCTTCTACGGAACATACAGAGTTTTATTTCTTTGCCATCTTAGTATGGCATTCCACGAAGGCAAGTCGTAGGTATTTTATTTTTATATCACTCAATTGTTGTGCTATATTTTTGTACCCAAGTTCTATTCACATTTCTTGTAATTCATTGTAAACTACACACTTAAGTATTTGTGCGTGGAATGGTAACTACAGTTAATAGTTCGTTATTGTGCCCGACCTTGTGATCATTTTGCACTCCATATCATTTTATTCTCTCAAAAACGCCTAAGTAACGTCATTTTGAAAATTGTTCGCAAGTGTTGTTTGTTTTGAAGTATTCGATATGGTTGGAGCGGTAATGATAATTGAAAAAGTTTCTACATCTTCGCCCGGGGTGGGACTCCCGGATAGCCAAGTGCGGCAACGCGTTCGACTTCAATGAAAACGGTCCTGGGTTCGATTCCCGATGAGGGCCTACGTGCGAAATGATCTCAGTGATCTCAGTTGTCAAAGCCCTTTTAACAACACTAGTACTACTTTCGCTCCGTGAGGCAGAGGACTGGGGGTTCTAATTACAGCGTGAATTTCTCCAGGCACTTTCCATTCAATAACATCGAATTCTTATTTTCACTTACCACTCGGTTACATCGTTCCTATTTCCTCAGCCTCAAAATTGAGCAATCATTTGCTTGGTTACTTGAAACTTCGTTGGAATTTAGTCTTAGTTCTATTTATCGATATCTCTGCTTGAGCTCACTTTACGTTACTTTTTTAAGACATGGAATTCGAACATCCTCCACTAACACATATTTGAGACTGAATTGTGGTAACTATAAAGGTAGTTGATGTTGATAAATATTATGAAAGCTGTTTGCAAAAAATGTCGATACATCTCAACCAAGTTTCATAGTTCTAAATATTTTGGTATTGTTTGACTCATTGAAATATTTTTCTAGTTCTCAAATATTTTGCTAGTTTGGTACAAGACTGTTAGATGGTGAACAGGCAGTGAACTGCAAAGTATCTTTATCAACCACCAGGCACTTTTTCTGTGCAAAGAGGATGCATATTAAGAGGGGGAAAAGTTGTCATCCCAGTAGAGTTACACTTCATTGTCCAGATTACTTAGGATACATCAGAGAATTGTTCACATAAAATGTATTGCTAAATTCTACTGCTTTTCCCTCAATGCCAAGAGAGTATGTTAAATCCTCATAAGGCGCCTGTGATCTCACGGAGTATGGCCACCAAGCCATGGTCTTGTTTGCACTTGGACTTTGCTGGTCCAATGCTGGGACATTCATTACTGATCCTTGTGGATGCACTTACTAAATGGATTGAAGTAGATATACAATATCTAGCTATATTGCTACCACTGTAATGAGATGCAGCAGAAATTGGTTTGCTGCTCATGGGTTATCTGATCAAGTTGTAACCAGTAATGGTCCTGGTTTTTGTACCAGAAAATTTCTGAATTTTTTTCAGCAAAACAATGTGCAACATATCCTACCTCCAATCGGCTAACAGAAAAACCTGCATGAATGTTGATGGCATCTCTTAGGAAAATTCCACCCGCAAAGTGGGTACAAGAACTTCCAGGGATATTGCTCACCCTAAAGGTTACCTGTAGTGCAGCATCTGGTCATAGTCCTGCAGAATTGGGATACCACTAACACCTTTTTTGGGAAGCTTCATTCAGCCCATGAAGTCCCCAGGAGAGTTGAAAAGGGAGAAAAGGCTCTACAGGAGATAAGGAATGTTTCATTTCAAGTAGGAGACCGTTGTTCAGTTTATTCAGAAACTACTCAGTTACAAGTGCCAGATTTTGATCAGAGGAGATTAACTTATATGGGGTTCAAAAAGTTTTGAGGCTAGAAAAAAGAATAGAGAATTGTTTAGGAGGCACCTTGATTAAATACAGCCCTGCAAAGCACCTGTTGACATCCCCATTAATAAAGGTCCCCAAAGTAATTCACCTTATAAGCAACCTATGCTTCAGTTTCTTCTAGGCATCTTGTCCTTGATACTCAATCATTTGATCCTGAAGCAGAGCCTTCAGCAGCATTGGAAGAGGATAAGAGGTCCACAATGGAGAACCAAAGAGAGAATGCAAATGTAAACTGAAGAAGTGCTAGACAAAGGAGATCTATCTGTGATACCAGGATGAAAGAATTTATAATATCATAAAGGTACAACATTTTCCTTTCTCTTTTGTGTTCATATGTTCCGTATTGTACATTTTCCATCCATATAATTAATTTTCTCTCTCACACACACAAACACAATAATAATAATAACACGCACATTTAACATCACATTTAACTTTTGCATAATTGAGTAATTAATACAAGGGAGGAGGGATTGTAATATATTATGGTCATCTTTTGTTTCTGCCCAATGCCACTATGACCTATAGAATCATGCTAGCATTATGAGTGTGTGAAGCAAATCACATGTGCTAGTGTGTAGCACATGTGATTAAGATTGTTAAACATTATTATTGTTGATTTTGGCTGCATATCTTATTCAACACAACACCTAGTATCTAGGCCCTGAATTTGAAGGAGGCCAATTTACATGGGTGATGTTCTTCTTACATAAATAGCAAACAAAATATCTATAGAAAATGTTGTTATATCCTCCATTTTTCTTTATTAATTGAAAATTACTTACCACATAGAGGAAGCAGAGAAGGGGTGGTTCTCAGATAGCCAAGGAAGTAACACTTCATTTGCATTTGGTGAAAGAAGCTGTGAATTTGATTTCTGATGGGGGCCTGTATGTACCACCAAAATCACCTCAGTTTTTTAAGTTATACTTTCAAAAATACTAGTTCAGGGAAAGGGGTCAAGAAGGCAATTTCACTCAAGCCTGCTTTGGTAGATAGCCAGCCCTTCAGCTGGTGATGCTCTAATGGAAATTGTTATCTTAAGTTGGCATTTCAAGGGTGTTTTTCTTAAATCTTAATGGCTTTTAGTGATTATAAATATTTGTATACTATGAATATGAATTGCTATATATCTTAATGAAAGCTTCAAATGGATTATATTAGGAAATGTGATCTCAAGCTTTTGGTAGCCCATCATCTCAAAATACTTATCTAAGAAATGGAAAATTCTTCCACTGATGATAGTTAACATAAGATTTTCAGTATAAAAATTTCACCAATTCTCATCACAAATCAATGAGCATCTTGTTAACCAGTGTCTTATCGGCCTGAGAATACAAATGTATTTGAGCACTGATTTGGGAGAGAAAGCTTGAAATAATAAATCACTTCAATAAAAAACAAGTTTGGGACTTTTTATTTCTTAGAATAGTATTAATACATTTACAGGACACCCTTCAGGAACTTATATTTCTTAGTAATATAAAACTCATTAAAAGCAAATGGAAAATATCCTTCCTTCCAATTAACTTACTTGTTTCACCAGAACAGGATTTCCCTTTCAAATATCCAATTTTCTGATACAGAATTCATGTAAATGCAGACAGATTACATCTTTGTATAATTACATTAAAAGTTACCATTATATATATTTTTTTCTATGAATGTAAAACAGTGATAACAAATGAAATATATTAAATTTCTCATAATGAGAAAAATTCATTCCCTGATTTTAATTTGTACCTCAAAAGGTTTTGGGACCAGTGTTAGTCCACCCAGGGGTTCTTCTGTTGGTTTTGGGTGGCCAGGTGGTATTTCCATAGTGTATCGCTGCATCAAACAACTAAAGAAAAGGAAGATGTTATTCCTTGCTAGAGCCTCACCAATACATTGTCTTTTTCCTGTAAAACAAATTTGAATTCTATATTCTCATGCTGACAGATTAAACACATTCTAAAAGAGGTAAAATATATTTCACTTCTGTGGATATTACAAATTGAAATAAGAAAGCAGTTATCTGAGAATGTGTGGTTAGTAAAACTTATGTCAAAGAGAATTTTGCAAGTTTTTTTTCATAGATTGATCATCTGAGGCTGCTATTTTTCTTTTGGTAGCATGATTGATAACACTTTTTAAAGTTTTTTTTTTGTTTCTGGGTAGTAAGTGTTATTTCCTAATTTTCCATGCCTCAAAAGTATAAAAAGTAGTATTTATTCCTCACAAACTTTGCTTTTGTGATAAGGACCTTATATTTTGAAATTTACATATTTTTCCAGAACATTCCAAGTAGATTCATTTCCTAGTAAACATTGAAAACTTTGTAGAATTTCCAGTAAAATAAATAGTTGAATAAATACAGGTGCATTAAATCTACTAGTTCAGCTTTGTTCCAGCTGACTAAGTAAACATATAGGTATTTTTCAGAGATGGGGCTGCCAGTGTCTGAGAGACGTATTTTGCCATGTCTATGGACAATTCATCAAGAAAAGAGCAAAAAAGTACTCTACAGAAACATCTACTAAAATAGGTGAGGCCTACAAGGTACATTTTGGCATCCCTGTCTATGATCAAGACAAACCCTGGGCCCTTAATTTCTCCTGCAAGCACTGCAAACATCTCTGGAAGGTAAGATAAAAAATTGTTGTAATTTAATGTTATAAAGTTTGCATTCGCAAAATTTTTTAAAGTTTTGTAGGACAGTACAGAGGGGAAAAGATAGCCATAGCCTGGAGCTATTCAAAGAATATAGCAGGAACCCACTAACTACTCAAGCAACTGCTACTTCTGCATGGTGGATCCTTCTAAACATCGGACTGCCAAGAATGTTTCTGTTATCACATATCCAGGCCTTCCTTCATCCATCGCCCCTCCCACCTTACTGCCTTGAGTTCTCTGTGTCCACTCCTCTGGAAAGAGCACAGCTGTCTTTAAAAGACAGCAGCAAGTTAGAGAGCAAGGTTGATGTTGTAGATCCGGTTAAACATTTCAGAGGAGGAAATGAGGAGAAAACCCATACAAGCCTAACCAAAAAGACCTGGAAGACTTGATAAGAGATGATGTCTCACTAAGTCCAATGCTGAGCTTTAGAGGTTTAGGTTCAAGAGGTCACAGTTCAGAGGAAACATCACGGTAACTTTTCCAGCTTTTTCACCCTTCAAGATGGGCTATGAAATGTGTCCAGACTTTTTGAGGCAATAGGAAATTGGAATCACTAGTAACCAGAATGAGTGGCACCTCTATGGACAGCTCATCCAGGAGCAACAAATCCATGCCGCTCCATTATGGTAACAGATACCCATCTCTCCCCCCCTGGCTCACTCAGTTTACCTCAAAGAAGATTATAACACTTGTTGGATGCTTTGAAGTATGATTGGTATAGTTGGCTTTGTCATAATGGTTTGATGCTTCTTGGGCAATCACATGACTGAAAACTGGTGAGTTGGTTGAGACTCTGGAGAAAAACTACAAGAAAACGGGGTTTACAATGTCCTTCAAAATCCATATTCTTCATGATCATCTTGATAAATTCAAGGAGAACATGGGGGCATACTCAGAGGAGCAAGGCAAACGCTTCCACCAGGATATATCAGAATTTGAACGCTGCTACCCAGGACAGTATAACAAAAATTTGATGAGAGACTATATGGGGGCTGGTTCGTGAGAGTGATTTACAGTAACTACTCTCTTCTAAATCTTTTGTAGTAATTTTTACTTTACTATAAATATATGTCAATCTGGATTCTTATCTTTTTTTCTGACTTTGTTTAGGATAAGACAATTTTGCCTGTTATCTTACTGGAAATAGATAAATATCAAAATATAACTGTTATAGTCACAAAAGCAAAGTTTGAGGGGAATAGCAACCACTTTCTATACTTTTGAAGCATAAAAAATCAGGAAATAAAACTTACTAACCAGGAACAAAAAATGTGTTACGTAGTGTAATTATACTTCTGACAGTGGTAAAATAGGCAGTTGTGTTAGAATTTCAAATAACTGCCTTTAAGCTTTACAGATTTACTTTGAGTTAACTCATTTCTTAAAATTTCTTGCGTTTTTTACTATCTGTAGATGGTAAGTTTCTCTAACACCAGAGATAGATGCATTGATAACAGTCAATTCAAAAATCTTAATAAACTCTTGGTTTAAATCTTTATCATACAAAATGTACAATTCATTCACACAATATGCAAAAGTCATATGTTTTCTTTAGAGATTAATAGAGAAATCAGAAAATTAATTTTTACAGCAATGAAAAATTATAGGTGAAACGTCTACCTTACCAAAACCAAAAGGCAGTAATGCTTCATGCTTAATATGTTTTCCGTTTTCATCTAAAAATCTTTCTGGCCGAAAGTTGTCAGGATCTCCCCATATTTTAGGATCATGATGAAGTCCATATAAATTAAGGATTACTCGGGCATCCTGCAAGGGAAATAATGAAAGAACAATGGGCAAACAAAACAATATAAATAGGCAGGTACATGACTGTAAAACCCCGTTCATTAATAACATTATAAAATACAAATTGATAATGATATGAATCAGAGAAACTAAGTTTGATTTAAAATCTTAATTCTTATGTAACAAAAATCATACTAATGGCTAAATTACAAAAGAATATATCTTTTTATATATAATTTGTCAAAAGTTCAAAATTTGAGATATGAACAAGCCTTGGTGACATTGGCATAGCAAGCCACTGCTCAGATTTGCGAGTCTTGCATGTTCAATTCAAGTGTTTACCTCACTGCAGAAGTATTTCTGTCTTGTTGTTTTAACTTTGTATTTTTTTGATACACACAATTATTTAGCTAAAATTGATTTGAGATACGAAAATTTTCACTTAAGAGCTTGGTCAGGAAAGAACAAAACTTGTATCTGCCTAATGATTTCTCTTTACAACTTACAGCCATTGAATGTCACTATCAACTTGTGATTAACAGTTAAAGTGAACTGGTTTGTGTGAACCCTATCCACCATTTTAATAACTGAATTGGATTACTCCACATTGTAATATGACAGTAGGTAAGACAGATATTCAGAAATTATGTAGAACTTAACTGTCACATCAACTATATTTGAGGTGCGAACCAAGAGAAATTTTCTGCTTTCAAGGAGGTATCTGGCTGTTAAGGCAAAATAATATTATTTCAGTGTAATTATTTCTTTTAATTGTAATAAAAGAAACTATGAAATTTACTTGTCCATTACTTGCAAATATGAGTTTTCCTTGGACTTTCTAGTCTCTTTATTTGCACAGAAAAATTTACAGCTTGGACATGAAATCCTATTAACTGAAGAAATTTAGATGCTTGGCAGTGGTAAAAGTGAATTTACAGGTGATTATATAATAATATTAATGCTTCTAATCTGTAGAAATAGATCCGATCTTATTGTAAATCTACAATTTTCTAATTTCTGTAAAACTTTTAATTTAATTCATATAAAAATTTGCAAAGCAAATTGGGTAGGAAAGGCAATGAAATAACATTATTGAGAGATCTCACCTTGGGTATAATGTATCCCTTGAATTCAGCTTCCTTCAAACTGTAGAGAACAGCATGTGGCAAAGCCAAAGGAGCAACAGAGCTCTTGCGCATAACTTCATCAAGTGTTGCTCCAATATATGGAAGACTATATTATTGCACAAATGTCAATGCAAACCACTGTTACATATTTCAATTTTCATATGCAGAAGAACACTAAACATTTCTACTACTTATTATCTTTGATTGATTTTTATTACCTAAATCTGTCTTCAAGTGATGGCATTCTATCCTTTCCCACTACTCTATCAAGCTCTTCTTGGACCTTTTTCTGAGCTTCTGGATATAATATCATATACAGAAGTGAAAATGTCATGGAATTGAAAGTTGTATCAGCTCCAGCCATAAATAAATCGACACAGAGTGCTGCAAGTTGTTTATCTGTAACAGAGAAAGCATTCGTTTTAATAGAGACAGCAACCACATCTCATATCACAATATATGTAAAAATCTCTCACTTGAATGGACAGCTATTTAAATTAAGTATATAAACTCAATATTTCAAGCAATTATAAATAAAAAGTGCAAGAGAACAATAACTTCAAGAGTAAGTTTGATGAGTATCTAATCTTGAAAGGTTTTATTTCTGTCTTGAAAAAGAACATTTCACAACAACTTATTCATACTATACATAAATACTAGAAACAAATAATCTCAAACTTCAATGAAGTGCATTCAAAAATTCATATAGTGATCACATAATACTTATACTAATATATTTAAAAATTAGGAAGGATTTTGAAAGATTTTTCTTACAGCTAAATTATCCTGGAAGAAGAAGAATCACTTGTAACCAATGATACATTTAATTGAAATAACATTTTTCGTAGTCTAAAAATATTATTTTGAGCAAATCATGCTTAGGACTACATCAAAATTACCATCAAAAGTTGTCTGGTCATCTCCCTTTTGTTTATCAATTTCTCTAATGTACATATCGATGAAATCCCTTGGGCTTTCACTGTCCAATGTGTCCCAATGTCCTCTTATTTCCTTCTATATCCAAAGGAAAAATAAAAGCATTTTTTATTTTTTGAGATAGTTTTAAAAACACCATCTGATTTCATGTAATAAAAGCAAAAGCTATCTACATTGTTGACTAATATTTTTGCTAGAGTAAAAAGTAAGTTAAAAATTAAATTAAGCAGAGGATAAGATATTCTTAAAAATATTGAAAAAATAGAGAAGAAAGCCATTTCGGCTTCATAGAGAAAATTTGTAAATCAACCTTTATGAAGTCAAAGATAGTTTCTCGGAGTTCCAAAAATTCACGAAGAGTAGACAGTTGTGGTATCATTTTTGTTATAATAGGGAAAGCTGTTGCTGCACCTCCACCTGGTTCAGTTATAATAGTTAGCCTTTTTATATTATTCAAAAGCTTTTTAAGAGTAGGATCAGTAAGGTTATATCTTTGTCCAGCCATAATATGCCAAAGGACATTTATTCCAGCATATCCCAGTAAGTTATGTACAGGAACCTGTCAATGAAGCAATTAACATATAATGTATTAGCAAGAAATTTCAGATTAAAACTAACATGTATGCATCATTTTGAAACTTCATGCATCTATTTTAATTGCTTACTGGATTAGCCCAATTGTATTTGTATCCACCGGAGATTCTTTCCATCTCTGTAAACACTGCCTGAATCTCTTCATATGCAATTCCCTCTAAACTACTCTTCCCAAACCCAAACTCTTTTAAGTGGCGCAAGGTGAATTTGCGTTGCTCTTTCCACTTCTCACCTTGTATATTCATCATTCCTATAAAACAGATACAATCTCCCTGAATGCTATATAGTTTTTAGCTAAACAAATCGATTTAAATTGGAAAAATCTGATGGATCAATATTTGTGTGATTTCTTGAAACTACCAAAAAGTGTAAATTCTATTCTGAATTTGGTTTTCAGTCATGAAGAGGTGCTTTCATAACCTATTAAAATTGTATAATAATTTGACTGTGATTTCCCATGGTCATTTATGCCATTATTGTGGAATCAAATAAGGGTGTACCTACCATGTAGTTTTGCACGTAATAAATATGGGTCCTATCAGTATAGGATAAGATAAAACAAAAGAATGAATTAAAATTGATTCTTTAATAGTTCAAGTGGAAACTAAATTTATTTTATATTGCAAATAAAAGAGAGGTCTAAAAGTAACTGCATTCATATATCAATGCAGGATATTTATTTCTTTCTTTATGTCTCATACTATTTTAAACTAAGAATATGGTACTTAAAATAATATTATGAATTTGTTGAAATAATGGATAAATGTTAAAATTAGGAAAGCAATCATCAAAATTGGGAAAATATTGAGCATGGAATAAAGAATTAGAATTGCTTACAATAATATGGATTGAGAAATAACTCATTATTATATACCCAAGGCTTCCTATTCTTTATTATACAATCAGTGACAATGATTAAAAATATTTATGTATGTATGGTCCATTTTAATAATAAAAACAAATTTTACATTAAATGAAACTTTTTACTTGTGTCAGTATTAAGAGAAAGTAAACTACGAAGACTAACTCAGAGTAAGAAATCAATTTCATCAGATATAGGAAGATAAAAATTTTCACCATCGCATAGTTTCATTAACATAGAGAAAGATAAGGCAATGTGAGATAATTTTACCAGACAAGCAGATAAAAAGTCAAATACATGAAATAGATTAGAAATGTAACAGAATAGTTTTTTATATAAAAATGAAAAAGCAAATTTTAACTGTTAAGTGGTTTTACCATATGATCCCTTGTCATATTCCTTCTGAATAAGTGATATGGGTCTGCCAGAAAAACATTCTCTTAAAGACACATCTTTAATGTTCTCTAAGCCTGAAATGAGAACTAAAGGAATTCTTCCAGATAGTAGTCCCACTACATCACCATAACGTCTTGCTGCTTCATTCATGTATTGATGAGGTAGGGAGCCCCAAATTTTCATTTGAAACCGGTTTCCCACAATAGGCCACTTTGTTGGACCTGGAAATTCAATTAATATAGAAAATACACAATTTTTAAATAGCTAGATAAGTATACAATCAATCCTTATGATTAACTGGAAATTATAGGAAGAAAACTATATAAAGGAACCTTTTTTATAACATGCAAAAATATCAGAATAATTGGGGTGATCTTGCAAATCAGGCTTCTGAGGTAAGTTAGAGGTATAAAAACACTCCGTAAGCCGTCTTTCGGCAAGCGGAACTCGCGCTCAGAGACAAACGGGAAGCTCCGGATTACCGTTTGTCTCTGAGCGCGAGTTCCGCTTGCCGAAAGACAGCTTACGGCAGGAGGTGCCGACTACCATACATACGGCGGTGACCAGCTTACGGAGTGTTTTCATACCTCTAATTCATATACAGCCGTGTTCCAACCTTCTCTTTTTCTGAGGTAAGTATGAAAATATTACAATCTATATGAAGCATTGCAAATATTTTTATGGAACTGTCCACAAATTACAGTATATTTTTCTATAAAGACCCTGATAATATTAAAAGGAGTGATTTCAACGAAAATTTCAATCAATTTATTCTAATAAATTATTTATGGTGTATGTTTTATGATTTTTACTTTCTGTTTCAGAATCCCCTTTTTAATTACTTTCCAATGATAGAGCTATAGTAATTTTACCACCTATACCTTAATATTTACATTACTCCAAGTTAATACAAAGAATGCTCTCAAAATGGCCAAATAATTAAAAAAAGAATGTCTTTGAACATATATACCTATCTGGGATAACTATTTGTCACTCTCCTACTTAATTGTCTATTCAAAGTTAAAATCATACCTTTCTGGTGAAATTTGACATAAAAGACTTCCGTTTGGGCGCGACACACACGTATAAGTCAAGGGAAATAACAACTCAGCTCACAAAATTAGAGCAAGAAATCAATACCATTAATATTTTTTGGACATCGCAGAAATGGCATTTCTCCGAAATCATTAATTATGTTCTAAGGCCAGGATCTTCAGCTGGTTTCCCCGAACCAACGGCAAAATTGAGCTCAGCCCTGCTAGATTCTGAGGGAAGAATTCGTTCAACCTAAATGAAGACGCCCGAGTGAATAAAATTTACTTTGTCGCGTAGCATTCGAGAAAACCCATCGGAAGTCATGAAAATTAGTAATTGCACAAATTTCCTGTAAAGATGAGGTGTTACAGCATGGGAAGAAAAGATGAATTTTTGAATCTTTAATTTAGATTAAATTACAGCTTTGTGATCGTTTCCAACCACCACTTATAATACAACCATAAACATTGAATATGATATAAATTGGAAATCTCATGTACACATTCGTAGTATTATTGTTAAAAGTGCTTCGACGTAAATTCGCACGTAGGCTCCCACCTGGAATAGAACCCGGGACCGCTTTCCCCGAAGTCGAACGCGTTGCGCACTTGGCCATCCGGGAGCCCCATTTACACCTTCTTCTGCCGTGGTATCTCTAATTCTACTTCATTGCTAGCATACAAATACTGTGAAGCCTCGACTTCCATACTGTATTATCGGTCCCAATCCCAAGATTTTGCTCCTGAATAAGGCGTTTCATTTAAATTACCTCCTTCTCACAAGGGAGCTTATTCCACCAAAACAATAGCTACAAAAAGTCATTAAACGATGGAAAGCTAAAGCTAACTACAGGAGATTAATTAAAAACGATAATGTTTTCATTAGTCGATAAGACGTAATAATTTCGGATGAACAGAAACAGAAGTTTTAGATAAGAGCAGGGGTACGCATATGCAGTTTTAAGAGTTTCTCTGAAGATTAATCGCATATATTCAAAGTTGGGTCCCAACAAATTTAACCATGTAATTTAAAGAGGATCGAGTCATTTTTTAATACATTATTAACAGAACTTAAGCCTGAGATGAAAATAATTTTAACTGTACACATTTATTTTCATTATAAATGTTAACACTTTGGGGATTTTTTCATCTTTCTATTGGAGCGAAAAAATATTGTTTGACGCTTAAGACTATACCCAAACCTCATAAATAGAGCATAGGAGCTATAGAATTAACTTTGATATCGTGATAAATAGCATTATTCTGATTAAATAATTCCGAAAATAATCATCCCCGAAATCCCTCACCTTTATTCGCGGAAAAGGTCAAATTGCTGATTTCTGTCGAATTAACGGTTAATCATTTACCGATAAGTGCTCTCTATCTTAACAAGGAAGTGAGCTGTGTTAATAGACGTAAGAATTTCATCTCTCGCTAAAAGTGTAAACACAGTAAATGCGGGAACGCACTGGATTTCATAATTCAAACGGCCTGACATATTCGTGCAGTTTCTTCATATTCAGATTGGAAACTTTCTTTCTAAAACGAAGAAGCGAACGAAATCGAAATATTCGACGCAATAGCTCAAAAGCGCAGACGGAAATTTTGTCTGATATTTAGTGTATCGTTTTTGTAAATTATCGCCCATAGGCTTTAAGGGAGGTGAGGAACTTTTTTAATCTTAAAAAAAATCTAAAAGATTATTCCGACACAAATGCTGCCCTTGCAATTAGAGAACGCTGCATCAATTGTAAGTTTCTATTGCTCATTTTAAGAACAACAATTTCGATTTCTTGTTTACACATACATGACTCGATAATGGGTAAGTAACGCTAAAACCGGTAGTCTTAATGAACTCTTTGGGAAAGTATGCAGCTATTCTCATTATCCCACTCTCCCCTCCCCTCTTTCTCATATGAAATTGTATAGTATTTCTAATTCTATGAAAAACATTGTCACTTCGGTGACATTTTTTTGGTGCTTTGGTGCAAGTCTGCACAACATACGATCCGTGGGCCACATACAGCCCGCTAGGTTCCCTGCGGCCCGAAATTCATTTCGGAAATTATACTTTTTCACCAAAATTAGTTACTATTTAACAGTTTTTAATGAAAGGCAGTGACCATAATAAGATTCTTGAAGCAACATGTGAAGGACATCTACCTCATAATTAATTTCAAATTTAAAAATCTTGTCAATTTGAAAATATCTAATCTAACACATTAATTATTTATTTGTAAATTCATACCAACTAAAAGATGAGACTTCATGTTTGTTCAAAGAAGAAATAAAATCTGCGAAAATGGCGAGATACAGTTATTTACAAGCCATAGAAAATTGCTCTGCAATGCGTGCTTATTGCTAATAGATGAACATTAGCTCCACAGATGATTGCTTCACTTCCTGCAGCCAAAAGCATGTCTCAGTTTTAAGGTGATGAATCATAGGAAAAAATTTCATGCTATCAATTCTATTGTTTATTGCGAATGAGCGTGATCTTTTAACAGGAGCTTTCTTACTGAGAATGGCATTGCCCCTACGATGGTACAAAATTGGTAAGGTGTAAAATCCACTATCCCAAAGCATATTGGATAAAGCACATGAAGTATCAAAGTTTTTTTGAGTAGACTAACTTTAAAAATGTTCCGCCATAGTCTTTCACGATATTAACATAATGCTTTTTTTGATCCTATACCCAAGAAAATTGCGGAATATTACGATAAGGGCATTCCATGTCAAGTGGACCAACGGTCCCCGCTCGACCATCACCGATTTCAATGAAATTTTGTGTGAACATAACTTCATATCCTCTATGAACAGTTGCCAAGTTTTACATCCATCGATGAAATATTTGCTGAGATGAAACTCAGGAGGTAACTTCATCTTCATTCCGACTTCTCGGGCCTTATACGCCAGCGATGAAAAACCAGAATTAGGTTTTTAGAGGGATAAAAGCATGCTCTTTCTTTTAGAAATAATTTGGAAAAGTTTCGAGAGGGTCTTTTTTGTAAATGTGAGCTGAATATACCCTATTTTCGGAGTCGTAACGAAAATCACAACATTTGCACTCAATTTATAAACTAACGGACGGCATTAAGAAAATGAAACTTTTTATTCAAACACTTTGTATAGAGTAGTTATAAGGCACAAAGTTTCGTGTTTATCTTATGTTTATTTCAAAAGATATAAAATGCCAAACTTTAAATTTTTTTCGAGCCATAATTTTTTGGGCCGATTTTGCTTCAAATTTCCTTCGCAGATTTCGCTCATAAAATATTTTTTATTATTTTGTGTAATAGAGCAACATAGGTTGCATAGGAATACCAAGGTTTGTTTTGCTCAACGGAATACTGCCTGAGATAACGTGTCTCAAAGTTACTAAAAATCGATGTCTAACTGTAGAAGGCTGCGGTAGGGGGTCAAACAAATGACTATATATCAGCAAATATTTTATCGATGGATGTAAAACTTGGCAACTGTTCATAGAGGATATGAAGTTATGTCCACACAAAATTTAATTGAAATTGGTGATGGTCGAGCGGGAACCGTTGGTCCACTTGACATGGAATGGACCGATATATAACACAAATTCTGCGAATGCACACTGTAGGAATGGAAAAAAATTCTTTTCAGGACATGGAAATAATGTTAGCGTTATTGCTACAGGTACTGTTTTACAAGAGATTAAAACTGGTTGTAGGTTAAATAATTTTCAATATTGGCTTAAAAGTTTTCCGAGAAGATCGAAAGGTAAATTAAGAGCATTGAAAACTGCGCATTTCCTAAGGTAAATTTAGTTTTTTTTTGCCTTAATATCATCCACCCATACTGCTATATGCTGGTAAAAGATAAATGTAAAAGTTACAGATTGATATGAACGTTAAAGCCATGTTACTCAGTAAAAATAAATATTTTCTTCGAAAGGTGAAAACCGTTTATCCGAAAGCTGTAAAAAGCCTCTTCGTTCACGCCAGTAAGCGTTAATACCTCTTCGTACATTACTCTTTCCTAATAAAAACGGGGATGTATTTGAAAGCAATAACAATCTTAAGAATAAATTAAATAGGTTACTTTAAAAACAGAAATAATCTGTGCCATTTAAAGAGGATGTCTCGAAGTATCAAGAAAAGGAAGGTAAACTAAAAATTCGTAGATTCCTAAAATTTACACATCGCGAGAAAAGCAAAATCCATGCTTTACTAAAAGGAGCAAATAAATGAAAAGTTCAGGACTTCGTATTTTCCACTAATTTTAGTGTACTATTTTCCAATTTTCCACTCCTAATGGATAGAAGTGATGGCGTTCCACCAGGTATCGTCCAATCACGTTGAGTATAAAAGGAGCAATATTTTAAACTCAAGCACATTTATGGTATGGTAAGAAATGATGACTTACCATCATACTTTCTAAATCCTTCAAAAGCAATTCTCTTTTGCAAAAAGATAATTATTCATCGTGATATACTGAGGATAATATTAAGATACAAACAGCAGAATTCCCATCAATATTTTATAAATACTCGTATGTTAACATTTTCCCTTTTTAGTCGTAAATCTCAAATACATAATTATTTTAGAAGTACTTATAAGAAAGGAATTTAATGGTTCAAAATTTAATAATTAATCAAATTAATCTCTATTCAGGCTGTAAAACCACATTCTCTGATATTATCAAAATAGTTTGTGAATTATTCTTTGTCTACTTTACCTTACAAATTGAAAACGCTTGATAAAAACTTGTTTCATTTCTCATCCGCAAATATGATTTCTCAGTATAGTGGCGTAGAAAGGGAGACAACAAAAATTTAATTTAGAAATACGACCCTCCTCTTCAAGCAGAGTTAAGGCCTTCGGGTAAGGAAGTAAAAAGCCATCGAGAATATACCATAGAAACTTATACAAATGTTATAAAGTAAACCTATAAATGGATAGAAGCTATAAATGAATAGAAAAAATTGTCAGTGAGAATTACGTAACAGGAGAGATGGCAGTGGATCTACATGGATGTGTGTGATTTTCTAAATACCGAAAAAGAAGGTGGAAGACAAATGAGAACAATACTTCTAGTCGTTATTTCCTCAGAGCATTAGAGAAGCGAGCAGAATGGATTGAGTTAGGTCTTTGGTATCGATTCATCCCCTGCCATGCGTCACTGGTGGCTTGCGGGGTAAATATTTAAATCTAAAAACAATTTCAGAAAATCAGTTTCTCATGCCACGTGTCAAAGACTCCTACTAAGAATACCCAATAGGAAAAAAGGGTTGAAAACAGAAGCGTGTGTATGAGAAGACCAATTTTCAGATTAAAAAATAGAATAAGAAATTACCTTGCTTAAGGAAAGAGAATAATACGGATGGATCAACCAACTTCCGTTAAATCCTCAGTTGTAGAGAAGCTTATTAGTGCTTAATTACCACAAATCCCCAAAACTGTTTTCCATTTCGGCTTAAATCATTCTATCTGTTGTTTGTTTGTCTGATGTTATACTACTAAATCTTCGGGGCCCCTACTTTTGGGCGTTAATAATGAACCCTCGATAATATCCTAAGAGATTCTTGAGAGAACCTAAGATAGTATTCAAAACGATTCAATAACCAAGCTTAATGCAAAGAAATTTGTCATGTAGTCATCATGTAGGCCTTCAGAGAAACTTTATTCGATTCAAAGAGAATTCTAGACCCTCATGGAGCCCAGCAAACCTTTAAATATAGCCATCAAAACCCCATGTCACTAGGTTCACTAATTTCCAGTTTCCCATTGAAGTCATCGTATCGGGAAGTGCCTCAAAAAAGGTTCCGAATTCCCAATAGATTTCTCATGAAAGATTATTCAGCCTTAACTGGCATCGAACCCTAAATCAATTTGGAAGCGTTCAACTTCGAACTTAAGAAATAAGAACGATATCTGTTCATATGCCTGGTTCTAGCAATCTCTTTTTTTGGGAATTGCTCCATAGAAAACCTTGAAATCCGCTACAATACGTTTCTTATGTAAGAATTAGTATATTCCTTATGATTTATTATCATTGAGGCCCTGAAAATCATCTTAAGTGGGTTTTATATATATCTGAAAACAATGAGAATATTTTCTTAAGTTTCATGATTACCATACGAATAACGAATAATGGATTTCTACAGAATAAAGGTCTTAATTTTCTATTCTGCTCTCAGGAGAGAGAAATGGAGAGAAAAGTTGCTCACAAAACTGCATGAACCAGCAAGTGACGGTGAGTTTAGGTGCTATAAAAGCAAATTCTGTGAAGTTATGAAACTAGTAAGGTCAGTGGTCACTCACATGCTTTGTTATTCATATCCATGAAGGAAAAGAAAGAAAAGTATGAAGGGAAAGAAAAGTATGAAGGGAAAGAAAAGAGACAAACAGATGTGTAAAGCTTGTAGGTGGTTTGCAGAGGTTTTTGAGGCTGGGTAATAAAGTTGCTGGGTAACATTAACAAAGGCCGCTAGAGATGGATTGAAGACAAACAAAGGAAAATACAAGATAAAGAAAATAGAAGGAGAAAAATAAAATTAAAATCAGGAAAATTCCAAGGGATATGCACGCGAGAAGACGCGCTTTGATAGGGAAGAAGAAAATAAAGAATAAAATCACGGAAACGGCGTATCGAAGAGGAAACAGTTTGGGAGGAATATACAATAAACTAAGGAATGTTGCACAATGCACCACACTGAAAGTTATAAAAAATTGATACGCGTATTTCGCATGGAAAGACGGCATAGAAAGGGCTATACTGAACTAATTACAGACGTTTTTGGTGGAGGCAAACAACGGCAACATATATAGAATAAGAATCAAGGACAGATACAGGTAAACGTCCGAGCAGTAGCAATATTATCTCTGGAAAGCTACCTTTCATCAAAAATCACAGAATGTTCAAATATTTTTGGTAAAAAATGGAAATATTCGGCTAGATAATAATCCTTCCGTACTACATGCAAAACATTATTTTCTTTTTAAAATTACGACAGTTTGCAAGCTCATGACAAACATGGACATAAAATTTATCAATACTTTGAAGAATTGATTACTCTCCTTAGCTACCGGAAGAGGTAACGATAAAAGGATAGAAAGAATGCTTGCCCATAAAAAGGGAATCACTGTAGCTCCATCAATAAGTACGTGATGTTTTACTAATTTCATGTTTCCGCAAATCATCACGTTTCATATTCCCTTTCCCTGCATTTCAGAGTAATCTAGGATATTGAATAACATTTTAAATAAATTATCAATGAAAGTATATTTTCTTACCTGGTGGAAATCTGTGAGGTTTTTGCATCATCAACCGCAACAGTAGGACAGCAGCAGCGAGAAATAATACGAATTCCACAATCATCTTGCGGGTGAGAGAATTTTCCTTTTGAAAATCTACGAAATTTGCAACTGTAAAAGAAAAAAAGAATAATTATGATAACGTTAATTGTGTAATCATAAGATTACACAATTAACATTATCATTGGGAGCTGGTATTTTCCGTTAATAAATTTTAGGACGACACGTAACCATGAAATATAAATAAGTATAATATGTATAATGATAATGAATAATTTTAGCAAGGCACAATTTAATGCAAAGGCGTACATGAACAATTTCTCATCACGAGGAAGAATTTGTCTTCCCTACCGGCAAGCTAAAGTCTAACAGTAAACCGAAAAAATTATGTTTGGAGCATCACTACGAAATTGAGAGAAGTCGAATCATTGAATCTTTTATTCCTTTATAAATTGAGGAATAAAACTTTATAATTCTATTCCTCGTTTAATTTCTTTATAATTACTACTTTTCGAAGAATATTCCCCGTTTACCGATGATGAAAGACGAATTTCGAGTGAGTGTAACTGCTTTTTCAGTAGCTTATTTAGAAATCAATTTAATTTAATTTAGAAATGAAGATAATATTCAAGGAAAGTATTACTGCAGTTTAACTAGAGAATATTTTAGGGATGAAAGAATGGAATTATTTGAATCTAATGAGAGTACGTTAAAACTTCTTCTAAATGCTGAAATATAGAAATAAAATTTAACCGGACGATTAGTTCGGCTATTTAGGACGTACCAATAGCGCGCGGCTCTTCTGCCTGATCCGTAGTTGTTGATGAATACGAAGTAGCAGCACTCTGTAACTGTTTTGCGCGCGCTGAAGACCTGAGGCGGAGCAGTGGACGGTGTAACGATGACAAGGCGACTGCCAGCAGGTTTAAAGCTGCTTTCAGGCAGGGGATGACCTAATGCTTGAGTCATCGATCTCGGAGAAACCATTGGTGGAAACCTCACACGTGTTTTCACGCGGTAAAATAAATCACTTGCTCCCTCCGTTCTAACTAAAGTAAGTGTACTTATCATTCCTGTGTTTAAAGAAAGATTCTTTGGGAATAGGCATTGAAAGAAATGAAAGAAGTTCTCCAATATACAATCTTTGGGTCATATATTGAAACCATATATTATGGTGTCCCAAAAAACGCATTTTTTTGAACCCATACCCTCTTAGTTTATTTATACGATGTCAAAACAATTAGTAAATGGATAAACGTAGGACCTCGGCAACCCGTGCCGACTTGTATTGAAACATGCCAGTACTTGCTAAGTAAGGCGTCACTGAAAACCTTCCATATGTTAATTCGATTTTAACAAAAAAAACATTGTACATGGTGTGTAAATAAAACCACTCATCTTCTGATTCAAATGAAAATGACATGCATTTAAAAGAAGATTTTCCAATTCTGGTCGAAAACATACAACCCGGGACCAGTAAAACAACTCTGCGGAAACATTTAATTCTTCCAAAATTAGTAGCAGCGCTAGATAGGTGTCAGTTAAGTATGAGAGATTCAAGCAAAATATTTCGTGTATGAATTGTTGTTAAAAAGCGTGTTCGAAATAAAAATGCGTCAAGTGACAACAAATCCTAATATTCCACTCTTCAAAAAGTTCCGAGATAACTGGAAAAATGTCGATCCAGACTAAATACAGTGCTACAAAGAAAATCTCGCATTGCACCTGACTATTTCCGAAATTGACAATCTGCTTGAGTTGTACCGAACTGAACTGACCAAAGAAATAGCCAGAGATGACTTTCGAGAGTCGATAGTGCTTTCTGTGAATGATACAGCTGAAAGAGCGGTCAAGTAGATGCAAGACTTTCATGGTTTAATCACGATTTAGGAGGAACAAAACAATTTTTGTTACGTTGCAAACAAGAAAACCGGA